>CM060964.1:228545530-228988030 GCA_030765045.1 Tenodera sinensis | reverse complement strand
GATTATCTATTGAAACACTGATTTGTTCCTATGTCTAAAAAAAAAACTGAGCCTTTAGGGTGGATGATGCAAACAATTAGAGGTTTATAGCTTTAGACCCTGTTAAACTAAACAACACTTAAGGACACCAGGAAGTGGTATCACCCCAATGAGGCTAAATTATTCCAACAATTAAAAAAACTTAGAGCAACAATCAGTCACTACAATAAACTGAGATTTGGAATGAGTATAGTCTAATAATTTATGTATTAGACTGTTACATAAATGTAGTACATTCACATACTTTGTTTAAAAAGGGTATAAAGCATACTATGTATCCTTACAAAAAATGTACCTCAAATTTCTGGTTCACTCTTCTTGCAAGGATCTGCTACAGGCACTATATGTTTTCTTAACTAACACTAGGTATAACTTCATGTGTAGAACTAAATAAAAAGCCCATATTTTTGTATTTTGCACAAAAAATGTATGTCAAAATATGTGATACAGTTTTAAAGGATTTCAATTTCCTTGTGTCCATATTATAAATCATATTCATAAAATGTTAGTTCACAGGCTTTAAGCTTCATTAACAAATGTGCAGCAAAAATTTCATGTCAAGAACTTTAATAGTTTTGGAGACCAGTGCACCAGAAGTATGAAAAGCAATGTTGCGGAAAATCATAATTAAACATAAGCTGCCATCTTTTCCACCTAGTACACACCTGTTCCTTTCATCTAGGTTGTTCCTATCCTTTGTTCTAGCTTTATTTTCAATCAACTATGCTGCCTAACTGGATAACAATGTCAATGCTACTTATCTTCCACATCAGGATTTATGGCCATGCCATCTAAGGGATGATAGGAGTAGCTAACCTGTCACACCAAGGGTTATAGGATCAAATCCCGATAAAATGTATATTCTGCATTCAAGAAAAATTGAGGAGCGTTTTTTCAAAACTCGATAGATGCAAAATTTTACGAAATTGCGTTATATATAGTATCTCCATAATTTTTACCTTGTGCATCATTCTGCGAAATCAGATTTTGCAAAATTTGATTCGTGTCCTGTGTAGAAGGTAGGGTATATTAGTAGTTTTTTCAAAACTCGATTGATGCACTTGCTCAGTTAAAGCAAAGGTCTATAGATGCACTTGCTCAGTTAAAGCAAAAGTCGATAGATGCAATTTTATGATTTTATGATCCAGAGTGTAGCAATGTCAATTCTATGAAACGCATGTTGGCATTGACTGCTGTCTCACTGTTGCGATTCTTGGAATTCTCAATCATTTTTGCAAGCTTTGTACACTGATGCATCGTTGGCAATAACTGTGAACTCAGGTTGTGCGCTTGGATTTCACATTCATTTCTACAAGCTTTTGTTTTGTTTTTTGTTCCATTCATATCCCGCCTTTAACTGCAGAGGTCATATCGGCGGCCTTGCCTGTTGGCAATGGTGTTACTCATTTAACAGTGGGTTTTTCGGTCTTTGTGGGTTTTTCTACATTGAATTCACACACATTCACACTTTCATTCATACTTCCAGACTCAGGGAAGGATGAGGAATTATCTTGGCTGGAGCTCAGATTGTAAAGCTGTACCAGTCGTAGAATGCGTGGGAGGTAGAAATTGTAAAAACAAGGAAAGGAAATCAAAATGCAAGTCAAGGAAAGCTCATCCTCCAGCAATTACATGTTCACATGGTCTCGAGTGCGCTCCACGAAATCATAAAAGTAAAGGGCATAAGCACTGTGATGCAGCTGATTTGACTTATAATGATATAAGTGGATTTCACCAACACCTTTCCATGCTCAACAAAATAGATCAAGATAAATTCCTTATGAAATATATGAGTATTACATCTCCTAATCGCAGAGTGATGAATAAAGAGGCTGCAAATAGAAAGCAGACTGTTAGCATTAAATACAGTGTGAGAACTAATGATGGCCGAGTATTGTCAGTATGCGCTGCAAGCTTCCAAGGAATCACAGAGGTGTCAAAAGATAGATTCTCTCTCCTGGCTAGAAAATTTCATTTATCTGGGAATGCGCCAAAGGAAACAGGAATATTACAGAAGGGCATTACTGCTGCTATAAAGCAAGACATTAAGAAGTACAGATGTAGAGAAAGCCACTACGGAAGAGCCACTATGAAGGAGAGGATACTTACCTCCAGAACTTATATCAGAAAAATGTGGACCAACTTTTGCAACGAAAGAAGATTAAGAAATCTACCAGTCTGCTCATTGTCAAAATATAAAAACATATTTTACAACTTCTTCAATCTTTCATTCCGTACACCAAACACTGACACATGCTCAACCTGCAAAATGGGCTGATGAAGATTAAGACAGAGGTAGATGTGGAAAAGAAAAACTAACTAAGAACCATTTACACACTGCACAAGCACTCATAAAGGTGAAAGCTTACTTATATTTGACATTTCTTTGTGTGTATTCAATATGTTTGTTATAAATAAAACAGAATATATTGTTATTGTGAATGTAGCAGTACTTCGTTTCTAAGCTTATACCTAATAAAAAATCCCTATAAACATTAATATGTTGGTTGTATAGTACATTATGTATTATAAAAAGGTGAAAATAAGTTGTTGTTTTCTAGTGCCTTGCATCTGGCAATGAAGCCATTAGCATTCGTGCTTTCCAATAATTTTGAACTGTAGTTTCTTCTGATCTTAATGCTTCACAGGTCTTCAAGTGGTCTTCATTCATTTCTGCTGGATCGTTACACAGGACACATATTGGTGAGGCTGAGATACCTATTCTGTAGAGATGACTTGCTAAGCAGTCGTGATTTGTCAATAGTCGGAAGGCTGCAACCGCTGTTTTCCTTGGTCTCTGGGGGATTATATCTGGGTTGGAAAGTAGTGTAATCCATTTTTTATCTTTGGCATTTGTTTCTATTTCTTGTAGGTATGAATGAGAAAATTTTTTAACGATCAAGCGTTATTGAGGAATATGAGAAATTGAATTTAGACTTTTGTTTCATTGTTGTGCCTTTCTTTGCAAGTGAGTCTGCAGCTTCGTTCCCCATGACTCCACAGTGTGCTGGAATCCATTGGAGATGAACAGTCTTATTAACTTTTTGGAGTTGTGTTAACATTTTGTAGCATTCTCTAATTTTTGTTGAATTTTTTGTAGTATTTGAACATATTCCCTGAATTGCAGCTTTAGAATCCGAAAGAATTACTGCCTTGTTAAATTTATTTAAGGGAAGATTTAATAATTGTCGGAGAGCAATGTGTATAGCCTCTATTTCTCCATCATAATTTGTTGTTTCTCTGCCAACAGAATGATAAAAGGAAAAATGTGAACACATAACTCCAGCTCCAGTAAGGTTTTCCTTGGAGGATCCATCAGTGTATATGTGCAGCCAATCTTCTGTGGGATATCTAGTATTGATTGTTTCCAGAGCTAGAAGTTTTTGTATTTCTTTTGGTGTGTCTGATTTACTTATTTCCTCTATTAATTCCAAACTGAAAGTAGGTTGCAATAATTCCAATGGATTTTCTCTTATAAGTAGATTTTCTCTGGTGTTAGGAATGTTCAATTTGGATTTAATCTGTGTTACCTTTTCTAGGAAACTACTATGAGTTTTAAGGATTGAAGGGGGGAGGTTCTCTTCTGTCCATTTAGAGTTTGGCAGTCGTAACATTTTCTCGTGTTGGAGCAATGCTTGTTCTTCTATTTTTGTTGTTATTGATGGGGTCCGGGTTAAGACAAGCATGGCATCAATAGGTGTGGATTTAACTGCTCCAGTGATTAGGCGAAGAGCCTGATTTTGTATTTGTTCAAGTTTATTGATGTTAGCATTTGCTGCTGTTATTAAAGCTTCAGAACAGTACAAGAGGTTTGGTTTAACATACATTTTGTATGTTGTGTTAAGGACTCTCCTTGAGCAGCCCCATTTAGCACCAGCTAACCTTTTCAGGATTTGCAATTTCTTTTCAACCTTTTCTGAGATGTTTGTTATATGTTTTTTCCAACTTAGCTTTCTGTCGAAAGTGATGCCTAAGTATTTGGCACCATCAACTGCTTTGAGTGGTTTACCATTATAATTTATGTTAATATTAACTGGCTTGTATTTTAGTGTAAATAATTCATAATTTGTTTTTTCCACATTGATAGTCATGAGGTTTTTGGAGCTCCATTCATGTACTTTGTTTAGGGCTGTTTCTATTCTGTCTTTAATTAATTCAGGTTTTTTTTGGAGAGCCTGAAGTCCAAATGACTACATCGTCAGCAAATAAAGCAATTTTGGTTTCTAAAGTTTTTATTATTGATGGAAGGTCATTTATATATATGTTAAAGAGTGTTGTGCTCAGAACAGCACCTTGTGGAAGTCCTCGGTGTGTTTGTTTATATTTGGAAATGTATATATTATATTTTATGGCACAAAATCTTTGTGAAATAAACTGAGTTATCCATTTAAGCATGTTACTTTTCACACCTATTGATTGCAGCTTCTCAATTAATTGTTTCTCCAGACTGAGTCATATGCTGATTTAAAATCAATGAATACTGCTAAGGTATCCTCCTTTCTATTGAAAGCTTCCTTGATGTCTTGGCTTAGTAGGAGTACATTTTCACTTGTACTATGATTCTGTCTGAAGCCGGTCTGTGAACTATTAATTAAGTTGTAATATTCTAGGAACCAGTTAAGTCTAGATGCCACCATTCTTTCCATCACTTTTGGAATAACACTGGTCAAAGATATTGGTCTGAAACTATTAATATTGTTTGAAGGTTTGTTTTTCTTTAAAATCGGGATGATAATGGCTTTTTTCCAGTCGGAAGGTACAGTCATTCTCCAACACGTGTTATACAGTTTAAGTAGGATTTCTTTTCCTTTCCTGCCAAGGTGTTTAATAAACTCTGGGTGGATCTTGTCAGGTCCTGGAGATTTTTTGTTCTGTAATTGTTCTATTGCTAAATCCAGTTCTGTTTCGTTAAAATCCTGAATAAAAATATAATTTCGTATATCTTTTGGCTTATTAGTTTCTCTGATAGTTTTTTGGATAGCCTTATCTTGTTTTTTATACGCTTGGGGTATTCTTTGTGACTGAGCATAAAACTTGTTAAGGGATTCTGCTATTTCCCTATCTGCAGTTAAGCTTTTGTTATTATGTTTTAATGGTTCAGTTGTATTTTTTGATAATTTTGTTTTATTAAGGAATTTGTATATTTTATTTCCATCTTTCCTATAGTCCATATGTTCTACAAAATTTGTGAAACTGGCCCTCTTTGCTGTAATTAATTCTTTCTTAAAAATGGCTGCTTTTCTTCTCCAGTTTTGTACATCTTCTAGACACTTGGTTCTTTCGGCTTTGACTCTTGCTATATTTCTTTCGTGTTTTAACTTAGATAAAGATGGAGACCAAAAGTAGCTATATTTCTTTAACTTTCCTTTGGGGATATGTGTTTTGGCTGCTGTCAATAATATTTCACAAATTTTTTTATTCATTTCATCTGTTGACTTGAACTCTGATTCTAACAGTATATTACACTTCCCTTCTATCTCATTTTGGAAACTGGACCAATCTGCTTTTTTAAAATTCCAAGAAGTTTTAATTTTTGGTTTGTTACTTTTATTTATTAGACCTCTTATGGAGTTTATGGTGATTCTGTGGCCTGAACCTGGGTCTTCTATTATTTCTCTTTTTGTATTGTCAATTATGTCAGATGACACCATCAGAAGATCAGGATTTGTACCTGAACCATTATAAGGAAGGTAAGTGGGTGGATCTTTTGGATTAAATATTAATTCCATTGTTGATGAGTTTAATAGGTCTTCTATAACTCTTCCTGCTGAATTTCTATCTCTGCAGCCCCACCTAGGGGAGTGTGCATTAAAATCACCTATTAAAATACTTTTGGGTTCTATGGGAATAGAATTTAGATCTAGTGTATTGTCTGGAGGATTGTAGATACTGTAAATTCTATAGTGGTAGTTACTTTTCCATACTTCAATTTTAACTATTTCTGATTTATCTTGTTCTTCCATTGTTTTTTGGATTTGGATAGTAGCTTTCATATTTCTTTTAATTCCTGTAAGAATACCACTTGCTATTTGACGAGCCTTTGGAAGTATATGTGTAGTGTACTGATCCATTTCAAAGTATATTTCCTGTTCTTCTGATATATTGGCTTCTTGTACTGTGAAGACATCTATATCTTGGTCTTTTAATATTTTCATTAGCTCTTGTTTTTTAGGCTGGGACATGCCTCCTGCATTCCATTGTAGAATTCTTAAAGTATTGGAATTGTGATGAAATTTGCCTAAAGATGTCCCCACCCGGAGATCCGATTGGGGGACAGTTTTAACTCCGGAATGTTTATCTTTAGGACTCATATTCATGTATGTGGCTTTCATGTAACTGTTTTCTTAACGGGCACCAGTTTTACAGTGTGGCAGTTACATCACCCGACTTAAACCCCCATTTTGCAAGGGGGACCGCACCTATCGTTGGTCAACGGGTCCATCGGACCTAGCCGGAAGGACTAAATAGGTGGTATTTAGATCCACCGACCTTCCCCTCATGTGCCTCTGAGGGACGCTGTTGTGCTGTGATAGGCCAGCACATATGTAAATGACATTTCCTCCATTTTAGATGAAACAGTTATACCGCTGTGATTTGGTCCAGGTGAAAATAAGTAAAAAGTAATAAATACACAAATAAAAAGCAACAAGAACAATAAATGACAAAAATAACAAAACTTCATCTGTTAATTTCTTAATCAGCATCCATCGGTTTTTGAAAAAACTCTGCATTATCAAACCCCATGTTTGCACTAGTTAAACTATGCTATTTGTTACCAATTAGTATTGCCAATAAATAGAAAAAACTTTTTCTCAGAAACGCATTTTGTGCATCTATCCAGGTTTGAAAAGACGCTCCTCAATTGTGGAGGTCCCAACTAAAGCATTCGTGAGATGGCATGTTTGGATGCTGATGGGTTTTGGTTGAATGCAGATATATGCATTAACCCTTTTCATATCGTGTAATATTGTGCAATATGGGTTGAGGCTGAATAGTTTTACATAGTGTCATGATATGGTTATTTGATATGGTCAGAGGTTCATGCCTCAAAGTAGAAAAGGCATTTGTACTTTCTCTACTACGTAAAGTAAAGTAGAGGAATTATTGTATTCCACCCAAAAATTTGATGTAGAGATTTAAGGTCTGTGTGGGTGTGCATATGCGTATGTGTAGCATAACTCAAAAGTGAAAAGCCAGTTACAAACCAAAGTTGGTATTTAAGTGTAAGTCCTACAAGGGTGCGACACGAGGATTTTGAAGAAAATTACTCCACTCTGAACTACCCTTTGCACTAAAAATTTTGATTTTCTTGAAAACGACTAACGATTTTGATTAAAATGCCATCTGTTTGAGATATTTTTATGGCAAATGAAATGTATATCTTGTATTTTCTGGCTATAGCCCAAGTAATCCTATTTACTTTAGATGACTTCTGTGTAACCGGTAGACCGTAAGAGATAGACCAAGTCTTACTGCACAAAAAATGTAGACCTTGCTAAAACACAATTTATGTCTAAATACATATTTTTGTAGAATGGACCATTTTGGAGATATTCCTTGTTATTTGTGTGAGTTTTTGGAGAACTTATACATCTGTCAAATGAAACATAGCTACTAATTTTTTATGTTAACCGTGCAAAGAACTGAATTTGAAAGCTTGAAAAGATTTGACTCGCTCAAAGCCTGCTGTATTCCCATATTCTCCTTGTACCTATAAGAAGATAATAAGTTCTGCAAATGTTATCTTAACTAATATGAATAAGAGTTTGTAAGAATGGTTAGTACAAGAGTAGAGAAATTCATGTGAGTGCAACACCAGATTTTTTTTATGTTAACTGTGCAAAGAGAATGGAATTTGAAAGATTTAAAGAATTTGACTATCACTCGAAGTCTACTGTATTTCCATATTTTTATTTATTTTCTTTTTTATTCTTGTGACAGCCCTATGTTATATAGCTCCCCACAGTGCAACAGCCCTTTCGTACCAAGGCCTACTGCCTGGCCACTGCATCCCCCACTTCCATCCACTACAAGTGTCACGAGTAGTTTGCAGTACTGCTCAGTGCCCCGATCCCTCCCAGCTGGTTATGTGGTCTTGGTCTTCGCAACCAGGGTCTGCTACTTAGCTAAGTAGCTCCTCAGTTGTTCCCTCAGAGACCTAAAGAGGTGAGTGCACCCCGGACCAGGTCTCCCAGTGGGAGAAAATCCCTACACTGGTACCAGGAATCGAACCCGGGTCTCCCACTTGGGGTAGGTAGCAGACTATACTGACCGGCAATTAAGTTGATGGGTGAAATAGGATGTGCGATAGCATTTACTGATGATGTCAACCATGTCCACCAATGGGATTCAATACGTTATTGACTGCCATACAGAGAGAGCTGTGTTCTCCTATTCAACATTGAAGTGCTTTTTAATAGTGTAGTGATAGTATGTGTGTTACAGTTAATATATAAATACATAGTATTTAGTGTATGTGATGGAAGGAAACAAAAAGAAGCAGCCAGTTTTTCACAAACAAGCGAGGGATATAATATATATAGTGTATTCCTTCTTTAAGAGAGAGGTGTCTGCCGGCAGGCCATTATGCAGCATTGCTATATGGGCGACCTGTCCGGACCCTGACGAGCGAAAACCCATATAATGGGTTTTGAGGTCATAGAGCTATTGTGATCGGCTCCTCTCGCTCAAATAATTCATATATGCTGCCAATACATGGCAAGAAATGTTCTTTCAGATGTTTGCGGTTAGTTAATCCCTTATTTTCCATATTTAACAACTTCTGTCGTAGTTCTCAGTACTGTAGGAATAAACAGTGCAGTGATTGCATCTAGTAAGCAAGAGTTTTTTTTTGTTTTTTTTTTGGACATAATGGCAGGAAAGAAAGGGTTGACGGAGCAAGAAATTCTAGAATTGTTGAGCAAAAGTGATAGTGAGTTATCGGATTTTGTGCTCAGTGATGAGTGATATATACAAGAATTTGTAAGTGCAAGTGATAGCGAGAGTGACATAAGTGACGCTGTAGACAGCGGTACCTGTAGCTGGGTAACATAAACCCCGCGCGACAGCCCACGAAGGGCCAAGGCCTACCACCCAGCCGCTGCGTCCCCCACCTCTGCCCACTACAGGCGTCATTGGTGAGGTGGAGTACTGGAGGGTGGTACGTGGTCAGCGCCCTGGGGCCGCTACTTCTCCATCAAGTGGCTCCTCAATTGGTCCCCCCGGGACCTAACGAGGCTGAGTGCACCCCGTGCCAGACCTCCCAGAGGGGATAAAATCCCCATGCTGGTACCGGAGATCGAACCTGGGTCCTCCGTGCCACAGGCAAGCGCGCTGCCAGCTGCGCTACGGAGGTGGCCACCTGTAGCTGGGTAGAAGTGAGTAATTGTGACCCTGGCCTTATATCTAGTATCCCAGTGCACAATAGCCAGCAGGGACCAATACTTCCTTCTCATGTTGATGAGAATACGCTTCCAGCAGAATTTTTCTGCCTATTTTTTGATAACAAATTATGCAAATAATTACTGAGGAGACCTGTATTCAGGGAAACATAAAAAAACAACAGGCGACACCACCAACGAAAAAAGCTGGGATTGCTTCTTGGAATCCCCCAGAAATTGCCTATATAAAAGCACTGATTGGCGTGTTTATCAACATGGGGCTTCACCCTACTTCTGATGTTACAGACTATTTTTCTACAAGTTGGGTAGATAAATTTCCTTTTTTTTTTGGTGATGTATTTGCACGTGATGAATTTCTACTTTTATTTTGGAATCTTCATTTTACTCATGCTGAGGGAAACAGGAACTATCAGAAGAGCTTATCAAGATGTGATGCAAAAAATAAGGCAAAACTGTAGTTCATTCTACTTCCCATGCCCTTTTTTGTTAGTAGACAAGAGCACTATCAGCTACAAGGGAAGAGTGAAATTCAAAGTGTATAACCCAAACAAACCTAGAAAATTTGGAATAAAAATTGTCTCCTTATCTAATGCTTCCAATGGATACCTATACAATTTTCAGCCTTATATGGGAAAAGTTGAATCCAATTCTAACCTCCTGAAAACTACCCTTCTTGTGAAAGACCTATGTTCTTCCCTTCTAAAAGATCCTATAGACCCACCTAGAGGTTTCCATATTTACACAGACAGGTATTATACCTCACCTGAATTAGCTGATGAGCTGTGGAAAATGAATGTGGTGACTACTGGTACACTTATGGGCAACAGAAAAAATATGCCAATCAACTGAAGCCAGGTAACATAAAGAAAATGAAAAGGGGTGAAATAAAAAGCTTCCGATTTAAAAAAAATGTTGGCCTTATCTTGGAAAGACAAAAGAATTGTAACCATGCTCAGAACCAGTAATAAGGGTGACAAAAATGAAATGACAGAGGTTCCTTCGAAATTCCCCAACCAAGCATCAACATTGAAACCAAATATTATTTTGGATTATACTCAACACATGGGCAGTGTTGATAGAACTGATAATTATATTGTGCAGTATCAGCTTTGTAGGAGAACGTGCAAATGGTATAGGAAAATGTTTTTCTGGCTGCTGGAAGTGTGCATTGTGAATTCATATTTGCTGTGCACAATACATATGAAAACCAAAAATAAAAAGCACAGAAAATTTTGTAAGGATCTGGTCAGATCTCTGGTAGCAGAGCACGTGGGAACACGGCGAACCCGTGCCACATCAAGTAAGGGTCATATTACTGATACGGTTATTTGCTCTTCTTTCTTGCCACACGTCGTTGATGCGAGTTTGAGACAGTTATTTACGTTTAATGCAGCTATGAGACTAAATACTTTTCATCGAATTTCTCGACGTACCTCAGGGCGTGGTATAGGTTTACGCCTTACAAGGATGATTAACTTTCCTTTTTATATTTTTAATATACTTATTTATTGTTCCTTTACGTCTCAAACAATAATACAAATATTCTGGATTGGCGTCCTTTGTCTCAAGCCCTGCGGGGTTCACACAACCCGAACACGGACTACGTAATTTTGCGAGTTCGTAATCTTCTTCTATTTTTTGATGCAGCCTTACTAATTATATATTAGTTCTCTGCATTGTTACTCCTGTTAACTTTTAAAACACAATGTTCTTCCAATAAACACTATATGTCGATAACTTTTCAAATTATTCGTGGACTTTGCGATTTCCGCATGACGCCAATCCCGATAACACATGAACAAGCTAAGACAATTGAAGATCTCTATCATTGCCCACTAGGACAATGATTCACAATTTTAGGGGGCTTTTTCTGCCACCACTATAAACACAAATTTTAACTATTTTAGGAGGCTTCTTATAAACAATATCACCTCAAATGCCTCTCATCAGAATGTATGTAATTTCTAACAAACACAAAAGAAATGTAACAAGCACAAAACAAAACAATATATTACATACATTCTGATGAATGCCTCTCGACAATTAAATTAGACATGTCAACAATCATAACATTAATACAAACATGAAGAACATATACATAACAAACATCTATATACATTGTCACTATGTTTGGTTATCCCTTTTGTAGGGTTTCAATAATGTCTTGTGATATTTTCCTATCACTTTATTGTTATCCCTGAGCTCGTATGTATGATCGCCAAATTTCTTCGCCACTTTTAAGGGTCCTTTATAAAGTAGATTCATGCACCAATAGATTTTCTTTTGGGCATTGGATGGGTGAAATTGTCTCACTAGTACCTCATCCCCTATATCGGGATCCCATTGATTTTTTTTCCACTGAATTTTGGCGATTCTCTTTTCGGCCTTTTCCCTTATTCTCCTGAAGGCTTCCACACACTTCTGCTCTTCACTAAGCCTTCCTTCCTTCAATTCAATGGTGGTCGGAACATTTAGCACCAAGGACTCTGGGGGTTGACCAGTCATCAACTCATATGGTGCAAATCCAGTCGTTGGGTTTATCGAGTGGTTCAGAATTTTCTCAATGGTTTTGCAGTGGTGGTACCATCCACGGTGGTTTGCGTGGCACACAATCCTAAGATATATACCCAAGTCACGCATGACCCTCTCACATGGGTTGCCTTGTGGGTAATATACCGACGAATTATAAATTTTTATATGATTGTTCTTTAACACTAGAACCCCGACCGTTCTTGATATTTAAATAAGTTTAGTTCCGCCGGTTTTTAAAAACGAAGCTTGGCCTTTCATGACTTTTCCTGATATAACCTCTAGTTTTGTATAGCATAATAATTTTCGGCATGTCATTATTTACGTGGGTGTTTTTTCATGTTTGACCATGAACCCCGGAGACGGTCATTTTTGACCGTTACAATTTTGTTAGGCTTTCGCTCGCACTGTCGTTAGATTTCTCATTGTCACTAATCTGCTTTGTCCGTCTTCATACCAACTGTTCATTATAGTAGTGTACGTTGTGAATCTATGCCTCCAAGATGTCTCGTGGTTTGAAACCAGATGAAATCCTAGCTATATTTCATGATATATCAGACGATGTATCAGACGATGTATCAGAAGGTGATCTTTTTGAAGAACGTGGTAGTGGTGAAGGTGATTCAGAACAATCGGAAGATGAGTCGTTCAGTGAAGATGATTTGAATGGTAAGTTTTATTCTGCTATCTTTAGTTATTACATAACATGAAACTGTATTCCTAATAGGTGCATTTATGCAGTTATTTCTTGTTTGTACACAATATACATATATATTTTCTTTGCTTACTTATTTTCAGAAAATAAAATTCAGGATAAAATTTTATGTAATTCTCGTGCTGCATTGGAGGTAAGAAGATATAGGCGCATAGCTTGATACAACCATTATTTGAATATGACTTGCACCACTGTGTAAGTCCATCCAATTAGAGTGCGTCACAAGCGGCAAGTGAAAATAGAATGCCTACTGGTAATGCTCCAGCTTCAGGTAACGCAACCACTTCAGCACAACCAATAATAAGAAAGAGGCAGAAAAAGGCAACATGAAGAGAAAAAACTTCCTGCACTTACAAAAATTGTCAGTAGAGATAAAGGGTACTGAGTGGTAGATCATCGACCCAGGTCACAATCCTGGTAGAACAGTGCAACATAATGTTGTGAAAGAAAAAGGAGGCCGTACTGTAAGCTAAGAGACATGTAAGGGACAGCAGCCATGCATCTGCTTGGAAGTTGTTCACTGATGAGTCGATTCTTGGACATATCAAAAAATGTACAGAGATTGAAGCAAGAGAGAAAAAATTATGAGAAATGGACTGTTTCCTTGGATGAGCTGGACACTTTCATCAGCGTAATTTACTTGCGGGGTGCACTTGGGTGCAGAAGCCTTGAGTTAGCTGAACTATGGTCCAAAAAGTGGGGCCCACCTATATTTTCTGATACTATGGCAAGGGACAGATTCGTGGACCTGATGAGATTTTTACTATTTGATATCAGGTCATCCCGTTCTGAAAGGCTAAAGACGGATGCGTTTGCACTGGTTTCAACTATTTGGAACAAATTGATTGAAAACTGTAAGGCTTGCTACATACCAGGTGCATTCCTTACAGTAGAGGAACTTTATCCTATACAATGTCGCTGTCCATTCATTCAATACATGGCCAATAAGCCTGGTAAATTTGGTATAAAATGCTGGATGCTTGGAGATGTGAACTGAAAGTATCTCTGCAGCGTTATACCATACCTGGGGAAGGAGAATCAGCGACCTCAGAATGAATCTGTTCATGTTGTAATGTCTCTAATAAATCCTTTTATAAAAAAGGGATGAAACGTCACCACCGACAACTACTTTACTTCACGTCACCATCACTAGCTAAAAAACTAAAGGAGTCAGGCACTAGCATCGTAGGAACAGTGAACAGATTGAGATGAGAAGTTACTGATCACCTAAGAAATTCCGGAGCTCCTCTTTATGATTACATTCTCATGAAAACAAATGTTGGTATTTTGCTATCCAACTACCAAGGAAAGCCACAGAAGAATGTCATTGTGAGTACATTTCACAACTCATGTGCAATATCTGCAGCCTCCAAGAAACTTCCTGAAACAGTTGAGTTTTACAAGACTAAATATGGAGTGGATGTGATTGATGAGATGGCACGATTGTATTCCTTTCGTGCTGGTACTCGCAGATGGCCGATGCATGTTTTTTACAACATATTGGACGTAGCTGCCATCAACGCTTGGATAGTGTTTCGAGAAATAACTGGCAAAGAACCTTTACGCCGCAGATTCATCCTTCAACTCGCTGATGGGCTAAGAGAAGCCTACTTGGGAACTAGACAACGTTGTATAGAGACTAATCCTACCGAAGAACATCCAAGCCCTAATCGCCGATGACAGTTTCAAATAGGTCATAACTGCAGACAGAACAAAGCAAAGCAAACCATTCCTGTCATATTTGCAAGAAACTAGTATGAGGAAAATGCACAGCAGAAGCTAGAAAAGTTCTTACGTGTGTAGGATGCAACGCGTAAGTTCATAACAATGAAAGTAACTTTCTGTGTAAGCACTAACATAGTTGCTCTAATAGGTTTTTTAATATAAAGATGTGTGTTGGAATATTACTTGTTCTATTATACATAAAGTTGAGTTCTCATGTTCATAATCCAAATATTCTTAGTTGTATTATTACACTATATTCTGCCTTTCTGAGAATTTGAGCTATTTTTTTTATTTGAATAAACATACTGTTGAAAAATAGAAATAAATAAAGGATATATGTCCATCGTTCGGGCTTTTTTATATACTACTAAATTAAATATTTTTTCTCCTAACTCTTCATTACCACAAGATTATTAGAGAAAACATTTAGCATAAAAAAAATTCGAATGTATGCCCTAGGTAGGCGGTTTTCCAATAATTAATAAATAAATAGTGATAATATACTGGACCTAGTTACCTAATAATAACAATATCAAACTGGTAAGAAATAAGATGTAAAATGTAAATGGAAAAGGCAAAGAAAAAGCGAACGGTCAAAAATGACCGCTACCGTAGTTAATGGTAGCTAGCGAGCGCCGGGGTTCTAGTCTTAAGGAGGAAATAAAAATCTTGCTCTTATGAACAGTGGCGTTGTCTGACAGTATTGCCTTGACTGGCCCGTATGATGGAATCCAATCATTTAAAATCTTGTTCACGCAGGTTCTGCTTTTAATATTCCTCACAGGGTATATTTTCACAAATTTCGTGAAGATGTCAAACATTACGAAAACATATTTGCTGCCGTACAGGCTTGCGGGCATTTCTCCATGTGCATCTATTGCCACTAACGCATTCTTCTCATCCCTTATCACAGTCTGGGGTTCACAGTCGTACTTTACGTTGATAGGTTTTGCTTTTTGGCAAAGTTAACATCGCTAACCATTTTCAATTCCCTCAACTGACAGTCGTTTACAAGGAGGTCTTCATCTTCTTTATTTTCACATATTTTATCCTTTATTCCTTCATTTACACCGTAGTATTTCGTATCGTCGCAGTTTTCTTCAATAACTTCATCTGAGCTGTCATCTTGGTATAATACAACGTTTTCTACAAAAAATCTTTCATTATATATTTCGTCGCAGTTTCCTCCTATTTCAGCAATATCATCTTCCAACAGCTTTATTTTTCGGGTATTTTCCCCCTCTCTGATTTCTAATTTGTGGGATTTGAAATCTATCTTTGCCTGCCACTTGTACAGTAAATCACTTCCAATAATTAGCTCTCTCGTCAAACGTTGTATTACGAGTGCTAGGAAGTCGAATGTCCAGCCATCTACGCACGCTTTTATCAATGCTTGATATTTCGCTCTATCTTTCTTTCTTCCTATCGCCGTACTACAATAGACATTACTCACGCCTAAATATTCAATACGATGCAAGGCCGTAAGTTCCAGAAAAAATTCTTCAGATATTACAAATGTGCTAGCCCCCGTGTCCAGCAACACTGGATAGTTATGGTCCCATATTTTCACTATGATTTGTGGTGGATTAATCAGTTCCTTCGGTAATTCTGTCGGATGATTCCCATGCTCCTCAATTGGTTTGAAATCATACTTGCTCTGAGCCCGCAACACCGAATCATTTTCCAGAGCGCAAAATGATCTGGGAATTAGTTTTCCAGATTTTCGTTCCCTAAGTTGGTACCCGACGCATTAATGGCGCTATTAGGGGCCGATCGGTTTTCCGGCATTGGGACTTCTCTATTTTCACAGCCATTTCCTTCCACGTGTGATCTGGAATTTTGATTTACTTGCGAAGGGAAATTATGATTGCCAAAATTCCTCCTTACATAACCTTCGTTTCCTCTCCTCGTGTAATCCCTATAAAAGTTGAGGTGATTCAGTTGGCTGCTTCTCCCGCGCCCTCTATTTTCCTCAAAACGATAATTGTTTTGATACCTATTATATCTCGAGTTCTGTCGATGTTGAGGTATAGTGTTTCTATAATGCGATCTTGCATTGGAATTTCTATCCGTCTTGTCATTCTCAACGTTGTCTCTGCTTGCCTCGCCTCTCGCGTTATTCCTTTGTACGTGTGGTACGTCACTAACATCATGATTTCCTAACCTTGTCCCCCTGTATGGATGTTGCCTATTTTCACCGTTTGTACTTCTCTCCTGACGTTGATTTATATTTGCCCTTGGATAATTGGTATGTGCTTCAAATTCCGTTAGTAACTCGATCATGTCGGAGAAATCTATCGGCTTTGCTACAATCAAATTGTTTCTAATGTGCTGGGGATAATGACATATCAAGGAGTTAATGACCTCTTGCTCGCTCATCTGAGGATCCAAAAGTTTAGTCTTATTTGCAAGCTTTAAGAAATATTCGGTCATAGAAATTCCTTTTTGAGGTTCATAGTGCCCAGTAGCTAACTCTACTTTAATTCTGTTCTGACGTCCGGGACCCCAAAATCGACTTATAAATAAATTTCTGAACATACTATACGTTTCGTGAGATGCCAAAGTTAACCTCAACCGTTCTAAGGCATTCTTTTTCAGGCTACGTTTGACGATCATCATACGGAATTCATTAGGAATTCTTTTTATTCTAAAATAGTCTTCAAGTTCCCGTAGGAAAATTTTTGGATTATCACCAGCTTCCTCGTCAAAAGATGGTGGGGTTAGGTCATGTAACAAGTGGTTCATATTATAAGGAAGATTTTGACTTTGTATATGACAAGGTTCAGCTAAGTCATTTTCCTGAAAGTCAACATTGTTACTGCCATTATCAGGTAAGTCAATCTCAGACACATTCCTATCTACATTTAGATTTTGACTTTCGTTAACATTATTGGCCTGCAATGCAATTACAACTGGGTTAACTTCCCAGTATTTTCTTTTTCTTTTTCTAAATTATCTTGCAATTCCTGCATGTTAATTTTTGCTTCCCCACTGAACTTATTGAATTCCTCACGTTGTAATTGCATTTCAGTACCCATAGTTTTCACAACACTGCTTAGGTTACTAATTTCTACAGCAAGATTACCCTGAGCTAATTTAGTTTCATTATGAACTGTCTTAGAATTTTCTGCAATTGCATCTATCTCATGCTTCATTTTATCCTCTAACATTTCTAAATCTACTCTTTGTTTATCCAATTTCTCATCCTGCTGTTTCTTAAACTCATCTAACACTTTAACCATTTCAGTCTGCATGTCTTTCACTACTCTTTCTTGCCCTAACTTGACTTCATTTACTAGTTCTTCTAACTTAATTATATCATTTTTACTAGATCCAATTTCTGCCCTTAATTCTAAAGACAATGTTTTCAGTTCTTCTTTACATTCTTTCCTACCCAGTTCAATTCTCTCAGTTACAGTAACTAAGCTACTGTCCATCTTATTTTTCAAACTACTCACATTACTATCCATCTTGTTATTTAATTCCACTATCTTATTTTCTAAACTACTCTCATTACTATCCAATTTGTTATTTAATTCCACTATCTTATTTTCTAAATCTGACTTATTATTGTCCATCTTTTGAGATAACTCTATCATCTGTTTAGAGAATAATTGCTGCAAGAGTTCTTTTAATCCTAACTCTGTCTCACAAACCTTTACTACTGATTCTTCACTATTCTCTCCCTCTTTACTACCACTTAACTCTTTAACATTCTCCATTTTTTTACTAATTTCCTATTCCTCAATATCATTTAATCTGTTGTCCAAAATTAATTAATTTTTTTTTTAAATTTTACATATAATTAGAACAGTCTTACTTGTTAAATATTTCACTTCACTAATTTCTCCTCTCTTCTAGCAACCTTCGCTGTCCTTGGGTTTCCTTGTTTCTTCTTTTTTTTACTCTTCTTACCTTGCGTTGACCCAATTCGAGCCTAGCGTTGAGGCGCCATTTGGTATGGTTATTTGCTCTTCTTTCTTGCCACACGTCGATGCGACGTTTGAGACAGTTATTTACGTTTGATGCAGCTATGAGAATCTAAATACTTTTCATCGAATTTCTCGACGTACCTCAGGGCGTGGTATAGGTCTACGCCTTACAAGGATGATTAAATTTCCTTTTTATATTTTTAATATACTTATTTATTGTTCCTTTACGTCACAAACCATAATGCAAATGTTCTGGATTGGCGTCCTTTGTCTCAAGCCCTGCGGGGTTCACACAACCCGAACACGGACTACGTAATTTTGCGAGTTCGTAATCTTCTTCTATTTTTTGATGCAGCCTTACTAATTATATATTAGTTCTCTGCATTGTTACTCCTGTTAACTTTTAAAACACAATGTTCTTCCAATAAACACTATATGTCGATAACTTTTCAAATTATTCGCGGACTTTACGATTTCACATGACGCCAATCCCGATAACACATGAACAAGCTAAGACAATTGAAGATCTCTATCATTGCCCACTAGGACAATGATTCACAATTTTAGGGGGCTTTTTCTGCCACCACTATAAACACAAATTTTAACTATTTTAGGAGGCTTCTTATAAACAATATCGCCTCATTACTCGGGGCCAAACATTAGAAAGACTAAATGGATTTCCGCACTTCATCGGGAGAAGAGACAAATCCTTGTGTGGTGTGTAGGGCGAAAAAACAAACCAAGAAAACAATATACTGTTGCAAAACCTGCATTTCCAAGCTGCCTCTTTATCCAGATGTGTGTTATAAAATATATCACACAAAAGAACATTTTTGAAAGAAAGTATGCACTTCTTTGAACATTATGTATTCATATATTTCCCTGTGTAAATAGTATTGAGATGAACAAGTCGCTATGAAAATCATATACACATTTTAGATACCCTGTCCTAACTAGGTGTAACTGCACATTTCTATCAAAACGTTTATAATTCATTATCATTACTGTTATTATTACAAATGGAAGTATTAAATATCAGAATGTGACACTATTTAGTTCCTGAAGCACTGCTGGTTTATGTATGAATACCTATATGTATGAACTACACTGTACAAAATGGAGAAGTGCTCTTATGCCATTTGTGTAACATTTTTATGCGGATCAACAAAACTTCACTCCTGGAGGACAATAATGATTCAGTTCAACAAAAAGCAAGGTATACTATGTGTTTTAGTACATTTGAGCATGATTATATAGCTTTAACTGTATTTAATAGAGTTTCATATTTTAGCAAATTTGCCTTCCACTCAGAGCCATAAAACACGTCTGCTCGGGAAGGGTTAGGTTTATTTTGTTATATGATTTTCACATTCATATCTGTGTCACTGAAATATATGTTTACTGTAAGAAACTAAAAACAAATGAGGTTTAAGGAGCGAGTAATACAATGAATGTGCTTTATACATACGCGCATTATAATGCTTTTCATAGGGTGCACAAAATTACGGATATAATAGTGCGTTTTACGACTTTCCTTTAATTGTTGAATCGAAGTTTGCTCTGATGCGAGACACTTGCTGCACGTGCAACAATATGGCAAAGCAGCTATACTAGTTCTGTCTCTGTCTTCTGCGCGAGGAACTGCCAAGTTAGGTGCCGGTCAGTATAGCACCGCGCTAAGGAGATGACCACACCTATGTTATTTATATATATAATTTTAAAGCTGAAGAACTGTAATTTTTAAGAATTAAAAACCAAAAATTTATTTTTTGAAGTCAGTCCACCTGCTGGAATCCTTAAGTTAGGTATAAAATTCTGTTGCTTAGTGCTTGGAAGGTGTTTAGCTAAACACTGAGCCAAAACATAGCTGGCAAGAGAAAATATGT
This sequence comes from Tenodera sinensis, assembly GCA_030765045.1. Classification (NCBI taxonomy): domain Eukaryota; kingdom Metazoa; phylum Arthropoda; class Insecta; order Mantodea; family Mantidae; genus Tenodera; species Tenodera sinensis. Next base: position 228,967,803 of record CM060964.1, on the reverse strand, counting down.
AATATCTTTCATTAGGGTCTTCTGTTCATTTGCATCAATAATAATTCTGAATTAATGCACACAGCACCAAACTAACCATTATACTTACGAGATTATGGTTTCCACCAATTTAATTCCAAATGAATGTAGACAGCTCCAAACATGATAAAGTGTGTTTATGAGAGTATGTTCACAGAAATAAATGAACTTTCAATTGAAAAAACCACAGTTGAAATTGTTAGGAGTTAGTGTTATTTTTTTGTCTATTTAACAATAGCAATCTATGAGAAGTACAATCAGGACTGAAAAATTCAATGCCACAGCCAGGAGTGGAACAACGGACCCTCCTCTTCATGCGCAACTGAGCAACTTGCCAGTATGGCATTAAATTCCCCAACCAATTCATTTTCCCGGTAGACCACTAAGGGAATCTCACATCTGAGATAAATACCCCAAGGGCGACTTAAATTTATAAGTACTTTATGTCCCGGGTCACAATTTAGTTTGCACAACTAATAATGATCTTAGTCTAACAATCAAGGAATTTAGTAAAACATGCAAGTGTGAGCAGTTTTAATTATACTTGTTGCCCAACAAGAAGGTGATTGGTAGTTGCTACCCATGTTGCGAAAAGGTCTAAATGAACAAGAGGGGATGAATGTGTCATTGCGATGGTCATAGCAACAAAAAGAGGAACCAATTAGAGCTAAGACATTTGCATAGCAATGCTAAATGCTAAACCAGTGTTGTCGATATTTAACATGTGATTAGCATGTGCCTGACCTGCAGTCCAGTGGTAACATGAACTGTGCATCTTATGTTATGTTTTCCCTGCAATATATACAATGCCTCCCTCCAGCTCCAGCTTTCAGTGCTTGTATCGGATTGCCTGTGTACTGACAAGTTTGTTTGCATCATTCTATTTATGTGGTTATTTGCCTTGTATTTACATGTGTCTGAATCGGTGCATCTTTGCATATGTTGTGAGCATTTACAATTGTCTCACTCTTTTAATGAATAATTATGTCCAAAAATATTGACAAAGACAGCGTAGCCAAATGAAAAACTTCACATACTCGGGAAGCAAATAAAATTGTTTGAAAAGCTTCATATCCCAGTTAAAGGGTTACACAGTTGATGGTATTACTAAACAACATGACAACAAAACTGTTTGGTTTCCACCTTTCCTAGTGTAATCCAATTTAATTAATTTGGACCGAAGTAAAGGGTTTCGTTGTGTGAAACAGCAAAGATTTCACTGTGTTGTCTGTAATAAAACTACATCAATAAAAAGCTGAAAACTGAAAAAGCAGTTACTGATACAAAGGACGTAGTAAGTGCAGTATGGGAAAATGGAGTTTTTGAAGCAAGGATAGAACAGTGTCCTTTTCCCAGGAATTCCAGCAACAGCAATGATGCAAGTGAGTCAGATAACAGCTGCATTTTCCCATTACAATATTTCACAGGTACGTATCCTTTGTTAACAATCTTTACAGTGATATATACTTGCATGTTCTATCATTTGCATATAGATTCACTGTTTTACTATTATCTTTGAATACGAATATAAATTGTACCTACTCTACATTCCAAGCGCAATTGAACCGTCTTCTTACACATAATGCTAATGCAGACTCCACGTGGTTGCCTCTCTTTCACTGTAAACTGTCAATTCATTTCTTGTTTGGCGCCTATATTGAATTATTAATTACTATCATAAACAAGCTCTGGACTCTGTAAGTTAATTGTACAAGTTACAGGATTTTGTTCTTTATAATCTTTTAATTTGGTCATGAAGACAGATAGCCTCAATATTGACATGTCTTTGATGAGCTGCTATTTGTGGTATATTTCTTGTTAAACCATCTCCATACCCATATCATGGCATGTAGTTAATTTTGAATGTACCAAGGTGCATTGACAATATTCCGCAGTACTTTATTTTGAAATATCTATATTATTTTAATATTGCTTTTTGTAGTACAACCCCAAAGCTAACTGCTGAAAGTCATATTGGTTTTAGAAGCTGTTAGCAGAGCAGAAGCTTGCTCTCAACTGGTAGAGTTGAATTTCGTCCTATTAACCAATATATTTTTCATAATTTCACTACATATCCCTTTTGTTTCATTTTAAAATGCCCTTTCAATTGCAATTTTGCATCTAGTATCATTTGCAGATGTTTTGCTTCATTTGCATGTAGAATGATCTTATCATTGAGGAGAATTGGTACCTAGTTGAATTTTTTATAGGTAAAATCCACATGCACTGCATTACCTTCATTTTAATTCTCCATTTTTGTATCTTGGAGATTGGTTTAATTTTGTCACTGTTGCTTATAGGCCCTTGGCAGCAGCTAGAATTGCTGTATCATCTGCAAACATTGCCATGATATTTTATTTCAGGTAAATCAGTTGTATAGATCAAATATAATAGCGGTCCTAAGACACTACCTTGTGGCACATCAGCCTGTATGAATTTTCGTTCAGTGTATGCATTATCTTGTTTGTTTCTGAAATATCTACCTGTAAGGTATGACTCGAGTATTTCCACATATTGTAATGGTAGCATTTTATAAATTGTGTAACTGAATCCTTCGTTGCATACTTAAAGTCTTGAGTTATGTTAAGAAACATAGCTTGAACATACTTTTCTATCTTCTAGGGCTTATTCAGTGGTGTTAACTAGTCTGTGTACTTGATCAGTTGTAGAGTGCTGTTCTCAAAATCCAGATTGGTGATCAGATATTATGTTTTTTTTTTTGTGCAATAATAGGTATAAGCCTTTTCTGAAGTAGTTTTTCAAATAGTTCTGATAATACAGGGATCAGCGAAATAGGTTCTTTATAATGCACACTCTTTAGCTGGTTTGGCAGTCTTCGTGAGTTGCAGTACATATGTACTTGAATTTTAGAGATGCATTTATTTTAATTATTCTAAATGCTGCCTTCTTTAAGGCTTGGTAATTAAATAGTAACTAGGAGTCTTATTTAATTTTATCTCAAATTTAATGACTGTACTTCTCAAACAGACACTTCTGGTGTATCAATTTCTTGCTCTTGTGTTATGATTGGCTCAAAACAAATCATCCTGCATAACAGGATTGGGGGTAAAGGTATTTGCCAAATACTCTGTGAATATTGCATTTTTCTTTCATTATCTTATGCCCATGCTGTGCTTGTATGCTAAATGGGTAATGACTGGATTATGGGTCTCTTAATACGTTTCATAGCCCTCCAGAGGGGGTAGTCTGTATCTTTAGTGTAGATTGGTTCACTATTGTATGCATTAGGTGATTCAACTTAAAGCTTTTTTATCTTTTTTCAAAATTTGGCATTTAATCTTATCTACTGGTGTCCTTATTCTGTGCCATTTGTCATGAGCTCTTGCTTATTACAAGTTAAATTGACAATTTCGAGGGGATAATTTATACCTTGTAATTTTTTCCTTGTTTCTGGAGTATTATCCTATGCTGCTGTTTGAATATCCAACACAAATTGCTGAAGTTCATAATTGACTTGTTTAGGTGATAACATTTGTGATTTAAGCTGTACACATCTGGCTAACAAACCAACTCCGCTGTTTAACAGCCCTTTCCAGGCCAAGGCCTACTGCCCAGTTGCTGTGTCCCCCACCTTTCTGACCATAGGTGTCATGAGTGCAGTGCGTTATTGGAGGGTGGTCAGCACCCTGGTGTCTACCACATGGCATACGCGGTCTTCACAACCAGGGGCCGCTACTTCTCAATCAGGTAGCTAGTCAATTGGCCCTTCAGGTACTTAATGAGGCTACGTGTACCTCAGACCAGGAATCAAACCCAGGTTTCCTGTTTGGTAAGCAGCAGAGCTACCACTGCGCTAAGGAGACGCGTCTGGCTAGATCAATTTTAAAACTATCCCTGTTAGTACGTTTATTAACAGATATGGAATGATAAGATGATGTAGTTGCTAAGCATCAATACAATTGGCATGTGATTTGAACTTCATTACAATCATATGCTATGGTATAGTTTGAAGATGTACTTCATATAATGAAAAAGTAAATCAAGTTCAGGATTTTCCCTGTGTCTGTTGGCCAGTAAATTGTTTTGTAGTTGTCAGTGTTTCACATTTTTCTTTCCATATAGCTTTATACACTCTCTATCCTTATCTGCAATCAGTCTCGATCCCCAATGGGTATGCTTGGCATTAAAATCACCTCCAGTGTAAATCAATTACCTAACTTGTCAAATATACTTTTATATTCCATGTACATCAATTTACACTGTGGGGAACAATAACTACTCGCTAATACTATGAATATAGTAACAGCTGCTATCTAAGTTTTATGTCTTATTTTTTCTTCTATACAGTGATAAATTGATTTCTTTATCAATATGCCACTTCCACCTCTGGCCTGATTACTTGGGTGGATGGTGTGATAAAGCATATAATCTTATATCTTGCTTACTGTTTCTAGTGGCATGAGTTCCTGAAACAAGATATATGTCAATATTATTTAGGTCTAAAGTTACTTATAGTTATCTCCTCTACCAATGAGCCCATTGTCATTCCAACATGTAATCGATAGTTATGTTTTCTTAGATTCATCTTGCTTCTTAAATTTTAACTCTATTTGCATATTAATCTCAATGATTGAGATTTCTATTTTATAAAGGAGCAGTTTAAACTCTTCACCCCGTTTGTCTGGGAAGACTCCTTGCTATTATCCAGCTTTGAATTTTACAAGTTTATTCCATTGTCATTTTAGAAGTATTTTTCTTCAGAGAAATCACTTTATTTTGTTTATTTCACTTTTCTTGAACTTGTTTTGCGACCAGACACACACATAGCTTGTAGGATGACTGCCACCATAGCATATATTGGTTTAGCATCTTTTGGTTTCTTGCATTCATGTGTTAAATTATTTTTTTCCACATTTTACGCTTTTAGGGCTTGCATAACAGTTTTGTGTATAACCAAACTCTTGGCGATTCTTACATCATGGAACAAGTTTTGAGGAGTGCTTGAGATGTATTTCTCTTTTGTGTTCAGGATACGGTTTATTTTATAAATGGTCTCAATATTTTCTGAATTGTTAAAAGTCAAAATGAACATGTTGAGAGGCATTTTAGAAGTACATTAGTCGACCTAGAGACAATAGTTTAACTTAAGTGTAAGTGAAACTATGAGTGTCTATAGGTCGACTCATATACTTATAAAATATTTGAAAAGTCTATGTATATCACTTCGTATATATTAAGTGGAATCTTTAGAGGCTTTATCTCTTTTCATGAAAGTTTTGAAGTTAAGTGCTCAATAACATAACCTCTTATTTTGAATTCATGATTTCATCTGGTTTCCAGCTACAGTGGAGACTTCTTATCATATCCCTTACTGAGCAGTTACTTTTATTCCCATATGTATGATGAGGTAGGGCTTTTCTTTTAATTACAAGGGGTGTTCAATAAGGAGTGTAACACGTTGCTTTTCTCTACCAATTTTGGTTGAACAAATTTAGAAATTTGTTTAGGACATCTTTAATTATTCCTGCTTCATCTTACGTAGGTTCATTAATTCCTAATAGGCAGCAACACTATAACTAGCCTTTAAAGTGGTATCTGTAACTGAGGTGCGCTCCATACAGAGCACAGTTATTGAGTTTTTCTTGGCAGAAAACCAGAGCATCATATATATTCATAGGCACCTGCAGAGTGTCTACAGAGACCTGGCAGTGGACAAAAGCGTGGGTTGCTGGGCGAGGTGTCTGTCATCACAACAAGGTCAAGCAGACTAGTCTGATCTCCCACGTGATGGCGAACCACATCTGACATATCTGTGTTGGTATAACTGACACACTTGTCCACCAGTTGGAGCACTCAAAGGTTTGTTCCTGCTGGCTTCTTCAGTGTCCAAGTGAAGATCATAAAGAGCAAGGATGGACCATCTGTGCAGAATTGCTTGCTTGTTAATGAGCCTGATTGTGACAGTTTTTTTGATAAACACTGTCATAGCAATGAAACATAGGTTCATCACTTCAAACCTGAAACAAAATGGCAATCCATGGAGTGGCATCACACCAACTCTCCTTCGAAGAAAAAGTTCAAAACTATCCTCAGCTGGTAAACTCATGGCTACAGCCTTTTGGGACACTGAAAGGGTTTTTCTGTTCGATGTCCTCTCTCATGGTGAAGCAATCAACTCTGAAGTGTATTGTGCTACTCTAAAAGAAATTGAAGAAACAACTTCAGCATGTTTGTAGACATAAAAATGCAAACCAACTTCTCTTTCTCCATTATAACACAAGGCCTCTCACAAGTGTGTGCACCTGGGAGGAGCTCACAAAACTTCAGTTGGCTGCTCTTCCTCATCCCTCCTGCAGCCCGAATCTTGCACCCTCTGACTTCCATCTCTTTTGCCCAAGAAGCACTATGTGGATGGTGGGGAAGTTATTGATGCAGCAAGACGTCGGCTGTGGCATAGAGCAGTAGAGTGGTACCATGCAGGTGTACGGGTCCTTCCATTAAGGTGGTGTAAAGCCATAGCATTGAATGGAAATTATGTTGAAAAACAGAGTTCTTTAGCCAAAAGATTGGGGAATAATGATATATTTGAATCCTGGATAAAACCAACCTGCTTTAAGAAAAAATATGTTGCATTACTTATGGAATGCCCCTCGTATTACTGATATCCTTCACTAGTTCATGCATTGACATATCGCCATTCACTAATGTTTGAATTGGAAACTTTCATGTACCAAGCTCACTTTTAACTACACGTGTTAAATTTGAATGATCCTTCTCTCCTTTGACACATATTGGCAATAGCTTAGGTTCAGTACTTCCCTGTTCTTGTCATTTTTTGTTGTGACATTAGTCTTCTTCTCTTGTTGGAGTAGGAGTGTCTCCTGTTTCGTCCTCAACTTTCCACCTTGCTCTTGGTTGACTGACCTCTCCCTCTTGGCTTGTAATCTAATACTTTCTGTAGTTGTTCCTTGTGCATTCTTCTTAAATGGTCCGACCAACGAATTCTGTGTTCCTTTATTTTATGTATAATTGGGAGCAGGTTTAATTCATTCCTTATATCATAATTTCTATATCTATCCAACCTTGTGCATCCTTTTACTCTTCTGAGAAACTTCATTTTTGTGACTGTATTCTATTATCATTTTTCTTCAAGGTTCATACTTCACATCCATATGGAAGAGTTGTTGTTGTTAGCTAATGCTGGATTTCTGACATTGAAGTCATTAATCCTCTTGCTCTCCAATATTTTTCACTGATGGATGGGGCATTAGAAGTGGCCGGGCATATTTGAAGGTGGTCTCGATCCATTTCCTCTTGCAGATCACATAGAGGACAGTGGTGAAGAATATATCCCAATTCTGTTTAAATGTTTTGCCAGACAATCATGTCCTGTAATCAACCTGAAGGTTGCAACTGCTGTTTTGCGAGGATACTCAGGAATTACTGTTTGAATGTTTGGTAGTTCCCATCTTTTATTTTTTGATTTTTCATAGTAATATTTTTCAATAATTTTTTTGAATTCAGAGTTGACTAATCTTTTAGCTGCATAAAATGGTAGATTAACTATTGATTTCTGCACATTGCCGGTACCCTTTTTTGCAAGAAAATCAGCTTTCTCATTACCACTCAGTCCACAGTGAGCTGGTATCCATTGGAAGACTAGGTGTTTTTGAAGTGCTGTTAAGGATTTTCCAACATTCTATAATTAATTGGTTTTTTGGTGACAACTTGGAAGTAATTGCTATAATTGCTGCCCTGAAATCTGGGAGAATAACTGCTTGATGAAAATGTGAAATTCTGTACAAAAGATTTTGTAGGGCCATTCGAATTGCTTCAATTTCTCCATCAAAGTTTGTAGTTCCATAACTTAAAGATTTGTAATATGAAAAGAGGTGACATGTGACTACTGCACCTGCTCCATCTTGGTTTGATATCAATGATCCATCAGTATACATATGGAGCCATTCGTGTTCTGGAAATCTAGTATGGATTGTCTCTTAATGCCAATAATTTTAGAACACTAGTTGGAGTATTATTTTCTTAACTTCTTCTGTCAGGTGTAAATAATATGTGATGTCTAATGTTTATGTCGGATTGACTTTAGATATGCAGTTTTCCTTGGAATTAGGAAGGTATACATTCTTCTTGATGTCTTGAATTTTGGAAAGAAAGCTCTCCTGAGTCTTTAGTGTATGTGTAAAATTTCTCTTGTGCCATGTATTGAATGGGAGTCTGATCAACTTTTTGTGTTGAATAAGAGCCGCTTTTTCTTTTTCATATTCACTGGGGCATTGGTTGGTTAGTATTTCCATAGCTGCTATTGGTGTGGTTTTGATAGCAGCTGTAATTAGTCTCAGACTTTGGTTTTGAAAGATTTGAATCTTTTTTGTGTTTGTTGTTACAAGAACTTCGCTGCAGTAAGTAAATAATGGCTTTATATATACATTGTATGTTGTGTTAAGCGTTGCTCTGGAACATCCCCACTTCATTCCTGTTAGACGTTTTAACAGTGAAAGGCGCCTCTCTGCTCTTTGTATTACATTTTCTATTTGTTTGGTCCATGTAAGTTTGGTATCAAATGTAACTGCTAAATACTTTGCTTCCTTTGTTTCTGGTAATTGTTGACCCTCAAAATTTAGTTTTATTTTTAGTGGATTTTTTCTTATTGAAAAGATTTCGTAGTTTGATTTTGTTGTATTATCAGTCATTAAATTTTCTTTGGTCCACCTTTGTAATTTGGTTAAGGATTGTTGCATGGTTTTTTCTAGTTCTGTACTTTTGCTTTATGGTTTTGAAGCCCACATTACTAAGTCATCAGCAAATAGTGCACACTTCACACTTGATTCTTGTATTTGTTGTGGCAGATCGATAATAAATATATTAAAAAGTGTTGTGCTGAGCACTGCGCCTTGTGGTAAGCCATGGTGTACTTGTTTGTATTTAGATATGTTTCTTCCATATCTGGTTGCAATAAAGTGTTGTGTTAGGAAATGACATAGCCATGAAAACATTGGACCTTGCATCCCTATTTTTCTTACCTTCTTTAGTAGTTTTATTCTGCATATGGAATCATATGCACTTTGGAAATCAATAAAAACTGATAAATATCTTCTTTTCTATTGAAGGAGTCTTTGATTTCTTGACTGAGAAGTAAGACTTGTTCATTTGTGGAACTCTCTAAATCCAGCTTGACATGGGGAAATTAAATTTTTTGATTCTAGAAACCAATTTAACCTGTTTGACACCATTCTTTCCATCACTTTTGCTATTATGCTAGTAAGAGCTATTGGTCTATAATTTTTTATTTCTGGCTCTGTTTTGTCTTTCTTCAAGAGTGGGACAATTATTGCCTTTCGCCATTCAGCAGGTACAGTGGTTTTCCAGGATAGATTGTAGAGTTTTAGTAGTTGTTGTTTTGCTGTTTTTCCAAGGTTTTTTATGAACTCTGGATGTATGTGATCAGGTCCAGGAGACTTTTTGTTTTTTAGATTATTTATTGCAATGTTTAGTTCTTGCATATTAAAATTTTGAAAAAAGATATTGCACTGAGTATTAGGATCACATTCTCTTTCTTGTTTCAAATCTTTCTTAAATTCTTTACGTTCCTTTTTATTATTTCTTGTTACTTTATGTGAATTAGCATAATATTTATTGAATGTTTCGGCTATGGCTGCATCATTTATTTTATTGTTGTGTATGATAGGTGTGCTGTTGTTTTCTTTCCTATCCTTGACATTTTTTATGAACTTATGAGCTTTGTTACCATCTGTCCTATAATCCATTTTTTCTAAGAAATTATTAAAGTAATTCTTTTTAGCAGTATTAATTTCTTTTTTTAGTGAGGCACATTTCTTCCGCCATATTTGTCTATCCGATATGTTTTTTGTTTGTTCAGCTGTATTTCTAGCTATATCCCTTTGCTTTTTCAGTTCTTCTAACTGGGGGTTCCCAAAGGGTTTGAAATTTTTAATTCTTCCCCGAGGAATATGCTTTTTTTTGCGGTTTCTAGGATAACTTTACAGAAATTTTTGTTCAAATGATCTGGTTGGTCATGTAGCTGTGAGTTTGTTTGTTCTTTAAACATATGTTCCAGTTCAGTTTTATATTTGATCCAATCTGCTTTTTTGAAGTTCCAATACAGATTCGTGTGACATTGACTGTTATATGTATTATCTAGTTTTATATCAGCAATTACTGCTCTGGCGGCGTCGTGGCCGAGCGGTTAGCACGCTCGCCTACCACCTAGGCGGCCCGGGTTCGATCCCAGGTACCCGCATGTGGTATTCATGGTGGACGAAGCGGCGTCAGGGCAGGTTTTCTCTGGGTGCTCCGGTTTCCCCCGCCATCTCATTCCACCGGTGCTCCATCTTCATTCCATGTGTCATCAGTGTCACCGCCTGCGGTGCCGTAGTAGTAAAAGCGGGCGTTAAACACAACAACAACAACAATTACTTCTCTGTGACCAGAACTTGGATCTTTTATAACTTGTTTTTTAATTTTTGAAACAATATCTGTTGTAGCTAACAAGAGGTCTGGGTTACTGCCTGCTCCAGAGTAATGTATGAAGGTTGTGGGATCTTCTTTACTATAAATCAGTTCAAAAGTTGCGGTATTCAAAAATTTTTCCACTATCTTCCCTGTAGAATCCACTTTTTCATAACCCCATCTTTTGGAATGAGCATTGAAATCCCCAGTTATGATTGTTTTATTTAATTGGTCAATAAGATAGAGATCTGGTTCATTCCTGGGAGGATTGTAAATACTGTGTAAATGTAGATGTGTTTTGTTATCCCAAAAATTTAGCTTTATTAATTCACTTTTATCTGTGTTATCCATTTCTTTAACAATTTCAAAGGAGGATTTAATATCCTTTTTGACTCCAACTAATATTCCACTACTTATCTGTCTATTTTTGGGTAGTAGGTGTAGTAGAAAACCAGTAAAGCTGAAGTATTTAAGTTGGTCATTTGTTCGATTTGCTTCCTGTCCACTTGTATATGGAAGAGTTGGTACAACCATTGTCTTACAGAATTGTATTTGTGTTTCTTTCGTTGCTTTCTTCTATAAGTTCTTGGCAATTGTAACACATTTAGCCTGGAAGTGTTTTAATATTGACATCCTTATCATAATTGTAAGTGATATCGCAACCTAGGCATTTAAAGTGGCTCACTTGTTCTGAAACAGTATTATTTATTATTTTACTTGTAACTGGATGTTTTCCCCTGAAAGCTGTTACTTTTGTCTTTTGTAATGATATTTTTAAATCATATTCTCCACATATTGTATTTAATTTGTGTGTGGCCTTTTGTAAGTAATTTTCACTATCCTGGATAATTATCTGGTCATCTGCAAATAAATGAGTATTTAAAATATTTTGTTGCTTTAATATGCTTTAATATTTTGTTGCTTTTAATATATATATATATTTATTAAAAGGACCTGGCAAGAGACTACAGCCTTGCCTGACATCTTTATAAATTATAAATTCTTCTGATAATTTTAATATCCTATTAATATTCTTTTCACTGTTTTGGAATATATAGATTTTATAACTTGTATTAAGTGCAATGGAATGCCTCTTCTAACATGTTACAATGTACAGTTTCCAAGGGTTTTTCATCATGAAGAAAGGGAATATACAGTGTGCGCACAAAGTTCGTATACCCCTATATTAAATTCAAACCTGAAATAAAAGTACAAATTTCCAATATTTATGCAATTAAATGTTTCTCCTTACATCTTAGGACTCCAAAACATCAGTATGTGTCCCCCCATTGTCTCTGCACAGCCGAATACGCCACCATGTTCTTGTGTTCACCTTACTCAACATCATTGGAGTCACTGTCTGGAAGGTACTCGCACCGCATTTTGCAGTTCACCAATTGTAGCGCACTGCTGCTTCCGCACCTTCTCTTTGATGTAACTCCTGATGTAACCCCATAGTGCATTATCTGGAGTTGTTAGATCAGAGCTCCTTGGAGGCCATGTGAGATTTTCCGATCCTCCACTGATCCAATGATTTCCAAAGACTGCGTGCAGACGTTATCGAACAGCCATTGCGAAGTGAGCTGGTGCCTCATCATGTTGAAACCAAACACTGTTTAAGATTCCCACATTTTGCAACTGTGGGAGGAGCCAGTCATCAATCATCTGGAGATAAGTGTTCTGATTAACAGGACCATCAAAGAAATATGGGCCAAACAGATGAGTTTGTGTCATTCTGGCCCAGACCATTACATGTGATGGGTTGCGCTTGATTTCTCCTAACAAATTTGGATTTTCTTTTCCCCAGAAATAAACATTGCGGTTACGGAAACTGCAACAAATTGCACATTCGTCTGTGAACATGACTTTTGCCTTCTCAGACATTCTTTAGAATTGTTGCAGCATCCAACCACAAGCATTAGCACGTGTCTCTAAATCAGCATCTGTTAATTCATCCACATTCAATGGATGCCAACACTTCATTTTCAGATCCACGTTAATGTGTTTCCTCATGGTTGATTCCAGTACCCCTAACTCTGCAGCACGTTTCCTTAAGGATTTAACTGGAGATTATTGGATAGATTTTTCCACGTCAGCACAAAGTCCAAGTCTGGTGGATGGTCTTCCACTTCTCATCACGTCGCGAACACTGTCTGTTAAAAATGTTTTCTGTTCCTACGCTAACATCTTCTTTGTCGGTGCTGCTTTCACAAACCGTGCTACGGAATAGTCCATGGCATTTTTCATTGATTTGCCATTAATTTGACGCTCATGAACCCACACAGCGGACACTAAGCGTTCCTCAATTGTGTAATCACTTGCATCAGCCATTCTTTCTCAATATCTCGGCATCAACTAATCTGATTCATAAGATTTGTTGATAGTTGTCATAAGAGTGACAACAATCAAACAGTCGAAGTTGTCAACAATGGGCATCTGACAGGAGAATAATATGAATATATACCAACCTCAAAAAAACATATTTACTCATGTAATTTTAAATTTAGTACAGGGGTATACAGACTTTGTGCGCACACTGTATGTTTCTAAATTGCATTCTTGTTGCTTCTGCACGGCCATGTTAATTATAAATATATCATCCATGCAACATCTTACGTGTCTGAACACATTTTGTTCTTCTAGCAGTATTTTATCAGAAATAGTTATAAACCTTTTTATTTGTAATTTTTTGTATATATTTTATATGCAGCATTTAATGTAATTTCTCTAGTTTTCTGTCAAACTTCTGCCTCCTTATTTAAAAAAAGATGTTTGCTTTTGTCCATTCATCTGGTATTTTACAGTTCTGTAGTAGACACAGCTTATTGAAATACCCCAAAAAGGAACCTTGACATTTTCTCCCCATTATGGTGCAGTCTGGTTATATTTGGTGATATTCTATCAGTTAGGTTGCATTAGTGCCGCCAATTGTTCGTAACATATAACCATGGTAAAGCCACGGCTATAGCTGGTGTTATTGCGTCTGTTATGTTGCCACAGATGCCCTTGTTTATGAACGCATTGCAGTGAGGCCAACTGATAGATTTTAAAACAAGATTCTGTTTAGATGCCCTATTAATTAATTGATTAATCTGTGGACGTACTGCTCGTGTTTGCATGATTTGTCTTGAATTCTTTTAGAGCAATATATGCAGTTATAGTTGCTGTTGCTTTTGTGTTTGCTGCACAGAGTGCATTAAATATGTATTATAATATTTAGCGCTCGGAAGTGATTTTATGCAAAAGTGTTAGTGCAGAACAAGATTTGCCGATGGTGAGTATGTTCTTTGTTGTGTGGTAACGATGTTCAGGCATTACCGTTTAAAAGTATGATATTTGATATTAGAAATGCCTTTATTATGTACGTTGGCAGGACTGCTTTTTGGGATACTTTCTTCGGCTGTTGAGTGTAATGTTGGCCATGTTGAACTCTTGGGAACTGCCGATAAACTGTGTCCACTATAACATAAGTTCACAAGATGTGATATAGTCTTTGTTTTAGTAGTCATCCCAAATATTTTATCAACTCTAAATTAATTCCATCAAGTCCCAGAGCCTTCCTATTTTTTGATTTGTGTAGTGCTTCAAATTCATCCATGGTGAGTGGGTCAATATTACAGACTTCATGTGGGGTTATGTACTCATCTTCAATTTCTGGATCATGCCATAATTTTTTTTTTAATATTCCAGCCATCCTTTCTCTTTAATAATATTTAGTTCTGCATTATCTTTTTCTTCTGTATTTAAAGAGTAAAAGGTACACACACAATCTAGTTTGGATCGGATCAGTGTGCGATACAGTTGCAGCAAAACTGTCCAAACCCCTACCTGTGATTTTCCACTTAGTACCTGCATGATATCCAGAGAATGGTCACATTGTGCTTTAGCTGTGCTATATGTGATGACCATCCTCAGTTGAGGAATGAAAGCCATTTCTTGAGGTCCATTCTCAAAGGTTGAGTATTCCTGCAGACATTGATATTGACACAAGATGGTACACAGTTGAACAATGTTGTCGAAAACCACACTGGATGTTTGTCAGCCAGTTGCAAGTTTCCAGCCGCCACACCAAACATCCATTGAATGTGTTCCATCACCTTGCAAGCCTGCCTTTGTGGTGTGGTGGTAGGTATCTGCCTCACATTCAAGAGGTCCTGAGTTTGAATCTCAGTTAGGGTGAGTTATCCGGATAAGGTTTTGTCCGAGGTTTTCCCTTATCCTGAGAAGACAAATGTTGGGTAACTTTAGGCTCTATGGACCTTGGGCTCATTTGAACTCTATTTCATTAATTTCATTCTTTCATTGCCCAATAGGACATTATGTTGGACATTAATATACAACAAAAAAATCACTGTGCAAACACAACTAGTGAGACAAAGAGGACGGTAGCTGTAAGGAAGATGATGGTCTTTACCAGCTTTCAAAATAGGCATTTTCCTGGAACAGCACTGTCAACCCAAACACGATTATAGACCTTGAGTAGAAATGCCTTTCCTTCAGGAGAGAGCTGTTGTAACTTCTGGTCCTGGTGCTGATAGTGATGAAAATAAAAGAGCATGTACTAACTCTGCCATCATGATAAGGTGATTGTAGTTTTCTAGAGTGAAATGTGTAACCTTGAGATTCCACCTGAGTCTTAATTGGAAAGAACTCAGGCGAATAGTTATTTGTTAGACACTTGAATGAAAGCACAACCATGGCCACATCAAATGAATCAACAACAGCTCCAGTAGCTGTTTTAAGACCGACAATTGGCATGTGGATCAATTTTCCGGCCATGCGCCTTAACTTATCCTGTACAACCGAGGAGGGTGTATGTTGGTCAAATGAGGCAGCAGACTTGTTCCATAAAGTCTTTTTGCTATTCTTAATTACTTGCTTAGACTTGGCATGCATTTTCTTGTATTGGATTAGGTTATCCAGTGTAGGGTGGCACTGGAAAACCCTAAGAGCATGCCTTTGAGCAAGAATAGCATTCTATCATTCATCCATACAGCCAAGTTAGTGTAAAGATTCCGATTGGCATGATCCAAGCACCATCTAGGCATACTTGTGGAATATGTATCTTGTATTAGACTAATAAGACATAGAAAGTTGTCACTGGACTGTAAATCAAAGATGACATTCCACTGTGACGAAAGTGCTAACTGTGGTGAACAAACTGCTAGATGAGTGTATGAGAAGCTATTGAAGGAGTCAGAAAGAAATTTTGGCCCTCCAGTGTTCAGAAGAGTTAGGGTACAACTGTCCATGAAATTAGCGATTAGTAGGGCTCGCATATTTAGGTGAATACAATTTTGTTTGCATCCTAATACGAACTTCAAACTAAGTTTAATGTTCTGGATATTCATACCAGAGCAAACATTTTAAGTTTTATTGCACATAAAAATGCATATTTTCTAATTTTTTTGTTTAAATAAATATTTTCGTATATTCATATAAATTATACAAAAATTCCATAAAAGACCTCTCTTTTTAATTTTTTCACATATTTACAGTCAGATGAAGGCAGTAGCGAGTTGCTTTTAACAAGTCACAATCAAACGCCTTCAATGCTCAATTACGTAGGCCAGATATCACAATTTATTATTCGTCATTGGAAATAATAAATGAACTAAATTGTAAAGATGCCAGTTCAATTAAAAATGTTCAAGAACTTTAAGGTGCACTGTGTTAAGAAATCACTTGGCATACATTTCTGCAAATCTGTGTTTCCTCTGATTTCATGGGAATCGCTAAGAATACCTTTGAAACAAGCAGTTGAAGTAGTTCAGGATGTGGAAAAAACCTGAATATTGTTTCTGGCCCTGCAGTACAAAACTTAGAGAAAATGCAAGGAACTGTTTGAAAATAATATAATAGGGGATATAGCATAATGTGTAAGTTTCAAATGTGTGGGATGGACAACTTGAAATTATTGATCAGTGTGAGTGATGTTCCATGTTATAATTATACTAGATTTATATAATGTGACGTGGAGCAATCATTTTCGCAATTCAACACACTTCTTCGTGACAATCACTAACCTTTTGGGATGGAAATTTTGAGGAATCATGTGGTTGTATACTGTAACGCTACAGTAATTCATGATCCCTTCCAGGAATAATGTCTCATGAGTATCACGTACATTTATATTAGTTCAGCTATTCAAATCTTACAAAAAATATTTTACTTTTTTTTTGGCACATACTACTTTTTATATTTTTAGCACATAAAAAATAAATATTTCCTGAAAAATCCAAGCCCTAGTAATTAGTTTGCCTTTCGCAGAAGCCTGCATATTGAAGTCTCCCACCAACAGAAAAGATGTTGATAAATGGGAAACTAGATCTTCTAGATCAGTGGCCGAGAGGTCATCAGACGGAAGCAAATAAATATTGCAATGGGGTGAGTGAGTGATTAGGGTTTAAGGGCCTGTCGACAGCTAGGTCATTAGAGCCCCATATTGCAATGGTAAATGGGATGGATGGCAATACAATGTTTGCAGCTACTGACTGGATGTCAGACTGTAAGAGTACATATTGCACTAATATGTCATATCTGATGAACATCATAGTGCCCCTGTGCACAGGAATACCCTCCTCCGGCGTAAGATCATACTGTACTGGAGTGTACCACCTTATTTGATAGCAGTCTTGCGGACTGTTCCTTGTAAACAAACATGTAACCAGAGGGTCATTTTTATTGAGCAAAAGCTCAAGCTCCGGTCAATGTGTTCTAAAACCACTTCTGTTCCATTGTAGGATCTAGCTGTGGAAATTAATGTGGAATAAGTACTCAACTGTAACTATCCATTACATTGAAGATGGCAGCAGTAGTTGACTCAATTTAGACTTTCTTTGGTGTTGGGTTAACATCTTTTATTGGAGTTATATCTTGCCTCTTTTTTAGTGGCATTCTTGCAGTGTGAGCAGAATCTTCTCACTCCATCTCCACAGAGGAGGACTGTTTTCCAATAGAGAATTTTGGTTCAATAACCTTGAACTGATTGGAAATGGGGATTGGCAAAGATGAACGTCGCTGATCAGTGCCCATCCCTGGAGACTCCTCAGAAGAGAATCTTCACGATGTCCACAAACTTTTCTTTCTCTTTGACATACTGGAAACACACTTATTCTCTTTCAGGAAGTTGGATCTATTGTAATGAGGTTTGAACTTTTTCGATGAAGCAGCATATACTGCAGGACTGCCAATGTTATTTGTTGAAGTTGACGCTTTTGGTGGCAACCTTGCTGAGGTGTTCTTTACAAATCCAGACTTCGTAGATGTTGAGTCAGAAGTACGTGTTGTAGGTAAAGACTTTGGAATTGATCTTGGTCTTAGAATCTTTTCTGAAATGTTGGCCTGTTTGGATCATTAGTTTGAGTTGTCGGTCTGGGTGGCTCAGTTGGTTAGATGCTGGCGTACTGATCCCAAGGTCACGGGTTCAAATCCGTCCCAAACTGGCGGTTTTTAAATGTGCTTAAAAATGACAGCTTTGTGCCAGTAGATTTACTGGCATGCAAAAGAACTGTGGGAAGAAATTCTGGCACATTGGCAATGCTGATGTGATCCTGGCAATTGACAGCATTGTTAAACAATAAAATATTTATTTTATTTATTAGTGTTAGTTCAGATTTCCTGGTGTGGTGTTTGTTTAGTTGCAACATAGCTACAGGTACCGGACTTCTGGATAGAGGGTTGGTGCACACACAAGTGTTTCTGGGCTTCCAAGATGGATACCTCCCTGACCCAGATCTTCTGAATACCTCTTTCCTCCATAAAATGGGGTCATTCTCAGGAACTTGATTTTCATTGCTGCAGTTAACACATCTGGTAGGTGATGAACATGCATCATCATGCAAGGTGCCTCCACAGTTATTACAGCTTGACCGTTACAGGAATCATTAGTGTGACCCTTGCAACATCTGCAAGTATATATCACCTAACTTCAACGGCTTCATACCCTGCTTTAATCCTTTGTGGGAAATCTACGCTATCAAAGGTAAGGAACAGGATACGGGTGGACAGTATTTGCCTCATTCTTTCCACTGAACCCAATACACATATGTGACATCTTGATCTTCTAGGTTCTCCTGAATCTCCTCATTGGACATACCATCCAATGTGCAGGTGTTTACCACACTGCATGACAAATTCTAGGTCCTGTGCATTTCTACACGTATTGGATAGCTGGCTATCATGTTAGCTATAACTGTTATCGCTGGCTGGGATGCTTAGACTAGGAGTGTGCCATTGCTAGACCTAGCGGATGTTTTCACTAAACCAGCTATTTTGCAAGACCATTTTGTATGGTGAAAGGATTCACTGAAGTAAACTTTTTCTCTTCCTCTGTTCTAATTATTACAAACAATAAGTAGTGAGGACCACAAGACTAGACTACTTCTTTTCCATTACTCTTAAATGTTCTGCTTGTTGTTCTTTTCTTAACTACCATGGCAACTTAATCCTCCACCAATGACATGCTCACATCCTGGGTGCCACCACAGCTTAGCTGAGAGCCCTGGCATGGACCTTGCTGACCCTAGGGTCTCACTTCTCAGTGTATAGACTGAGGGACCCAATTGCCCTCAGGAGTGCATTGAACTCTCCCTGGTACTGCCCTTGATCATTGGATATGAACGTAATCTTTCATGATAACCAAGGGTTGGAAATTACATGTCACCCTGTCACCCTTTGCAACTCTCCATCCTCCGGTTCATGCGACAGTATCCATCAGACTGTGATCAGGGAGGTATCAGGTGGGAGGTCAAACATGTGTGAACCAAAGTTGGGCATTTGGCAGAGGCTCTCTCACCCCTTTGAGGAAACCAATTGAGAGTGTGGCTTGGGACCCTGGGAGCACCATTTCCCATACATACTTTAGTAGGCCTCTAGAGGTGCTACCCAGATGATCCTGTGAGCTGGTTGAACTTTATGAACAAACATACAAAGCAGCTTGTTACACCTCACATGGAAACAAGAATTCAAAACATCCACCTTAATGCAACTGAAGGGTTGTATTGGGAGAGTTGTGGGAGTTAATGCTGAAACTGCGATAGTGGATGCAATAGATGACATTTTAACAAGAAGCTTGTGTAAGCTTTGTGATCCTAAGAAAGGAGGAAACTGTGTTCCTATGTAACATGTATTTCAGAGCTTCAGGCATGAAACGCCAACGCCTTGA
This sequence comes from Tenodera sinensis, assembly GCA_030765045.1. Lineage (NCBI taxonomy): Eukaryota > Metazoa > Arthropoda > Insecta > Mantodea > Mantidae > Tenodera > Tenodera sinensis. The sequence continues at coordinate 228,948,173 of CM060964.1, read as the reverse complement.
GTGTTCCATTACTTAAAATATAAAATCAAAGGTATTCTGAACACTAAATTGTAATAGTAATAGTGATGATGACGAGGATGATAAAAAATAAAATTCTGGATCTCAGTATTAAATTGTACATTTTCTCTTTGTACCTAGCAAATGCAGCTTTTACTTAAAAGTATAAACCCTGAAATTTAGTTTTATGTGAAAGAAAAATATTTGATTTCCACAGAGATACTAGAATATTTTAGCATGCAACATTCACTTTTCTAAAAGTCTGTCTGTGTATAGCTGTATACTATCTTTTTTTAAAGATGGCACAACAGTATGTGATTTTGTGTAATAAAAGATAAAATAATGTAGGATTTATACAGTCAAAATCAACATGGTTTATTTACATGTAAGGTTTACTTAAATAATCGTACAAATTAATGTACAATTTTCAAATAATTTGTCTTAAATCTCAGTGTAAACAGTCCCAGATACTGCCCCTTGTAGTATGTATTACACAAAATACATCTTATGAGTTAAGGGTTAATTCTTTTTTATGCATGTTTATTTTGTAACCTTCTATTGACCTCAGACATCTCATGTGCTTCTGTTTCTTTGTTGCCCATGACTCGTTTCCACGTGGTAAAGGTTAGTGCTGCTACTGTTTTATAAATATTATGTGAGTCTAGCAAAAAAGAGATAGCAGTACACACCTTTTGTCTGTTTAATCACTTACCTTTACAGTAGTTAAGTAACTTTTGCATGACTGAAGTTCTGATGTAGTGTGCTCTGCACATCAGTTCCCCTTCTTCCATCAAAAGACAAGATTCAGGAAATGTGCTTAACCCAGGGATAGTAAAAGCCTTCCTGCCTTATCAGAGACAGTAAGACATTTAGTAGTACTCGCAACTTTTTGTATGGTATAATGAACAAGCATGAACCTGGATGATTGTGTTAAAGATAATGTCCCAATGTAAATTTTTTACATTCCACTGAAGAGAAACATGCAAGTAAGAAGAATGGTTTGAATAGGCAAATTTCCTGACTTCTTAATTGTGTATAAAGGTAGAAATTTTAATTCTACAACAGCAACTGGAAGAGTTTATCAGCTAGCAGAAAATGAAACTGAAAAGGCAAAGAAATTACTGTTTAGATCAATGTTATAAACTTATCAGATACAGTTAAGTGGATGTGTGTAAAAGTTTGAAGCAGTCAAGGCATTATAAAGGATTGATATCATTAGCATAAGTGAACAATTGTGTTTTTCGCAGTTCTTAACAAAGATTATCGAAACCTAAAAATATGTTTTTCCTATTTTTACTTTCTCTACTGGTAAGTAGAGGAAGTATTGTATTCCACCCAAAAATTCAATGTCGAGATTTCACCGGAAATATATGTTTTGAGGCCCCCTGAATCCCAAAAAAGCATTTTTAGAAAAAGGTGTCTGCATGTGTCTGTCCGTGTCTGTGTGTGTGTCTGTCCGCGTCTGTGTGTGTGTCTATCCACGACTGTCCGTGTCTGCGTGTGTGTGTCCATGGGTGGGTGTGTGTGCGTGCGTGTGTGTGTGTATGGACAGCATAACCCAAAAACGAAAAGTCAGTTAAAAACCAAAGTTGGCATTTAAGTTTGATGTCTTTCAAGGATGAGACACGAAGATTTTGAAGAAATTTGCTCCACCCTAAACTACCCTTTACATGGAAAATTGTTAGAAAATTTTGATTTCCTTGAAAATGGCTCTAACGGTTTTGATTAAAATTACATTTGTTTAAGAAGTTTTTATGATAAATGAAATGTATATTTTGAATTTTCTGGCTATAGCCTATGTAGTCCTATTTACTCTGGATGGCTTGAATAACTCATAAACTGTAAGAGACAAAATCTTACTGTGCAAAAAATATACATGTTGCTAAACACACAATTTATGTCTAAATGAATTTTTTGTAGAGTGAACCATTTTGGAGATATTCCTTGTTATTTGTGTCAGTTCTGGAAAGCTTAAAACTTTAGTGAAATGCAACATGTTGTTCATGTTTTTATATGTTATGCGCACAAAGAGAACAGGATCTGAAAGCTTTAAAAGATTTGACTATCACTCAAAGCCTACTGTATTCTAATATTCCCCTTGCATCTACAAGGAAATAAGCAATAAGATAGTTTCTGTAAATGTTTATCTCAAGTAACATGAAGAAGATATATGAAAAGAGTTTGTAAGAATGGTTAGCACAAAAGTAGAAAAAGTCATGTGAGTGCAACACATTAGATTTTTATTGATAGCTTTGGGAAAAACAATGAAGAGTTATCAAAATAGTGATTCAAGTTAAATTCTCAAATGCTTCCATTGGTTTGATATGGAATGACCCTGATGACAGATGTATTTATCTTCTCAGAATGTGGTCTTTAGAGTATATAGAGTATTCCTTAAGGAATGTAAAATAAAATGTGTTTTCTGGCACACTACTAAGCATTTTAATTACATGTTCTGGGTTCAGCAGATGTACTCAGAATTGATGATTATTGGTCTCTTTGATATGATTCTGACAAGTTGTACTTTTCATTTTTCAGTAGATTTAAGACTTTAGCAAGTCTGAATCAAAATGATGCAAGTTCTGATGAAGAAGAGGGACAAGCATTTTATGCAGGAGGCTCAGAGCATAGTGGCCAACAAGTTCTGGGACCTGGAAAGAAGAAGAAGAAAGACATTGTTGCTGAGATGTTTAAGTCTGTTCAAGAGTGAGTATATGAGATAGAATGGTAAAATTGATGCATTGGGTAGGCATAATTATGTGGTGTAGAAGAAACATGTGACTCAGAACGAAGCTGCTTGGTACACTGATTCAAGAAATTTATCAAGTATCACCTAGCTGCATTTTCTCATACTGCTGCTTGGTTGTGGGCCACCTATAAATTTCAGAAACTTCTGGGTAGCACCTTAATTTAATGTGACGTCCAGTAGGGATAAAGAATAACATAAAAGTTGTATTGTGGAAAAGTTGAGTCCGAAATTAGAACAAGTACATCACTTTCATTTTTTCGTACCTTAACTGGTTTAAAGAGCTTATTGTTCTCCTTGTTAGAAGTGACCAAGTGGCTCCTGGTGGCTCCAGTGTGGTTGATTGTGGTTATATGTAACAGTGGAGTGATGAACTTCCTTAGTGGATATGGTTGCAGCAATAGAAAATTCATTAAATGATGCTGATTTAAAAGTTCCAACTTCTGGTTCAGTTTTTCCATAAATTTAAATTTACATCAATGTAAATTCAAATTCAAATATTATACAAAAAATTTAAAAGTGATGTGTATAGCACACTCTAAATTCCAATTTAATGCTAATTTGCTTGAATGCTGAGCAAACATGTCCACTGCCCAGACTGATAAATAATAATTTGGAACACTTAACCACACATTCTTTTACAAAGAAAAGTCTCTCTAACAACAAAGTTAGCTGTGTATCAAATGCATTATCAAATCGAGTTGTTTAATTCTTAAGCAAATAATCTCCATTGCCCTATTTTTAAAGCTGTATATTTTAAAATATGTTCTATCATATATTGTTATATCATATATGTTATATCATATATTTATCATAATTCCTGATAAAGTTCTGACAGCTTCTGTTCAGTAACTATTTCCCAATGGAATGGTAAAACAAAGTGTAGAAGTGAAGGAGCATTTAAGCTCCAACAAGTAACTAATAATTCTGTAGATCAGGTATGGCAAAAATCAAACTTGCTATTAAATTTTCATTTCACTCTGCTGCCTCAACTCTGCCAGCAGTGGACCTGGCTTTCTCTTGTATTTTATGTGCAGATGCATAGGTTTACGTAAGCATTCTGGAAGTCGCTGACGAAGAGTGATAGAGGGCGGACGTACAAAGTATGGGCTCTGCAGTGGGTATAACAGTTGAGAATTATCGTGCGTGAATTGGCACATTTAATGGAGTGAAATGGAGAAAAAATGTGAGGAAAAAGGGAAGGAGTATTATTGGCTTGGGTATGGTCAGCTTTAATTTTAATGTTTCTGTTGGTTACTGATGGAGTTGAATTGAATCCCAGGCCAGATATGAGAGATATAATGGAAATGTTGAGGGGTATAGCGGAAGATATGGTCCAAGTGAAGCAAATGGAAAAAGGAATAGGAGAGAGATGGGTTAAGAATATGCAAGAAATTAAGGAGGAAATAGGTACCATTGGTAGAGAGGTGAATGAGAAGGTGGAAAAATTGGATCGAAGATATGTTTAGAAAATATAGAAGAGGAGAACATAAAGAGGAGTATAATTATATTTGGATATGATGAAGAGAGAGGAAAAAGGAGCTGGCAGCAGGTAGATGATCTTTTTAGAGAGAAATTGAAAATTGAATTAGTAGGATGGAAAGTTGTTGACTCATTTAGAATAGGAAGAAGGGGCTGAACCCCAGACCTCTATTAGTAAAGCTGGTAACAGTCAACTTTAAATGGAGAATTTTAAATAGTGTATCAAAATTACGAGGCTCAAATTTTTATTGAAAATGATTATGGCAGAAAGGAAAGAGGATTTAGAAATATATTAGTATGAGAGATGAAACTGGCTAAAGCACAAGGAAAGAATGCTTATGTTAGAGGGCTTACGTTATGGATAGATGAATTAGGCAGGAAATTCGTCAGCAGAATAACACACCCAAGGCATGCATGCAAGAAAACAGAGAGATCAAGTTGCAGCGGCAGCAGGGAGAGAGGGGAGTCAATTCAGTGAGATATGGTGAGAGATGGCATAAATAGTTGGAGTGACAGAGAAGAGAGGGGAAGTGAGATGCATGGACAAGTTCAAAAACATAGACTGAAACAGCTGAGATCTACAGTGACATCACCGCAGAAGCATGTTTCCCCGTCAAAACAAATGAGAAATGAATCGAGAAAGATGGCAGTGGATGCAGCAGCTGGATTGGATGTTTGGCACCAAGATAATCTGAGTGTAGTATCAACACAGAGTGGCAGTATTATGCAGGTGGTGAAGAGGAGGAAAGATGAACTTGTAGTAGGCCCTAGACCATTACTGGTTTGAAAGAAAAGGTTCAGTGTAGGGAAAGCCTCTGGTGGTGTTATTTTGTAATGTTGAAGGTATACGGGATAAGATGAGTGGTGAGATTAAATATTTTTTAAATATGGCAGATATATTTGCTGTAGTGGAGACCTGGATTAGTGAAAGTGTAAACGTTGAAATGGAAGGTTATAATTATTATGGTCAGGAGGTGGTAAGAACGAGACAGTTTGGGAGATCACCGGGGGGAATAGTAGTGTGTATAAAGAAAGAGAGAGGCTTCTAGGTTAAAGTGCTAGAAGAATTATGTGATGATAAAGTAAAATGAATAATAGCAATGGATCTCTTAGAGAAAGCTATAGGCTATAGGCATTGTGTTTAACCCACCAAGTTCGTCTGAATTTTATGATCATAAACTATTCTTTAAAGTGAGCCAAGATTTGGAAGTGTTACATAATAGACATCTGGGGGTAAAATTATTTGTGGTAGGGGATTTTAATGCAAGAATAGGGGATCAACAACCACAAGTGAGAATAGAGGTAAGTGAGGATAGAGGGCAAGAAAGAGGGGAGAAAAAGTAGGGATAAAATTATTAATAAGGAAGGTAGAAAGCTAATACAGTTGAGTGAAGAGAATGGACTGGATATATCTAATGGGGTTAAAGGGAAAGATGAGATGGGCAAAATTACATTCCTAAATAGTAATGGGCAGTGTTGTGGATTATTTACTTTATTCGTTGGATATTGAGGATGCATTAATGGATTTTGAAGTCTTACAGGTTGTGTTTGAGTTCTCATTTACCATTGAAGGCTACTTTAAGAATTAAGGGAAGGGTGGAGGATGATCAGCCTGTGGAAGGGGGAAAAATAATAAATATGTTCAAGTGGAGAAGAGAAGAGGAGGGGTTATATCTGGGAAGATTAAATGCACTGCTAGATAGGTGTGTAAAGGAGGATATAAATAAATTGTTACAAATCAGGAATTCTGATACTGCATTTGAGAGGTGATAGTTAAAAAGGCGGGGTACAAAATGAAAGAAAGGAATGCTTATCAAGGTAAGAGGGAGAGATGGTTTGATGATGAATATAATGGGGCCAAGAGGAGGGTTGAACAGGAACTAAGGAGGTGGAAGATACAAGAGAGCCATGAATAAGGGAAAGTTTTATAGCAATGAAATGGAGTTATAAATGTTTAATTAAAATAAAAAGGAGGGAGTGGGGGGAGAGAATAAGTAAAAATTTACTTGACGCAGCTAATAAAAAGGACACTGATAGAGTTTGGCAAAGAATTAGAGGAATGTATAAAAATGTTAAATTGCAAAATGTTATAAGACCGGAAAAGTGGTGGTTATTTTAAAAATCTTCTGAGTACAGAAAATAAAGTAGTGAACTTGAATTTGGGGATGTTAAATGTAGACTACATAGTCTAGATGTAACTGTAAGTGAAGTATGGGAAGAAACAAAAAGATTAAAAAATAAGAAAGCAGTAGGAGTTGATGGTATCACAGGGGAATTATGCAAAGCATGGTTAGAGGATAGAGAAGGAAAGGAGATGTTAGTAAAGATGATGAATAGTATATTTGAAGGAAGGAGGGTACCATATAGCTGGAGGACAAGTATAATTGCACTGATTTATAAAGGAAAAGGGAGGATTAATGACTCAGTTAACTACAGGGGGATTAGTTTGTCAGTATTAGGAAAGATCTATGTAGGGAGTTTAGCAAGAAGATAACAATGCTGGGTGGAGGAAGAAAATAAATTACCAGAATTTCAGACAGGATTTGGAAAAGGAAGGAGAACAGTGGATAATATTTTTGTATTAAAAGAGGGAAAGTTTATTTGGCATTTATCGATTTAGAGAAAGCTTTTGATACCATAGATAAGGAAGCACTATGGGTGAAATTGAGAATGAAAGGAGAAAGTACAAAATTTATTAAAGCAATACAAAATATATATATATATGAACAATAAGCTCTGTTTTAGGTTGAACAGAAACGAAGTAATAAAGTTGCAAGTATAGGTTGCGCGTTTGTTCTTGACGAATGACCTTGAACAGAAATCCAGTGAGTAGGCCTACCCTTAATAAACAGGTCAGCAAATGTTTATGCTACGATAACAGACACCTCTGTTTTCCTCTGTCGCGTTTGTGTTTACAGTCGACCGCTAAAGTTTTGTGCGGTACGGATGTGTGCATGCAACGAAAATAACAGCAATTCAGACGAGGGAGAAATGTCGGGAATAGAAGAAATGCAATAAAGTTAAGTGGAAACAGTTATAGAGGTATAGTGTATAATACGTGTGGCTGATATTATTGGAAGTGCGATAAATTGATTTGTAGTGCTGTACTACTTCAGCTCAGAAGCATGTGCGTCATCTTACTGCAGACTGTACCTCCGCTCTCTTTCGATGCTAACGTTCCCGCAAAAGCTGAGCAGTGACTCGCATCCAACCTTTCATATAAAATTTTCATTCGTCAAGAAGTAACATGCGACCTGTAATAAGGGATTAAGACAGGGATGTAAACTTAGCCCTATACTGTTTAATTTATTTATAGATATGCTGGATGAGTTGGATAAAGATAATTTATATTTGCCTACAGTGAACAACAGAGAAATACCAGGTTTACTTTTTGCAGATGATTTAATGGTAGACTCGATTTCAATTGGAGGATTATCAAGGGTTGTACAAATTGTGCATGAATATGGCGAGAAGTGGGGTTTGGAAATTAATTATTATAAAAGGTCAGAGGTAATGGTTTTTAAAAGAGGAAATAAATTGAAGAGGGAGGAAAAGTGGAATGTGGGAGGGGAGGGGCTGTAAGTGGTTAGGAAATTTGACTATTTAGGAGTGAGATTGAGCAGTAATGGGAGATGGAATGATCAAAAGATCAATGCTTTAGCTAAGGGAAAAATAGCGATGAATGCTATAAGACTATGTTTACAAAAGATACCAGGAATTTCAAGCCAGGTGGCTGGAAAGAATATATACAACGGTGGTGGAAGCAAAAATGGCTTATGGAATAGAGATTTGGGGAAGTGAGGAGGAATGGGATGAGCTAGATAGAATAAATAAATTATTTTACAAACAGGTACTGGGATTACCTATATCAGCACCAAATGGTGCAGTAGTGATGCAAATGGAAAGTTTGGTAGTAAGGGAATGGTTGTGGAAAGGATATTAATATTGGTATAGAATAAGATTCATACAAGATCAAATATTTTGAGGCAGTGTTTAATAATGCAGGAAAGAGCCCCTAATGGGACGAATTGGGTTCAGGGATTGAAGAGAACTCTACAGGAAATTGGAATGAGGAATTTGTGGGAGGATTAGCTAGAGGTTTTTGGAAAGAGGTAAGGAATAGGGTGGAGAATATAGGAAGACAGGAATTATTTCAAGTCTTAGAGAAAATAAAACTTTAGCATTATATAGTCAACTAAAGGAGGAGTGGAGTAGAGAGAAGTATATGGATGTATGTAACAGTGGGAAGAGATGGTTGGGTATGGACTAGATTATGTATACATAAGGAGTAAGAAAGGGAGTAAGCTTGGATATATGTCCTTTGCATAGGGAACAGGATAACGATTTTTACTATATATTACAATGTGAAGAAACAAGGTTGTGGAGGGAACAGTTTTTACCAAAGAAATGGGGGAAGAATAATAAAGAGGTTAGTAAAATTAAGATAATGCAGTTAAGAAAGGAAGGTGATATAAAGTTATTAGGTTATTATGACAAGAATAAGGGAAAAACGGTATAAGAAACTGAATAGAAATAATGTGGACCAGGGTGGGCCCATCATACATAAATAACCTCCGAGTTAAAAGTATGGTGGGCCGAAGAATAAAATTAGCAACTCACACAATGTAGGACAAATATTGTAAAATCAAAAGTAAGGGTATTGTAGATATATTTGTTTTTGTATTTTATTGTAAGTTGGTTTAATTGTATTGCTTTTGAGCATAAATAAATTTATTCAAATTCATAAGCATTCTGAGATGAACAGAAGTTACACTTGTTGCATCTTTCATAATTTGTGACCTGTACTTTGATTGCCTCATTGCTATTGGCAGTCATTTAAACAGAAACCCTAAAATTATGAATATAATATAATGTTATATATATTGAAGTCTTTCTTTTGGGAAACAAAATGAAGTTATTTTAACATCTATGTGTAAAAGTTTGGAGCTTTTTATTACTCTGATTTTACTTTGTACGTCCCAACTTACTGGAACATGTTTCAGAGACTTGTCTCCATCATCAACCTTGATTCTCTACTGTGCTTTATCCTAGAATTGTAGATTGTTTTGTCTGCACAGTGAGATGCTTAACATATGGGACATCAGAGGTTAATAAATTATGTTTATTTTTGCTTATAAATAATTTTTTCTAGAAGGAGAGTTGTGTTGGTTTTGTAAGGGTCTTTAAAAGCGTAGGTATTTTTTTTCAGCTGATGATCTGTGCACCAAAAATGCTTTGCAACTGGTGATTTTTCCATTTGTTTATATTTAACAATTCTCACGTGTTTTTTAAGCCTTGTATCAGTTTGTCTTTGTATTCTATGTATACCTTTTTGCAATCTGTATATCCTAGTTCATATATATATCGGGTTTTGTGTTGCCCTGGTGGTTAACATTCCTCATAGGAATGTTAACTAATCTGAAGGTTAGACTTCTTATTGCATATTTGTGTTCCCTTGTGTTGTAGCTGTCATTAATGTAGTTAGTAATCTGTGCGTATCTTTTCTATGGATGCCAGAACTTATTTTATTCTGATTCCTCACAATTTTTATGTCAAAGGGTAGCATATTATTGACTTCTGTTTCTATTGTAAATTTTACTGATGTAACTTGCAAGTTCAGTAGAGTTGTTGCATCCTTTACAAACTTCTTGTCTACCTACTATAGCAAAAGTGATGTCTACATATCTGTACCAGAATATGTGTGGGTGGGGGTGGGGTGTGGATGTGGATGAGTGCATGCGTGTGTGTGCTCGTGTATAAGTTTACCAAATGGGAAAGTGTATTGGGCATTACTAAACCATTCATCTGAGAATACAGTTTATTCTTGAATATAAGGTAATTTTGATTGATACAGTTTGGTCAGAATGCAGTATTCCCGTATTGCTTCTTTATCAATGTCTGTGGATTGTCACCATCTTTTCAACACCTCTACTAGTTTTATCTTTTTGTGTGCTGGGAAACAGTGATATGTCAAAAGGTAAAAGTAGATCATTTTCCTCCATTTCTGCATCTTAAATTTTCTTAACAAGGTCATAGGTGATCCTATGCTCAATAGTTTTTGGTTGGGGGAGATGCTGAAATTTTCTGAGTAATCAGTTTGTCAGATTGTATGTGAGTGAATCTATGGTGTTGATGATTGGACACATTTTATCATTGGTATTTTTTAATATTTGGTAATCCATATATCCTGGGTATAGTTAGGTTCCTTGGAGTCACAAATTGAATGAGCAGAAATATATAATGGGTTAAGTGCCTCTTTTTTTTTTTTTTTTTTTTTAAATTCCTATGTTTTAGTTGCAATGTGTGCAATGAAACATGGTGCACAAGATAAAATGTGCAGGGAAATGCGACTGCAATCTAGTTGAAATTTCTGCCAAAAGACGGAGCATGATGCAAGAGCTGCAAACACTTACAGATGCAGTGGGCTATGTAATGGTGGGCAGAAGCTCCATTTGGCCATTATGGTTAGTGTGTTCTTTTGTGAGACGACTCTTAGAGTATTGATTTAATAAAATGAAAAGGTTATCAGTGAATGTATAAAACTGAGTGGCCAACATATTGCTGATAATCATAAGATACAAAAGAAAGGTGAAGGATCTTTACAGAATGAATGTAAGAAAAGGTACAAGAACACATTACCAAAAAGCAAAAGCGTATTGCAAATCTGAATTGATAATCTGGAGTGACAATTGTGCCCAGAGCAAGAATTGCATGCTGCTGCTCCTGTGGTTTTACCTTATTGGTAAACATTTTGCCAATGAGGTGAATAAAAAATATGTATCTGGACATTCATACCTCAGCTGTGACACGGATTTTGCCCTTTTGAAAAGCTGAAATGCAAGAGGAAGTGCAAAGTTCCTATGAACCTAGTCATAATGTTTGAATCTTGACAACAAACCCTCTAAGCAAAAGAACAAGATTATTTTTGTGACTATAATCAATATACTGAAATTACACTTATCTAATGCTCTGTGATAAAGAAAGCAAACAGTACATTTGTCCTGTTACATCTAATTTGGAAATCAAATGTTATATCTAGATCTACTAAAATCGGAATCTTCAATAGTAATGTGAAATCAGTATTATTGTATGGCTGTTAAACATGGAAAACAGCAGAATTATACAAAATAAATTACAAACATTTGCTAATAGATGTCTAAGAAGAATTCTAAGAATCAGATGGCCAGATTTGTATAGGACATAAACTAAGAAAAGAAGACATAGCCGTAGAAGGAATGGCTCTGGACTGCAATCGTCGAGGTAGAAGAGTGAGAGGAAGACAAAAAAAAAAAAAAAAAAAAAAAAAAAAAAAAAAAAAAATACATGGAAGAGAACAGTTGAATAAATTACTAAAGAAGTTGGCTACAAATAGGGTCCGATGAAAGCACTTTGTGAATCCTGTATGCTCCCTTAAGCAGGTACAGGAGATTTTGATTTTTTTATTTATTTATTTATTTATTTATTTATTTATTTATTTATTTATTTATTGATAGCTCTGTGGATCTGCATTAACAGAAATGAACCAGGTGTTGTAAGGGTGAAACATACTTTAAATGAGACTAAAGGTTTCAGGAGTTCAAAAAGGGTGTGACATTGAATAATCTACCAACCAGGCCCTGGTTTTGAACTGTCTCAACAGGCCCAGTGATGCAAAGAAAAAACTAGCGTGAGATGATACCGTTCCTATGTAACAACACATACTTCTATGCAAATCTTGTGCAGTAACCTGATGAAAAGGGTTTGGTTTGTCTGCATCAGTCTTGTATCTTCTGACAATGCCTTGACACACAGCATGTTATAATGGTTTATTTAGATAAACATAGCCCATATTGCAGAATTATTATACAGTGGAACCCCTATTTTACACTCTACGATCTTACGTTTTCCTGCATTCTACACCATTAATTTAAACCAAACTCAATAGTCCATTTAAGAAGTATAAAAATTTCTTCGGTTCTACCCTCTCCAGTTATACATTTCCCTGGATCTTGCACAGGAATATTTGTGCCCTGCAGTACTTAACACTGATTATATGCAAGATTTGGTAACGTCAGAATCAGTTGTTAGGATCATCATCAGCAGCTGACCACACGATTCTACTTCCGTTTGAATTTTTGTTTCCATAAGTGCATGCTGGTGGTCATCACAATTGTACTTAGTCATGTTCAGTCAGCGATCGTCGTCAGCAGCAAGCGGTTGTTTACACAACATGTTTACCAGGTGGTACTTGTTCTGTGGTGTTTCCACACACCCTTTTGTGGTTTCTTTACGTTAGCAATTCAGTTCATCGGATTCTGTGATCCAGCTTTTAATAATGTTACGAGTCCAGCTAAAAAGCAATGGAACTTGTTTTACATCTGTGAGAAAGTAAACATTCTTGTGCAATTTTTAAGAGGTTGAATCAGGACTGAAAAATTCAATGCCATAGCTGGGATTTGAACCACAGATCTTCTGCTTATCGAGCGGCTGCTTTAACCACTAAACTACCATGGCCAACTTGCCAGTACGACATTAAATTCCCCAGTTGATTTGTACTTTTCCCAGTTAGACCACAAGGGAAGCTCACATCAGAGATAAATACAAGGGCGACTTACAATTAATTTAAGTACTTTATGTCCCGGGTTTTAAGTAGCCTTTAGATGGTAATTATTATTTACTTATGCCAACAAGCTTACTGCTTGTGTTTTTAAACACACAAGCCGTGTGTGGGCAATGTTTTAAGAGTTAAATAAGGAAAATTGAAGCTATTAACAGTGAAGCAACAAGATTCTAAAGTAAGAACAAATTAGAAACTAAAAACTTCACTTATCCTAGTAATGTTGCATGTTCTTTTTTCACAAGCTAACCCAGGGTTTCAAATTGTCTCCAACTCATTCTCAAAGCTATACAAACAAATTCGTTACCAAAGCTACAATCTTTCATTTTTTTCTGAAAACAAAAACAAATACTGATATTCAATTTTTATTTACCAATCTGAAAACAAAAATTTATAAATACAATCTATAGATGGTAATTCGAAGTTTATAACATGGTTCCTGATTTTTAAAATAAAAATTTTTTCCCAAACCATTAAATCTATCGGACCACTTAATTGTTTTAATAATTTAACTTCTGGATTAATTTCATGATTAAATGACTAAAAATGATCTGCCACAGCTGATTTATCAGTTTGTTTATATTTAATATTTCTAAAATGTTCTTTTATTCTGGTTTCTAAATAACGTTTAGTTTTACTAATATAAACCTTATCACAATCTAAACAGCTAAATTGATAAATGCCAGATTTTTTATAATTTGGTATTTTATTTTTTTTTTAGAAAAATTAAGTAAATTTTGTATATTAAATTTATTTTGAGGGACCAAATTTATTTCATATTCTTTAAAAATCTTTGTAAATTTTTTATTGGCCCATGGATGGTAAGTAAACTTTTTAAAAATACAATTATCTTTTATTTTTTTAAGGGTTGAAACTTCTTTAACAGCTTTTTGATACTTAAATTTTCCTATCTCTTTATGTATAAAATCTGTATTAAAACCATTAATTACTGCAGTGTTAATAATGTGTTTATATTCTATGTCAAATTCATCTTTATTAAGGGGTATATTTATTAACCTATAAATTAAACTATTGAAAACAGCAAATTTATGTGCAAAAGGATTAAAACTTATATTTTATGTAATTGTCAGTGTGAGTAGATTTTCTGTAAATACCAAATTTCAATTTGTTGTTGTCTTTTAATTTTTAAGTCCAGAAATGAAAGGAATCCATTATTTTCAGTTTCCAAAGTGAATTGTATAGCTTTATCTTGTAAATTTAAAAGTTTTAAAGCATCATTTATCTGTTTTTTAGGGACAACAGCAAAAATGTCATCCACATATCTATACCATATTTTAAAAATTAGAGGGAATGATTTTATAATTTGAGTTTCAAAAAAACTCGTGAAAAGATTAGCAAGAAATGGCGAAAGTGGACTACCCATTGCCAAGCCAGAAGTTTGTTGAAAAAAATTACCATTAAAACTAAAGAAATTTTGATCTAAACAAAGATTTGTAAGTTTTTCAAAATCATCTATTAAATCTTTGTTAATTCTATCGGACCACTTAATTGTTTTAATAATTTAACTTTTAGATTAATTTCATGATTAAATGACCAAAAATGATATAAACAAACTGATAAATCAGCTGTGGCAGATCATTTTTGGTCATTTAATCATGAAATTAATCCAGAAGTTAAATTATTAAAACAATTAAGTGGTCCGATAGATTTAATGGTTTGGGAAAAAAATTTTATTTTAAAAAACAGGAACCGTGTTATGAACTTCGAATTACCATCTATAGATTGTATTTATAAATTTTTGTTTTCAGAGATTGGTAAATAAAAATTGAATATCAGTATTTGTTTTTGTTTTCAGAAAAAAATGAAAGATTATAGCTTTGGTAATGAATTTGTTTGTATAGCTTTGAGAATGAGTTGGAGACAACTTGAAACCCTGGGTTAGCTTGTGAAGAAAGAACATGCAACATTACTAAGATAAGTGAAGTTTTTAGTTTCTAATTTGTTCTTACTTTAGAATGTTTTAAGAGGTTGAATCAGGACTGAAAAATTCAATGCCATAGCCGGGATTTGAACCACGGATCTTCCGCTTATCGACCGGCTACTTTAATCTCTGTTGTGAGATTCCCTTGTGGTTTAACCGGGAAAAGTATGAATCAACTGGGGAATTAGTGTCGTACTGGCAAGTTGGCCATGGTTGCTTGGTGGTTAAAGCAGCCACTCGATAAGCGGAAGATGCATGGTTCAAATCCCGGCTATGGTATTGAACTTTTCAGTCCTGATTCAACCTTTTAAAACTTTGCCCACACAGGTTTGTGTGCTTAAAAACACCAGCAGTAAGCTTGTTGGCATAAATAAATAATAACTCTTTTGCAGGTTGATGCCCACATGGGTACAAGGATTGATTGTGTTGCATTTTAATTTGTCCATATCAACCTTAAATGCCATAGTGAAAAAACACAGTGAATGGGAATCCATACAACCTGTTGGTGTGGAATTTGATGACTATGTTGCTTGCGATGATCACATGAATATTCGTGAAGTGCTAAGTGTTGACAAAGTGCTTAATGATAACCTTATGTCAGTCATGGAAGATGAAGACGCTGAAGTAGATCAAGTTATGTGCTATGAGATAAATGTAGAGATTAAAAGAATTCATAATGTTCCAAAAGGTTTGCAAAATACAAGAGCATATTTCCAAAGGTTCGGTGTTAGTGATAAAATGCTTACTATGTGCCAAAAAATGGATAATGAACTGTACAGACTAAAAGGACAAGAACACACAAAACAAACATCTTTGTTGGGATGGCTTAAAAAGTGAGAATGAATATAGAGCAATTTCGCGTGTGACTGACATTTACACTACATTTTCTTCCTAAAATGTCTCTCTAATGGTCAATATAGGTGTAAAAATGTTATTTTAACGACATACGATGACAGAGAATATATTGGCGGATGTGATAGGAAATACAAAAACCTTAAAAAAGTGCAACAATTATTTAATAATGAGCGCTAAACTTTTTGTGACTTACTGACATTTTTGTCAACTGCAGGTCCAACTTCAAACGTTTGTCCTCCATTTTCTCTGAAAGTTTTCTTATTGGATTTGTTCTGAAAAATCACTTGAGAGAGGAACTTATAAGCTTTCAAATTACCTGAAAAAAGGTTTGTCATGTTATTCTCATCTGGAGATATTTATTCAAAAGGTCAGCGTTACTGACATGAATTTGTGACTAACTGACACTTGCAAAAATTGTAATACTTTGTCTTTGTTTTACATGGTATAACATATGGTAAATCATAGTGATACGTATTATACGTTACATACATGTAATACATACAGGTGTGTAATTGTATTTATCATTTTGAGAAGAATCATATCCTTTGGAGAAGCATTACTGTCATGCAACATAAACAGAATAAACATGTTGACAGCTCTCATTTCTTATTACAGTTACATCGTTGCAAGTATAAAAAGCTGACTCAAAACCATGACAAAGACGACACATGAGAGCACCCAGCACACAGCACATACCTGTATCACATGATTGGACTCCTTATAGTGCAGGAACGCTAGATGCAGTAGTCTCGTAGTACATGCGCATATCACTACACTGTTTTTATTTCCGAAAGTTGTGCATTATTCTGACACTTTCCGCACATGAAAGAAAAGCATATTCCACAACATTTAAACCTAATACTTTCACATAATGAACCCGCTGAGTGGGCGGCATAGGTGAAATGCGTTCAAATCTTTTGTCGAGAAATTCTTTTGCTTCTTCAATTTCAGGCAGAGAAACTTCAAGAACACATATTTTGGTTTTCTTTCTAACAGTATCAACAAATTCTTCAGCACTCTGAATCCTGCTTCCTGCTTTCGCAGCTGTCCATGTCATCCTCCTCACTTGTTCTCCAATCGCATCTACTGCCCCCTTTCCATGATAGGATTCGAAGAAGTGCCATTCAATTTGGATTCCAAATACTTCGGAAAGATATGTCACATGGCTCAATGTGTATTTCTGCTTAAAATGACAAGCAGCTCCATCAGAAAATACTTTCATAAGTTCAAGATTCGGAACAATATCCAATATTTCCGAAAATATATTCCTTAAGCAAATATCAACTGCATATTTGTCATGTGATACATAATCAGACACCACAGCAAAAGATTATTTCTGAATTTCACCAATATCTTCTTTCCTATACCAGGCAACAGCAGTAAATATTGAGATCTGTGTATTGTTCCAGTGGGCAGCTTGAATTTCATTTTGCCCCTTGCATGTGTAGTTCGCAAAGAAGTCGATCTGTATCACAGCTTCACTAATTGCAACATTTTCCCGAGCCTTCTTAAAGGCCTCGGATTGCTGTCTTTTTACATAAACGTGATTTAGGAAACGTGGCAGGCAATTGGTCAATTCTTCAATGCAGTCTTTTACAGATCCCTATTTAACTTCTATTTCCATTCTACCATTACGTGAACTCCACAGTTTCCATTCGCATGGAGAATTAGCGAGTTCATCCGAAATGTCTGCTCCACTCAATCCCGGGCAGTTGGAGCATCCTCACTGCATACATTCACTCGATCTCTGATCACAAACCACTTGTGCTATGAACTTACAAAATTCAGTCTTAGTGAGTACGTTATTTTTACACACTGCTTTGAGAAGAAACTTCATATTTTCATGTATAATGCATGTGCACACATTATGTGGGATCTGACTTTGAAGATGCATGTGAGCAGCGCGTAATTCAGCGAATTTTGTCAACCCCACGGAAAGAGGGGTAGAAAGAGTGCATGTGCTTCTTTTAATGTTACCACTAGATACCTAATGCGAACTTCTTTTGTTTCTCCCTGAACATGGATTTCAATAAAATCATCTCTTCCAGGAGCTTGGTGAGATATTGAATCATCCTGACAGAACTTGATGATTGCTCTTTTAAGTTCCTCTGATAGTTGTTTTCCTGATACCGGGACAGAATGCTTTGGTTTTACAACATGTAATCCCTCTTCAACTGGTAATTTATGAATCATTTCTGTTCTTTTACGTGGAGATTGCGGCAATGCTTCCTCAACACGTTTTCTGCACTTTCCGAAATACTGTTTGCTTTTGAAAGCGGTTGATGTTGATGGAGTATCCTTACCAATCCCTTCTTGGTCTCTTATCTTCTGTCTTGCCCACTGTGCTTGCTTATATCTCCTATATTCAGCTTTGAGGTGTTCTCTTCCTTGTTTTGTTTGTTTCAGTATTGCTCTTCCTTTCCTCATAGTCGCTTCTATTGTTTCCTTCCATTGTGCATAACTGCCTTGCTCCTTCAGACATTGTTTGTATTCACGTTGTCTTTGGGCTGGTGTTTTAGTCATGGAGTCAAAAACAGACTGATACGTCTATCCTGACTGAAGTCTCAGAATCACTGTACGCGTATGCGACTACAGGGCGCCAGCACTAATTGTCCGTTAGTCACGTGTTTTGTGGGTAAACTAATGACTATAGAGGAAAACTTTCTGACACTTTTTTTATTTGTTATATTGTAATGACGACGGCGTGTAAGGGGTAGTGATGCGGCTCCTATAGCCTCTCCTACCCAATTCCCATCCCCATCCTGCCCGTGGTGCACCCTGCTTTTAACAGATGAGGCTCTGGGGACCGAATCACAGCGGTATAACTGTTTCATCTAAAATGGAGGAAATGCCATTTACATAAGTGCTGGCCTATCACAGCACAACAGCGTCCCTCAGAGGCACATGAGGGGAAGGTCGGTGGATCTAAATACCACCTATTTAGTCCTCCCGGCTAGGTCCGATGGACCCGTTGACCAACGATAGGTGTGGTCCCCCTTGCAAAATGGGGGTTTAAGTCGGGTGATGTAACTGCCACATTGTAAAACTGGTGCCCGTTAAGAAAACAGTTACATGAAAGCCACATACATGAGTATGAGTCCTAAAGATAAACATTCCGGAGTTAAAACTGTCCCCCAATCGGATCTCTGGGTGGGGACATCTTTAGGCAAATTTCATCACAACAATTCCAATACTTCAAGAATTCTACAATGGAATGCAGGAGGCATGTCCCAGCCTAAAAAACAAGAGCTAATGAAAATATTAAAAGACCAAGATATAGATGTCTTCACAGTACAAGAAGCCAATGTATCAGAAGAACAGGAAATGTACTTTGAAATGGATCAGTACACTACACATATACTTCCAAAAGCTCGTCAAATAGCAAGTGGTATTCTTACAGGAATTAAAAGAAATATGAAAGCTACTATCCAAATCCAAAAAACAATGGAAGAACAAGATAAATCAGAAATAGTTAAAATTGAAGTATGGAAAAGTAACTACCACTATAGAATTTACAGTATCTACAATCCTCCAGACAATACACTAGATCTAAATTCTATTCCCATAGAACCCAAAAGTATTTTAATAGGTGATTTTAATGCACACTCTCCTAGGTGGGGCTACAGACATATAAATTCAGCAGGGAGAGTCACAGAAGACCTATCAAACTCATCAGCAATGGAATTAATATTTAATCCAAATGATCCACCCACTTACCTTCATTATAATAGTTCGGGTACAAATCCTGATCTTCTGATGGTGTCATCTGACATAATTGACAATACAAAAAGAGAAATAATAGAAGACCCAGGTTCAGGCCACAGAATCACCATAAACTCCATAAGAGGTCTAATAAATAAAAGTAACAAACCAAAAATTAAAACTTCTTGGAATTTTAAAAAAGCAGATTGGTCCAGTTTCCAAAATGAGATAGAAGGGAAGTGTAATGTACTGTTAGAATCAGAGTTCAAGTCAACAGATGAAATGAATAAAAAAAATTTGTGAAATATTATTGACAGCAGCCAAAACACATATCCCCAAAGGAAAGTTAAAGAAATATAGCTACTTCTGGTCTCCATCTTTATCTAAGTTAAAACACGAAAGAAATATAGCAAGAGTCAAAGCCGAAAGAACCAAGTGTCCAGAAGATGTACAAAACTGGCGAAGAAAAGCAGCCATTTTTAAGAAAGAATTAATTACAGCAAAGAGGGCCAGTTTCACAAATTTTGTAGAACATATGGACTAAAGGAAAGATGGAAATAAAATATACAAATTTCTTAATAAAACAAAATTATCAAAAAATACAACTGAACCATTAAAGCATAATAACAAAAGCTTAACTACAGATAGGGAAATAGCAGAATCCCTTAACAAGTTTTATGCTCAGTCACAAAGAATACCCCAAGCGTATAAAAAACAAGATAAAGCTATCCAAAAAACTATCAGAGAAACTAATAAGCCAAAAGATATACAAAATTATATTTTTATTCAGGATTTTAACGAAACAGAACTAGATTTAGCAATAGAACAATTACAGAACAAAAAATCTCCAGGACCTGACAAGATCCACCCAGAGTTTATTAAACACCTTGGCAAGAAAGGAAAAGAAATCCTACTTAAACTTTATAACACGTGTTGGAGAATGACTGTACCTTCCGACTGGAAAAAAGCCATTATCATCCCGATTTTAAAGAAAAACAAACCCTCAAACAATATTAATAGTTTCAGGCCAATATCTTTGACCAGTGTTATTGCAAAAGTGATGGAAAGAATGGTGGCATCTAGACTTATCTGGTTCCTAGAATATTACAACTTAATTAATAGTTCACAGACCGGCTTCAGACAGAATCATAGTACAAGTGAAAATGTACTCCTACTAAGCCAAGACATCAAGGAAGCTTTCAATAGAAAGGAGGATACCTTGGCAGTATTCATTGATTTTAAATCAGCATATGACTCAGTCTGGAGAAACAAATTAATTGATAAGTTGCAATCAATAGGTGTGAAAAGTAACATGCTTAAATGGATAACTCAGTTTATTTCACAAAGATTTTGTGCCACAAAATATAATACATTTCCAAATATAAACAAACACACCGAGGACTTCCACAAGGTGCTGTTCTGAGCACAACACTCTTTAACATATATATAAATGACCTTCCATCATTAATAAAAACCTTAGAAACCAAAATTGCCTTATTTGCTGACGATGTAGTCATTTGGACTTCAGGCTCTCCAAAAAAAACCTGAATTAATTAAAGACAGAATAGAAACAGCCCTAAACAAAGTACATGAATGGAGCTCCAAAAACCTCATGACTATCAATGTGGAAAAAACAAATTATGAATTATTTACACTAAAATGCAAACCAGTTAATATTAACATAAATTATAATAGTAAACCACTCAAAGCAGTTGATGCCAAATACTTAGGCATCACTTTCGACAGAAAGCTAAGTTGGAAAAAAATATAACAAACATCTCAGAAAAGGTTGAAAAGAAACTGCAAATCCTGAAAAGGTTAGCTGGCGCTAAATGGGGCTGCTCAAGGAGAGTCCTTAACACAACATACAAAAGGTATGTTAAACCAAACCTCTTGTACTGTTCTGAAGCTTTAATAACAGCAGCAAATGCTAACATCAATAAGCTTGAACAAATACAAAATCAGGCTCTTCGCCTAATCACTGGAGCAGTTAAATCCACACCTATTGATGCCATTCTTGCCTTAACACGGACCCCATCAATAACAACAAAAATAGAAGAACAAGCATTGCTCCAACACGAGAAAATGTTACGACTGCCAAACTCTAAATGGACAGAAGAGAACTTCCCCCCTTCAATCCTTAAAACTCATAGTAGTTTCCTAGAAAAGGTAACACAGATTAAATCCAAATTGAGCATTCCTAACACCAGAGAAAATCTACTTATAAGAGAAAATCCATTGGAATTATTGCAACCTACCTTCAGTTTGGAATTAATAGAGGAAATAAGTAAATCAGACACACCAAAAGAAATACAAAAACTTCTAGCTCTGGAAACAATCAATACTAGATATCCCACAGAAGAATGGCTGCACATATATACTGATGGATCCTCCAAGGAAAACCTTACTGGAACTGGAGTTACGTATTCACATTTTTGCTTTTATCATTCTGTTGGCAGAGACACAACAAATTATGATGGAGAAATAGAGGCTATACACATTGCTCTCCGACAATTATTAAATCTTCCCTTAAATAAATTTAACAAGGCAGTAATTCTTTCAGATTCTAAAGCTGCAATTCAGGGAATATGTTCAAATACTACAAAGAAGTCAACAAAAATTAGAGAATGCTACAAAATGTTAACACAACTCCAAAAAGTTAATAAGACTGTTCATCTCCAATGGATTCCAGCACACTGTGGAGTCATGGGGAATGAAGCTGCAGACTCACTTGCAAAGAAAGGCACAACAATAAAACAAAAATCTAAATTCAATTTCTCATATTCCTCAATAAAACGCTTGATCATTAAAAAATTTTCTCATTTATACCTACAAGAAATAGAAACAAATGCCAAAGATAAAAAATGGATTACACTACTTTCCAACCCAGATATAATCCCCCAGAGACCAAGGAAAACAGCGGTTGCAGCCTTCCGACTATTGACAAATCACGACTGCTTAGCAGGTCATCTCTACAGAATAGGTATCTCATCCTCACCAATATGTGTCCTGTGTAACGATCCAGCAGAAATGAACGAAGACCACTTGAAGACCTGTGAAGCATTAAGATCAGAAGAAACTACAGTTCAAAATTATTGGAAAGCACGAATGCTAATGGCTTCATTGCCAGATGCAAGGCACTAGAAAACAACAACATTATATAATTCCACTCATTTTCCTTTTCCTATTCTATGATGGTTCTTGTCTATTTTAGAGTGGATAGGAATGTTTTGTGTATTTCTGTATTGGATCTTTTTTTAATTGTACAATTTTGGCACCGTGCAGCATGCTTTCCATATTTGTCTCATAATCCTGTTTATCCCCATTATTACTAACTAGGCTAGCAACCGTGCTTAACTTTCTCTGTAAACATGAACGATTACATAGCAGATGTAGAGACAGCAATTTTTCAAGAACCAGGAGAGGAAAAAGGAATCATCGAGGGAAATACAATCTCATTATGAACCAGTGGATACGAAAGGAAAACCCACCATGGAAACACCCTCACAAAAAAGGCATCAAAAACCTCAATACAAAAGAAGTGTTTTATACACGTGTGACTGTGTAAAAGGGTTTGTATCTGCAGAATCTTAAAGGGGAACAAAACACAAAAATCATGTTTCTTCTTAAGTGAAGGATGAAGAATGTCTTTTAAATGCAGTGATAAGATTTTTTTTTCTACTTGATACTTTTTCACTGTGCAAGCAAAACAAATATCTCGTATGTCAACGCCATTCACATGCTGCAGGCACGTGGAATTTCACCGCTTGGTTACAGCTGCTTGTGCACTAATACATTTTCATAAATTGTTCTTGTTGATATTTAAGTTGAAGAGTAGTGCACTTTATGGTGGTATTTTGGTGATGGTGTTACTGAGTCAGTTTAGCATTACACAAACAACGTAATATTGTGAAAAATAAAATATCTTAATGTTGTGCATATGGTTGCAAAGTGAGAAGTGAAACACAAGGGAAAGGAAACAAGTTAGTGATAATGGATATACCTACAGGATTATGAGGCAAATATGGAAACCATGCTACATGGCACTGAATTAGAAACAGATCCAATGCACAAATACATACACTCCTAGCCACTCTGCAACAAACACCATAGAAGAACAGGAAAAGAAAATTGTGACCTGAAGCAACCCAACTACACCCAGGATATTTGGATTACCAAAGATTAACAATACCGACAATAAAATGCAATCAATACTATAGACTCACCCACATAAAATCTGGCAAATTGGTTACTCAGAAAATTTCATGATCTCCCCCAACAACTCTGAGAATAAGGAATGCCTACAACCTTGTTGCGAAAATAAAAGATATAAACGGGTCATCGAGAAGTCGCTCCACAGCTCTTGTGTAATCAAGATTCCCCTAGACACAGGAATTCCGGTGTCAGCACTGGCTGCTGTGAGTATGATTATAGCGTTCTGTGAACTAAAAAATCTGATAGATTGACGTATGTATTCATGAAAGGTAATGTAGATAAGTAATGTGAAGCTCACCTGTTTAACCCTAAGACAGTGTGAAGTATGCTTCCCACATGCATTATATGTTAGAAAGGCTCCAGGAAGACTGCTGACCACTTCTAGTGTGTGCTAGCATATAGTGGAAACTTCAACAAAACCAGGAAAAAATTGAATATCCTAGTATTGCTTCTACGAGGACTCAAAGAGAAAATAAAAGGGGAGGAGCTTAAAGGGGGTGTCACTGCAGCTCCTTGTTTTACAAGCTTTACTTCCTAAAACAAAGATCTGCATATAATAGAACATTGCAGCCTTTGCACATGTACTTGTTCTTTTATCATGCGTGTTGGTGGAGTAAAAGTGTCAGCATCTGTATGACTAAATTGGTATAAATTACATACAGCATAGGGACATGTGTATTCTGTAAATGTTTGTAATCTAAGACTTTTCCCTTGCATGTTTATTATTATGTACTTTCATTACTTAAATATGGGCTGTGAGAAGTATACTTCCCACCATGATATTTTTGAAAATAGTGAAAATAAAAGTTTGAAAAAAGGTTTGTGTAAAGTATACCCATTAACTATCATTATGCATACAACTGCAAACTTGTAACACTCATAGAATAAAATGGCCCAACAAAGGGTTAAAGATGATGTCAAAAGTGCATCATTTTCACTTGTTTTAGTTTATTTTTAAACACTGTAATTAAAGTCTCTCTCGTTACAGATGCTATTTAGTCTGTAATTGCTGTTTTCAGCTCATAAGTTGTTTTGGGATTGTTCTTGTAGACCAGAGCTTTAGTGGATGTGGACTTGCAAGAATTCTATGCGATATAACTGCCAGTGTTTCTTCTGTTAAGATACTTGGTGTACACCACTCCTTGCAGCATCGTGCGTGGAACCTGTCTCACGAAAATAATGAATTAAGTCATGCACAGTATCTTGTGCGGTAGTTTTCAGCTAGGGAACCTAGCAACAGTTTTGTTTCACTTTCATTGTGTAATTTCCACTAGAAACACATGTTCCTCTGTAGAAAACATTGCTATCGCAGTGCGGAAGAATTTGATAATGACCCATTAGAACTAGAAGAAAATGCTCTACTTGTTTCTATTGATGTCATCTCACTGTTTCGCACATACCATGAGATAAACTAGAAGAGCTGTTTAAAAAATGGCCACAATCACAGACATTGATAAAGAAACAATAGAGGAATACTGCATTCTGACCAAATTGTATCAATCAAAATTAGTTAATATTCAGGAATAAACTGTATTCTCAGCTGAATGGTTTAGTAATGGGCAGTCCTCTTTCCCCATTTGACAAACTTGTGAGTTATTTTCTTATGCCAACCAACCTACTGCGGTGTTTTTAAACACACAAGCCGTGTGTGGGCAATATTTGAGAGGTAGAATCAGAGAGCAGCCGAGTGTGAAGCAGAAGATTTGTGGTTCAGATCACAGCTATGGCATTGAATTTTTCAGCCCTGATTCCACCTTTCTTATACACGAGTTCCTTGAAAATACATGTAACAATAATTTCTGCACATTTATAAACTCTGGTACAGAGACATTTTTGCTATACTAGACAAGAAGTTGCAACAACTCTACTGAGCTTAAGATACATGAGTAAAATTTACTATAGAAACAGAAGCCAATAAGATTCTCCCCTTTCTTGAATAACAATTATGACGAATCAGAATAAAATAAAGTTTTGGCATCCATCAAAAAGACACAGATATCTGCATTGATAATGACAGGTACAGCCGAGGCTAGTGTAAGATACAGGCTCCAGTGCGCATTGCTCAGCAATAAGGGAAATTACAATGGTAGTCTTACGCAAGCCCGGAACACGGGAAGCAGTAGCACATCATGTGAAATATGCATGCAATATGATACACACTATTAATGCAAGCAAATTCACAAATTCCTCTTTTGTAATATATAGAAAGCAGTGACTTCTTAGCTGTGTGAAGTATATGGAGATAACTATTTTAAGAATGAGTCATCATTTAAAAAGTTTATTTACAAATTCGTCAAAGTTTTTTTATTGTTCTCTCATTTTAAATCTGAATATTCACATTTACTTAAGCATTTTACTATGGTAGCCCAAGTAATGATTTTAACACAAGGCTACACTGAAAATTTGGTTCAAAATGTTCAAAATCTTGGAATTTTCTTTTTTGGCATTTTTTGGTAGCTTAGGTTGTGTAGAAGTAGAAGAAGACGTATTTTTATTATTTGTACCACCTTAGGTCGTTACATGACCATTTAAAGAGAAACCTGCAGATGGTCATTAACGTTTAAATACCCTGCAAGGCTACACTGAAGATTCCAACTTCTGTAATAATTAACCTATCGCTATGAAAATTTAATCACATAGCGAGAACATTAGTGTAAACTACAGTCCAATTTTCGTGCTACTGTATCACATACTTCATTACTTATTAATTATTTTGTGTGAGAATATTGTAAAAATTACTATATGAAATGTTGTATGTGATGAAAGGTTTAAATTTTTAAAGGTGAATTTTTGGTTTTCACTAGTGCATTGTATTGTAAGAAAACCCATATTCTAAATTTTTGAGAGTATTCTTTTAGCATTTGTTCTAATTTTTTTTGCTTATTTTACCTCAGAAATTCTGAAAATAGTAACGTTTTTATATTTTAACAGCATATAATTTTCAAAACATGAGCATTTATAAGAGAAGGGGATTGTGAAGTTCCTTATTTACATAATATGGACCTAACCTGCAAGTTTCACTAAGCTAAATATAAACCTTTGACGCATGGGACATATTGTATAGTAATTATGCTATTGCCATAGAAGAACAGCCATCGAAGCACACCACAACATACGAAGACTTCCTTTCAAAAGAGGTTACGAAGAAGGTGGTGCTATGGAACATTCATTTAACTTCTGATGAGCTGTTGGCAAGATGTACAGCAGGGAAAGCACAGAATGCAAATGAATGCGTACACTCCATGATATGGAACAGATGTTTGAAAGAAACTTTTGTTTCAAGAAAGAAAACTGAGGTTGAAGTGACATCTGCCATTGCAGATTTCAATATGGGCTGTAAGGAAGTACAAAAATTGAAGGCAATCATGTCAGGATTTAGTGTTAATGAATTAGGGATAAAGACCAGTGAGCGGAGAGATAGTTGTCAATTTCAGTGGAGTGGCACTTCTGGTCAGTGTGATAAAGTCATCCCACAGGATGCTGAAATATGGTAAACTTGTTGCCTGGCAGAAGAGATAGCATGAAGAGTGTCGCATGTATGCAGGAGGAAAAGTTTAGCTCCCTGCAAAGTTTAAAAGTATAAGATTTAAACAACCATTAGTTTAAAACTCATTTTCTGAGAAACTTTTTTTTCCAACCTTTTTCAGTACACAAAATGTCCCATGTGGCAAAGTTTTACATTTAGCTTAGTGAAACTTGAGATTAGGTCCATAATATGTAGATAAGGAACTTCACATTCCCCTTTTCTTTTAAATATTCATGTTTAGAAAAGTATATGATGTTAAAGCATGAAAAAAAGTTGCTATTTTCAAAATTGAGATAGGATAAGAAAAAAAAGATAGAACGAGTTCTAAAAGAATACTCTCAAAAAATTAGAATATGGGTTTTATTATATTACAGTGTGCTAGTCAAAAACAGAAATTCACCTTCAAAAAATTTAAACCTTTTGTCACATAGAACATTTTATATAATGAGTAATTTTTACAATATTTTCACACAAAATATTTAATAACTAAAGAAGTATACCAGCATGAAAATCTGTGTTTAGAATAATTATCTCATTATGTGGTTAAAGTTTCATAGTGATAGGTTGATTAATTATTAAAGAAGTTGGAATTTTCAGTGCTTGCCTTAATGCTGTTTTATATTGCCTACTGAACACAAAACATTGCATACAAAGAAATTATCTAAAAAATATTAATAATAGACCTGCATTTAGAATTTATGATACACCAATAATAATGGCTTATTGTTCTTTAAATTAATATTACAAAAATTGTTTCCTACCAAAATGCTTTACTCTCACAATTACTAACATATTGGTAATGTGAAAATGTTGCATCAATCTCATAGGTAAGTACATGTTATGATATTCAATTCCATATGAACTGTTGATTAGAGATACCTATACATGTCCTTCCAAATTGTTACTTTGGAATTTATTAAGTAGAATATAGTCAACACCATGATTTTCAAATAAATAGGGAATTATTTCTAGGAAAGGTTGCAATGTCACAATCAGTGACTGAAATGTAGGGGATGATACGGCATCACTTGATGGCACAGTAGCTCCCCAGATTTTCAGCCAGTGACACATTTTATTCAGTAACTGAATTTCCATATCATATGGACTTTCCCTGTATGGATCATTGAACTTTTCCCTTCAAACACACTTCTTACGTTCATGATTTTCTACCAGTTCACAATAATAATTAAAAATGTAGCAGTTTGATCTATCTCATGAGACACATTAGGAATGTCCTTGGTGACATGTTTCAAAGCTACGATATTGTTTTCATTAACAATTTTAAGAGCTAGGTTAATACTTTGTTTTTGTATTGATGTTGAATATAAAACTTTAGCTGGCAGTGTGTGTCCATATTTAACCATGGAGCTCTTTTCTTTCTCATAAATCAGCTCTAAGTACCTATATTGAGCTGGCAATATTATATTATGACCATTAATGTCAGGAAAGTGGAATGACTATTGCCGTTTTTCTTAGTTTCCTAATTATTTCTAATGCATTTCAAAACGTGAACTGTGTTAAATATGATGAACACCTTCCGAGTAGAGTCCAATGGATGTGAAATGTTTGCCTGTAAGATTTTATTTGGGATCATAAGCTCAAATGCTTTTCTATTTACGCTATTGTTGTCTGCTATTAGACTAATAATTCTGAAACTAATTTTTTCTAACCTGCCCATAACCTCCATTATTAGTGATATATGTTCAGATGAGCAATTCTTGTTTGTTTGTTTGTTTGTGTGTGTGCGTGCGTGTGGACAGCATAACTCAAAAACGAAAAGTAGGTTAAAAACCAAAGTTGATATTTAAGTTTAATGTCTTTCAAGGATGCGACATGAAGATTTTGAAGAAAATAGCCCCACCCTAAACTACCCTTTACCTGGAAAATGTTTCTAAACTTTTTATTTTCTTGAAAATGGCTAACAATTTTGATTAAAATGCCATATGTTTAAGATATTATTATGACAAATAAAATGTATATCCTGATTTTCCTGGCTATAGCCCCTGTAGTCGTATTTACTCTGGACGACTTTTGCATAACTTAAACTGTTAGAGATAGGCAAAATCTTACTCTACACAAAATGTTGTTGTTGTTGTTTTCTAGTGCCTTGCATCTGGCAATGAAGCCATTAGCATTCGTGCTTTCCAATACTTTTGAACTGTAGTTTCTTCTGATCTTAATGCTTCACAGGTCTTCAAGTGGTCTTCGTTCATTTCTGCTGGATCGTTACACAGGACACATATTGGCGAAGCTGAGATACCTATTCTGTAGAGATGACTTGCTAAGCAGTTGTAATTTGTCAGTAGTCGGAAGGCTGCAACCGCTGTTTTCCTTGGTCTCTGGGGGGATTATATCTGGGTTGGAAAGTAGTGTAATCCATTTTTTATCTTTGGCATTTGTTTCTATTTCTTGTAGGTATCTACACAAAATGTGGATCTTGCTAAAATACACAATTTATGTCCAAATAAGCTTTTTTATGGAGTGAACCATTTTGGAGATATTCCTTGTTATGTGTGTGAGTTTCGGAAAACTTAGAACTTTCGTGAAATGGAATATCGTTGTTCATTTTTTTATATGTTAAGTCTGCAAAGAGAATGGGATCTCAAAGCTTTAAAAGATTTGACTATCGCTCAAAGCCTACTGTATTCTAATATTTCCCTTGTACCTACAAGGAAATAAGCAATAAGATAATCTGTACAAATGTTTATCTAAACTAACACGAAGAAATATTGGAATAAAAGTTTGTAAGAATGGTTAGTACAAGAGTAGAGAAAATCATGTGAGTGCAACACATCAGATTTTTTTATATGTTAACTGTGCAAAGAGAATGGAATTTGAAAGCTTTAAAGGATTTGAATATCACTCGAAGTCTACTGTATTCCCATATTCTCCTTGTACCTACAAGAAGATCACAAGATAATTTCTGCAAATGTTATCTCAACTAACAGGAAGATATAGGAATAAAAGCTTGAATGGTTAGTACAAGAGTAGAGAAACTCATGTGAGTGCAACACATCAGATTTTTGGAATCTGTGACATCAATTGCTCAACAATAAACTTTGTATGTTCGTTGTCTTTATAATGTGATAGACTTTTTAACACCTTAATAGCACTCTTTTACCTGCCTTTAACTTTAGGGAATATTTCAGTGTTTTCCACTGTGACATATCCAATGTATTTTTAATATTTGTAAGCCTATGTTTACTAAACACTGGGTTGAGGAGATGGAAGCCATTTACTTTCACCATATAAGTCAAGTCTTCTTTCACCGTGTTGTAAGACTGAACACAAGGTGCATGGTCATTTATGGCCAGTAAAGAACTGTGTATTTTTTCATCATCCCTTACTATGTGCCATTTATTGGGATGTATTTTATTGGATTCTACAAATGAAATTGTCATTTACACTCTTTGTTTCCCGTTCAGTGTATAGCTTATTTGATTCAATTCTATCAAGAATAACCTGCTCAAGATGTTCAGTTTCCACATCAGCAAGACATTTAACTTTAGGGATTGTTGTGGAACAATGTGGTGTGTTTGGAAAAAGGGTGGGTACTGCATTCTCAGTTAGTTTTGGTATGATTCTTGGAAATACTTTTTCACCCTTAACCATAACCCTATCTTCTCTAATAACAGACAATTCCTAGAAATGTTTTATGCAGACAACTGGCTTAATTTTGAAAAGTCTGTTGGGATATTGCAAAGCCAGGGTTTATGTTTGCTTTCATCTTTTGGTAGCACAAATGTATATGTTGATTCAGTCTCTGAATCATAATTGGATCTTCAATTACACTGCAGCATCTAGGCATTTTACTACACCTACAAGTGAAGGAAATAGAATATTTTTGGTTTTGAAAAATTAAGTTAAACTAATTTTAAACTTTAAAGATGAACTTAGAAAAAAACACTCAAAACTATATAACACCAATCACTCTAAATATTTCACTAATAGTTTGTATAATTACCATGTAATCCACACCAGAAACAATGCAAGTGACCATTATGATTCACTAAATTCACACCGGAAAATATACTCACAATAACAATATTTAGATTAAGAATCAAAGAATTTATATATTATGATACACAGTAGCAGGATGATTAAAAGTAGTGTCACTGAATGCACAAATTGTCATTTATGACCAAAATCACTTGTAAACAACATGTACCACATGCTGCAATATTCACCTGAGACCATGCCTGGGATCAAGCTGGTCACATGATAATCTCGTAGCATAGCTTGTCTCTCACACAAGTCTTGGTACCGCCCAAGGGAACATAAATACACAGTAAGCAGCCTAACTTTCAGATCAGTTAACATTCCTGTGAACACAAAAGAATATGAATGAATTTATTTCACTTCCAATATAAACAACCTGTTAACTCTTTACATTTCATCCATGTTACATGTACATATACCTATTTTGCCTTTCTAATATACAATCTAAATATACTTTAGTTGCACCTGGTGCAAATATAGATAAATACAGCGGTTATTAACCCTTTCAGTCACGAATTATTTTGCTACTTATGCCGTTCATCTAATTCGAAACCAGTTTAGATTAGGCGGTCTTCAACCTACTGACTTGAATAGCCATGATCGTTAAGGCAACACGTAGTGCACTGGCCATGCACTCAAAACCTGAGGTCGTGAGTTCAAGTCTTGACAACCGCAGTCAAATGTGCCTGTGGTGAAGGACAGGGAGGGCCCACGTAAAATAATCAGTGTGATGGCACGCGTGGATGATGACGGGGTATCATTTGACTGCGGTTGTATGGATTTTGCTTCTTTTCTTATAAAAAATACACTACAATGTAAATTGTAAAAAAAAAAAAAAAAAAATAATTTTCTACAATTCAGAACATCTCAAATACATATGTTTAATTGGTGACAGCAATATAACAAGAATATAGCAGAAAAAACCGTTAAAAGTATTACAAATAGGTAAAAAATGCCTATGCTCATTATAATGGACACCGGAACTGAAAGGGTTAATACATTATACACCAGGTTCACAATCTACCTATTTGTAATGCTCTCTTTTAATGAAATATACCAATTTTCCTGATAGGCATAACAAACACTGCTTAAATAACATTCTCAGGATGAACACAAAGGACAAAATTCTGGTGGGGAAAAACTCCTGGTATTTATGAACTTGTATGTAAAGATTGCAAGAAGGTATACATAGAATACAAAGGGAAACATTGATACAAGGTTTAAGGAACACATGAGAAATGTGAAATATAAACAAATGGAAAGATCAGCAGTTGCAAAGAATTTTTGATAGAAAAACCTAGGCATTTGTATTTTTCTTTAGTCTTTCTGGTTTAGATCTGGGGCAATGAAGTGTGGAACGGACCCACAGAAGTGCCCATTATGTGAGGAAATGGAAATCTTAGAAGGAAAGTTTTGGAAAAAGATCAGACAGAGTTGAGGATATCAATATAGAAGAGTTACTTAGCAGTATTAGGGATAAGGGAACGTTGGTATTGTACAGGCAAATCAAAATAGATTGGATAAGGGAAAAATATATTGAATTGTGTAATAAATTGGAAAGGGAAGGGCGGGCTGCATTTAAAGGCCTTTAAAAAAAACAGCAGAACTCTCCCTCTGTGAAAAACTATTAATTTACAAAAAAAACGACAATTTATTAAATTTTGATGTCCCGTATGAAAAGGATCTCATCATGCAGTATGTCCAGCCAAAGCACCATCTACATGTCACAGGAGGAAGTGCGGCAGTGAATCATCGCTGATGAGGGAGACAACAGTCTCTGAAACATGTTCCATTAAGTTCAGGTATGAAAAGTGAAGTTAAGTTTACACGTAAATTTATATCTTGTTTTGAGCATATTGATGTCTGATATTCTTTCCTGATTATGTGAACTAAGAAACATGCCTTAGCGTACATACACATACATAGCCTGAAATATGTTTTATATTGCTTTACCAGCAGCTAACATTTACACATTTACTCTAATTTAGACATGGTGCTGAAGTTGTAGATCCCAGAAACCCATCGCAGAGTAATCGCACAAATTCTTTTACTGGAACAGGGTATCGATTAGGTCAAGCCAGCAGTGACTCTGAAGGTGAGTAAGATTCTTAAATACTTTGCTTTGATTCAAAACTAATGGAAGATGAAATATGTCAGATCCAAAATAATTTGACAATGTTAAGAGAATAAATAAATAAATAAATGGTCATATAGCATGCACTATCTTTCACAAAAGTAAATACCCAAGTTCAGTGAGACCTGCTCAAAGGGTCACCTAATGCTCAGGCGTTCCTACATAGATGGTATGAGAATTAAATTTGCCATATATGCTTCCCTTCCTGTTCAGAGGGCATGGCAGCTAATGGCTCACTTTGCAGCTTTGAAAAGCAATGTTTCAGCAATCATTCTTAATTAATGGGCAAATATTGAAAATTCAATGTTATTACACATGCAGAAAATATGTTATTGAGTTTTGATTAAAAAGTGGACTAGAAGTAACAACGATGCCAATGGTGGGTGCTTTGCTTACCAACGTAAGCTTAATCGTACACACAAAATTCCTGTATTCGGTTGTAGCCGAACCCATTAAGGCATGTTACCATTGGCCTCAAGTGATGCGTTTCATTTTATCCATGTTCAGGCCATCCTTCTTCTTCTTCTTCTTCTTCTTCTTCTTCTTCTTCTTCTTCTTCTTCTTCTTCTTCTTCTTGTACTCCTCCTCCTTCTTCTTCCTCCTCTTCCTCTTCTTCTTCTTCTTCTTCTTCCTCTTCTTTTCTTTCTCTTCCTCCTCCTCCTCCTCCTCCTCCTCCTCCTCCTCCTCCTCCTCCTCCTCCCACCTTCCTGTCTTAACAGGAATGTCATTAATCATATAATCTGTACCTAATATACTATTATACAATATTATCATATTGCTGCAATATGCTTGAAATTTTAGAACTGAAAGCTTTAGAAGATATTGATTGTGATTGTAGATAAAACAGGGAATACACGTACTTCAACTCTCAATCACTCTTCCAGAAATTAATACCTAATATTTTCTCTTAAACACCCACATTCATAGGCATCTGTCTATAAATATTGAAGATTATTGCCAAGTTAAAGAATTTACTTCCGCCATGCATCATTAATGTTTACTTAGCTTATAATGGATATAAGAATGCATTATATCTTGTTCATGCACTGAAACTAAAATCTTTCAGGCACAAGAAACGATAATAATTATTTTAGAAAATTTAATAACTCAGCGTGATTACATTCATTAATACTTCACTATTCAGTAATATGACACAAATATTGTACTATCTGAAAATAAGACTCAAAGTATCCAAAGAGAAACATTTAGTGTGTTACATATCATACAAAAGAAAATGGAGTATTACTGGTCACAAAAATGCAGTTAAGAACTTGATCCCAGTGAATAAAGTAATTAATGACATACTAAGTAGAATGCCATTCAGTTGTAGATTACTTCAATGGGAACCAACCTTTGCACCCAGCAGTGTTGCCATTATCTGTATTTCCAGGCACTATACAATGCAATGTTGCCATATGCCCATTAACTCTATTTCTACAAGTGTGTCTTTATCCCGATTCTCTATTCCTGATAAAAAGCTCTGGAGAATTAAAGGCGCTGGTTAATTTTCTCTTTCAGAAAATAAACATGCAGGAGGTGAGGTTTGAACCATTGAACTTTCAACTCCTACTGACAGTCACCCAATGACCGGCTATTTCTGCATTGGGCAACATGCCCTCTGCTCATATGATATTGTTATATTCTATCATTAACAAATTTCTTTGCAAGGTGAAAAGTTCATAGCACCATTAGCAAAGGTTTAAATGGTTTGCTTTTGCTTCTAGATATTCATTTGTATTTATTTAGAGAGTAAAAATGGAATTTTATCTAGAGCAAACGTGAGTGTTCTGTGTTCATTGTGGAGTATAAAGTCCTTTCTTTGCTTTATTTTTAAGTGACAGGAAAATTATGAAATTATTAAAATGATATATTTCTTACACATTCCCATTGATAGATGTTTGAAAATGATGTTCAGATTCATGTCCATACATGATGGAGAATTGAATGCTGAAGTGATTTACTTATGTGAGATATTTAAAGTTTGATATATCTAATAGGTATTATAGTTGAATAATATTAACGGTTGAAGTCAAGTCTATTTGTAATGGCTCTTAAGTTTATCTTTGTTTCAGGGCTTCGATCGTGGCTGAATTTATTTATTTAGAGCATTCATACTCAGTCATTCGTCTTGTTAGATCTGAGTGGTAACTCGGCATACTTAATTTTCAAAACAGGAAAACATCATTATTATATCCAATAGAGTGAAGAAAAAAAATTAAGGGTCATGCTGGTCCCGAACCCGTGTTTTGTAACTGAGAATTATCTATTATGACCATTACACCAACAAGACAACTGGTGTTATTTTTATAGTGGTTAATGTTTAGAGTGTTCTAACATTTAAGAGATGCTTGAAAAATAGCAGAACACTTCTATCAAGATAATTTCCTTTAACTTAAAGAAATTTTAATGAAAATAACTTTTCAGAGCGTGAATATTTCAAAACACTTAATTAAAGATAGGAATTATTAAAGAACACTATATATGTGTATGTAAATGAAAGCGGAACCATTAATTGTACTCCTTGTTCACAAGATATTAATAAAACAAAACTTTGTGCTGTGATAACTACTTTGTTGCACAGAAGACCAAACACAAACAAGACACTTGCATTAAAGCCACTATAATGTTTTTGTTAGCTAATGCTGGATTTCTGACAATTAAGTCATTAATCCTCTTGCTCTCCAATATTTTTTGTTGATGAATGGGGCGCTAGAGGTGGCCAGGCATAAAGCCACTATAATGTTAATTAACCCAAAATGTTCACATATGATGCTTTCTAAAAGCGTTCAAGACAGGTGCATATTCTGGGTAGTTAATAAAATTTCATTATTGATACTCCTTGTTTCTAATGTGTAAGAATTAGAAACGTAGGGTATAAAATATTACAAAAGAAATTGGCTAGAACTGAAGCCATACAAGAACTGCAGAAATGATCAATTAAATAAGCAAGAACTGCTTTTAATATTCTTCAGTATTTAAAGATGAAACAGAAAACCAGTTACGAAATCAAGACCTATAATGCACAGGTAAGCAAGACAGATTAATACTTGGTGTAATCACCACCATTATCAATTACCGCTTCCAGCCTTTCATGTTGGATACAACCCGTAACACTGATGGGGATTACACACATAATGTTCCCACATTTCCAGGACATGGACTTCTAGAACCTCCTGTACTCATGTCTTCTCGGTGCATCTCCCACTCCTGAACCATGTACGCCCGCATGTGCTCAACAGGGTTCAAATCAGGTGACTTTGGAGGCCAGTTGTTACACACAGTTTCTGGATGATTTAGCAGCCAGTTTTTTGTGACTGGAGGTGTGCACAGCACTGTTGTGCATAAACAAATATTCTTCATGTGGAAAATTAGTCCGTAGAGATGGCAACAGTGTTCTGGAGGATATCAACATAAACTGCACTGCTCATTCTCTTTGGCACCATAATCAGTTGTCTTGGTCCAGATGCTGTCATATAGATCCAGAAGTGAGCTGATATTCTTCCAGAGCAATTTCCTTGCACAACATGTCTGGGATCATATATTGTGCCACGTGGTCTATAGAGACACACCCTACCTTGTTGATCAGATAGGAACACCTTTTCATCCGACCAGATCGTTAGATCCCAGTAGGTTTGCGGTAGCTGGATGTTTCTTTGGGCCCATTCTAGTCGTCTGGCTTTGTGAGGTTCAGTGAGGATTGTCTTAGTCGCAGGAGGATGAAATTCAATCCCAGCCTCCTTTAGTCTCCGCCGTATAGTTTCATGAGAACATCCGTATTCTACAGACTTATCCAGCAAAAATGATCTGTGTATAATAGGATGCTTCCTCACCTCTGCCACCAGCACCTCATTCTGTGCAGCAGTAGTTGCCCAAGGTCCTCCTGATCTTGGTAGCGACTTGGCCCATTCAACACCCTCCATTTAATGTCTGTGTAGCCATTTCTTGACTGTCTTACAGTTACATGCAAGTTCTCCAGATATCTGAGAAACTCTCTGCCCGTAAGAGAAACGGCCTATGATCTCACCCCTCTTTGCTGCTGTCAACTTTTGGAACCATCTGGACAAGGCATGTTGTGTCTTTTGCAATGAATGTCTAAGAATGATAGACAATCATAGAACACTGAGAGTGATGTTTCATGCATGTGCTTTTAACACATTATGTTAACCAAGGGAGAGCACATAAATGTTGTGAATCCTGTATGAATTTGAATACAAATGCCATTGTTTTTAAGTGCCCATTAAAAGGAATGTGTAAGAAATATTATATCATTTTAACAATTACATAATTTGCCTGTCACTAAAAAACAAAAAGCAACAAAACGAACTTATACTCCACACTGAACATGGAACTCATGTTTGTTCTAGATAAAGTTCTCTGTTTACTCTCTAAATAAATGCAAATGAATGCCTAGAAGCAAAACCAAACTATTTAAACCTTTGTTAATGGTGCTACAAACTTTCCACTGTGCAAAGAAACTTGTTAATGATAGAATATAGCTGAATATCATGAATAATGTCCATGTGGCCCAACGCAGAAATAGCTAGTTGTAAGAGTTGAAAGTTCTGAGTGTCAGTGGTTCAAACCTCGCCTCTTGCATGTTTATTTTCTGAAAGAGAAAATTAACCAGCGTCTAATTCTCCAGAGCTTTTTACCAGGAATAGAGAATCGGGATAAAGACACTTGTAGAAATTGAGTTAAAGGGCACATGGCAACATTGTATTGTGTAGTGCCTGGAAATACAGATAACGGCAATGCTGCTGGGTGCAAAGGTTGGTTCCCGTTGAAGTAATCTACAACTGAGTGGCCTACTTAATACGTCATTAATTACTTTATTCACTGGGGTCAATTTATTCTACACATTTTTGTGACCAGTAATATCCCATTTTCTTTTGTATGATATGTAGCACACTAAATGTTTTTCTTTGGATGCTTTGAGTCTTATTTTCAGATAGTACAATATTTGTGTCCTATTACTGAATAGTGAAGTATGAATAAATGTAATCATGCTGAGTTATTAAATTTTCTAAAATAACTATTTTCATTTCTTGTGCCTGAAACATTTTAGTTTCAGTGCATGAACAAGATATAATGCATTCTTATACCCATTGTAAGCTAAGTAAATATTAACAGTGCATGACGGAAGTAAATTCTTTAACTTGGCAATAATCTTCAATATTTATAGACAGATGCCTATGAATGCGGGTATTTAAAAGAAAATATTAGGTATTAATTTCTGGAAGAGTGATTGAGGGTTGAAGTACGCGTATTCCCTGCTTTATCTGCAGCAGTTGTAATCAATTCTTCTAAAGCTTTCAGTTCTAAAATTTCAAGTATATTGCAGCAATATGATATTATTGTATAATAGTATATTAGGCACAGATTATATAATTATGTTTCCGTTAAGACAAGGTAGGAAAAAAAGAAAAGATGTGCCTCACACGATTCGATCTATGTTCAGGGTATCACTTGAGGCCAGTGGTAACGTGCCTAATGGGGTCGGTTACTACCGTATACAGGAATTTTTTTGTGTATGAATAAGCTTACATTGGTAAGCAAAGCACCCAATAACATAGTTTCTGCAGGTGCACTGAAGTTAAATTTGCAATGTTTGCCCATTAATGTACAAGGTTTGCTGAAATATTACTTTTCAAAACTTCAAGGTGAGCTATGAGGTGACATGGCTGCCATGTCCTCTGAACAGCAAGGCAAGCATAAGTACATGCAGAAAACTGGAGCTGCAGATCCAAAAGGAGCACCTGCTTGACAGTTTTTTGTTTGGAGCTTTCACTTAGTTACATTGCATATCACATTCTCCTTTGTGCCTGAGGTCCCTAAACTTGCTTTCATTTCATTTATTCAGCTGTAATTTGAAGTGACCTGTCAGCCTAAAGATGGCAAATTGTTCCAACTGGCATGGTTTTAATCCTGTAGGCCTCTTACATTGTATGCATTTATATACCAATTTGAGTTTTTGGTAGGTGCATACTAGGTTTACTACTACTTCTACTCAAGTTTATCTTTTGGGACATCCAGTGATTATATTTTACATCACAGTATTGTTTACAAGGTGAAGTCTTAGTTTTGAAATAGTTACTTTATAAAACTGTATCATGATATAAAAAGGATGTTCTTGAAAAATGTATTTTCCCCCAAGCAAAAGATACTGCCATCATGCATTGTCTATTTTCTATTTAGGAATAAATTACATTTTGATTAAGAGTATAAAGCCCACTAATGCTATTATCGAATGCTTAAGTTTCTAATGATACATACAAATTGAAGCTAAAGGGCGTACAGAATAAGAAAGCACATGAGGTGAAGCTAGATGAAAGTGTGCGAGAGCAAGTAGCCTATCCTAGAGAGGCGACATTGCCCAGTTCATTAATGCGCTGCCTAGCACAATATTTGCTTTTCACTTTTCTCTTTGCACTCATTAAATCCAGCAATGGCTCATTATTACAAAGAATTCCATTAAAAAGAGATAGAAACTTTGAAGTTGACTGTAACTCGTTTTGTTGCTAAGATACATGGCATTATCAAAACCTGCTACAAGCGGCTTACAGACGAGTGGATCGAAAGGGAAAGTATTGCACTCAGATGCGCAGGCTATTATTTTTAGTGTTTACACTTTTTTAAAGGAATTGTCCTCAGAAGAAGTGCATGCAAACATTGCATTTAAGCAGAGTCGGATGCTAACAGCTAAACCATGCAATGTAAGTGAACATTCAGTGTCGCACATAGTGCAACAAGGTAAAACAACCCCTTCTAAATTAGGGCCTTGTTTAAATCCCCCGGAAAACACTGTAAGACAAAAAAACAGGTTTAGAATCTGGACGTCTTTCAGAAAGATGTTCTGCGTTGAACCATTTTTCAAATGTATAACGGTGAATATCCTGCCATTAACCTCTTCAGGGATATGGACGTGATATCACGTCCATTTAAAATGACGGACGAGCAATATGGACGTGTATACACGTCCTGTGCGTTTGTGCATTTAACCCTTATTTATCCACTATCTAACTCAACTTATTTTAATTTTCCCCCGTTATGAAACATTTAATTAAATTCTATATGCTTTACTGGCTTACCTTTATATGTTCCTTCTGCAGTGATATGCCTCAAAACAGGGATAAACACACAAGGGCACATCTCCACATTCGCCACAGATCATCCCCGTTTCCTTACGGATTCCCTTCTTGCGGCACACGAAACACCTTCGAAATGGGCGGGACTTCTTTGCTGTTGACGGTATCCTTTTAGGATAATGTTTTCCTTGAAGTCTGAGGGGTGCAGAGGTTTTGGATTTTCTACCCCCAGTATGAAGAGGCCTCTCAACCTGGTATTGTTCAATTAGGCTGCGAGCTATTGATAGTCGAAAGTCCAGGTAGGTCATTGTCTTGTGTGGGTTTAGAGCTCTCCAAATTACCAAACAATTGTATATGGTTATATCCAGTTGGTGCAAAAATACCTTTTTATACCATTTCACTGTTTTTCGTAAAGAGGGATATGCTTGCAATACCTGATCTACTAGATCGACACCGCCCATGTGCATATTGTATTCCTGGATAACGTCAGGCTTGAAAATGCACATTTTGGTATGGGCATCTGTTTTTCCAGTGTCAATCATCAAAATCTTAGAGCTGCAATTGGATAATGCCATAACTACCCTCCTGTCCTGCCAGGCAAGGTAGGTCAAAGGTGGGAGCTGACGCACCTCCATTTCCCCTCTCCTTAGAGCCTTCGTATTCACATCTTTTGGCAAACCAATACGATTTGAACGTACTGTTCCAATTGCATTAGTCTTTCTTTTGTGTAAGGCCATGAATAATTTAGGAGAGCTGTACCAGTTATCTAAGTACACAGTCCTACCCTGATCAAGCACATGTTCCATTAGGTGCATTACTATGGAGCCAGATAAGCCCAAATCTTTGTCTCCAGTATTGTCAGTCCCTTGACCAGTGTAAATGCAGCTATTGTAAAGATATCCCGTTTTACTTTCACAAACATCAAAACTCTTTATGCCAAATCTAGCCCTATTTGTTTTGATGTATTGCTTCCA
This sequence comes from Tenodera sinensis, assembly GCA_030765045.1. Taxonomy (NCBI): domain Eukaryota; kingdom Metazoa; phylum Arthropoda; class Insecta; order Mantodea; family Mantidae; genus Tenodera; species Tenodera sinensis. Next base: position 228,906,920 of record CM060964.1, on the reverse strand, counting down.
ACCTAAGCGGCCCTTCCAAAGCATTAGGCTTTCATCAACAGTGACCTTTTCACCAGGCACATAATTTTCTTTAAATTTTGAAATAATATAATCGAAAACAGGCCTAATTTTGTGGAGTTTGTCATTTACATTCTCTGTGCAGGTGAAATGAAGGAACCGCAAAATTGACGTAAATCTGTTATTTGACATGCATTTTCCAAAAAAAGGAGTAGCTAGCATGTCATCTGTGGACCAATACATGTATAATGCAGGTTTACGAATAACACCCATAAGTATAATTAGACCAATTAGCCTGTAAATCTCATTGAGTGTTACTTCTGTCCACCTTTGAATTCTGCTCTTAGGCCCTAATTTACCTTTAGAGAGCAGGTCTTCCTTCACCTTACTCGCATATACATTTGTTTCGCAAACAATGAGAGACACTAAGTCGGTAGTAAAAAATTTTGTAAAAATGTCAATTGGTTGGCTGTCAGAAGTCAGCTGAGCCTGGGATTGAACACCAGACCCTGTGCTCGTGAAGATGTGCCTGTTTGTATTGGAATTGTTTTCAGCACTCCACAATGCTGACTCTTCACGAACACCTGAAGGAAGTTGGTCACGTTCTTCCTCACTGCTACTTGTACCTATATCCTCCACACACCCCTCAAATTCGGAAAATTCGCCATCGATATCCAAATCGCTGTCACACAGCAAGAAGTCCTCCACATTATCCTGTGTAATTTCAGAAGCCCTTACACTTCCACCACTCGCTAACCTTTGTGCAACACTGCTTGTTGATGCCATGTTTTAGCTCTGAGATGTAACACTCAATAGCTTCTCACTTCAGCTACAAGCAGGAAAGTATACGTATGCATTTCAAGAGAGAAACAAACGGAGCCTGTAAGCTATATCCAAGTTACGAAACACGTGTAAGGAAAAATTGCAAACCTGCTTTATTCTGATGACTCATAAACCACGCATACAGTAGCGTTCTATTTCACATTGTGCTGTGACTTGCTGACGCATAGCTAACACATACAATGGGTCCACTACTGTTTCTTTCCGAGATGCGTTCGACAAAGCAAAGTTAACTTTTTACCACAGTGAAACAAATAGTGCCATTTCAATGATTTGTAAATGCAACTCAACATTGCTGATGATGTACATGTATACTGCATATAATGAGTTTTATAACAGTTTTTGTTTGATTAAAATAACTTAAAATTTACGCAAAATACAGCTGTGTATTTAGGAAGCACTTTTAGCGCATTTAACAATTTAAATGCCCTGCGCTGGATATTGGGTATCCGTTCTCGGCCTGCAGAGCTTTTAAATGGCTGTCGCTCAAGAGGTTAAGCAACTTGTTCGTTTGATGAGGAATAAAACAGATTATAAAGGTTCCACAACATCCTTGGGGTTAATATTAAAAAAAATGGGATTTCGTTATAGACGAACTAAAGATGGAAGGAAATTTCTGTTAGAAAGGAATGACATTGTTGCCGCCAGAATAAAATGTTTGAGAACTATGAAAGAATTGAGGGACTCAGGTGATAGTCGTCCCATATTTTATGTTGATGAGACCTGGGTGAACCAAAATCACCCTCGAAAGGACATTTGGCAGGATTCCTCGGGAAATGGTGGCCTCAAAGTTCCCATTGGAAAAGGCAGTAGGCTCATTATTTGCTATACGGGATCTGCAAAAAAAGATTGCCTTCTGGAAAGTAAATGGGTATTTCGTTGCGGTTTGAGAAACACAAATTTAGACTGCCACTCAGAAGTGAATGCGGAAAATTATAAAGACTGGATTGTGAACAGATTTTTAAATTTACTCGAAGAGGACTCGGTTATCATGGATAATGCAAGTTATCACTCAGAAGTAATAGATAAAGTCCCCACTAGAAACTCCAGGAAAGCATACATTCAGGGGGCACGACTGGTGGTGGGGTGGGCTCTGCCGGGGCTCACTGGCCTAACCACAATGGCTGGTGGGAGGCGGTGGAGATTCTCACCTACCATCGAGTTGGTTGGGCCATAACAACATTTGTACCATATAAAAGCCCAGATGTAGATGGTATCTTCCCGGCTCTCCTTCAGGAGGGAAGGGAAATCTTGGTGCCATTTTTGGTAAGAATTTATAGGGCCTGTCTAGCCATGGGATATGTTCATTCATAATGACGACTGGCTAAGGTGGTGTTTATACCTAAACCTGGCAGGTCTTCGTATTTGAGACCCAAGGATTTCCATCCCATCAGTCTGACCTTGTTTCTTCTTAAGACACTGGAAAGACTGGTGGAACGATATATTCGAGAAAGTATTATGGTCAACAGATCTATACATCCACATCAATATGCCTATCAGTCAGGTAAGTCTGTGGAGACGGCACTTCACCAGCTTATTGTTAGGCTGGAGAGGGTGTTGGACCAGAGACAACTGGCTATGGCAGTATTTCTTGATATAGAAGGAGCTTTTAACTGCACCTCCCTTGAGTCCGTTAGGCTGAGTTTCGAGACAAATAGGTTTGAGTTTTATACTCAATAGATGGATAATGGCCACCGTGGAAGATCACCAGGTGTTGGTTGCCCTCAATAATTTTGAGGTGAGAGCAGCTATACGCAGGGGATGTTCACAAGGGGGTGTGTTATCACTATATCAGCAACATCGGGGCTGGAACGTGCAGGTATCGTATAGAATAGGAAGGTTCAGATTGTAGCGATAAGGGTTGGCAGACACGGATACGGCATGGTAGTGTCCAAATGACTATACAGGGAGAATTACGCATGTCTTATTCATATGTACTTTATTTCTGCAGCACTGTTTATAACATTTCTGCTAACTTATATAACTGAAACGTCTTTATTAAATACTTAATGCAAACGTTAATTCACAATTTGCATATGGATTAATTGCTATGCCTATTTGTCGCAATGAATTACAACCCACATCTTCAGGTTTTCGAATGAACGTGACTGTCTCCTATCCGATAACACTGACTTATAGGCAGAAAAGTTGCGTTCCACATCTGCTGAAACCACAGGTGCATACGTAATATCTGTTACACATTTTCTGTCTACATCTGGACATTTTGAAGCACTGCTTTCGTCTTTAATTACGTTGGCAATTTTACGCAGTTTATGGTATCCTTTGTTTTTCTGTAAAAGAGTTTGCAATTTTGCAGCTATTCTTTTTCCCACGCTATCCTCCTTAGAATTCAGCTTGTCGGTAACTTCTTTCATCACGGTTATTTGTTTTACCAGTTCTTCTCCAGGCCTTTCTAAAGCTTGAATTACAGAGGTAAGAAATCCAAAATTCAAGGTAATGTATGTCAACTGACGTTTAATAATCAGGGTCATGTAAAAGGATTTGGGCTGTTTTTATTGTGGTTGCAGCGTTAATATCAAACTCCTGTACCATGCGTTTAACGACATCGAAATTCGTAGAATAGTATTCGCTTGCTTCCAGCCATGTTCCCCATCGTGTTAAAACTGGTGCGGAAGGAAGAGCAACTCCTGGATAAAGATCTTGAAATATTGCCACACGTGAAGGCGATTTTACAAATACCTTCTTGACAGTCCCTGTAAGCTTATCAGTGGCAGTAAATTGAGATCGTACCCCTTCTGCTAGTCTGTGGCAGGCGTGAGCAAGGCACGTGACATGTATTACGTTTTTGTAAGTGACTTGCAAATGGGTTCCTGCCTTTACCATATAGGTAGCTGCATCGGTAACAAATAGTCGTACTCTATCATGTTGCACACCTGATGGCCATAGTATTTTCATGGCATTGCCAAACACTGCACTTATAGTAGAATAATTTGCAACACTGACTACGTCACTTGTTAGAAGATACGGTCCATGGGGCCTTCTGCATCCAGTGCTCCAACAACCACATTGACCACAAATCACCCAACAACATCCGTTGTTTCATCCATTGAAACCCATATGCTGTGGTTATTTAGGTTCATTCTTATACCATCAATGCACTTATCATAACATTTTCGTACATAGTACTTATGTAAGGTTGTAGGATGCAGAATTGGTTTGCCAGTGTACTTTTCTAAAAACGCACGCAACTTCGTATCCTGTAGTTTATGTAAAGGAATATCGGCAGAAATAAATGCCATGCATAGCTCTTCATTAAATGTTTTATTTGATGAAAGTATGTCTTGTTGTAGCGATGGATTCTCACATTTTGCAACACAATGCTTGTGTGTTGCTGTACTGACATGTCGTACCATATTACTCGGTTTACTATGAGCAATTATTTTACTGCAAGGTTTACAATAAAGGTTTTCATGAACAATAGAGAAAACATGTTCCCCATACTCAACTATATACTTTTGTAAACCTGTGGACGTTCATAACCTTTCCTTTGGCATTGTGTCTGCGTGAACTCTGTGTGGCAAATACTGTGACTCAACGCATGTTGTACCCAACCCTCTTCTTGAAAAAGGTGCACTACTGGGCACCTCTCAACAAACGCAACCACTCCAACGTTGCTGCCCTAGCTATCACCAATTATATCAACCTGGTGGTAGACAATCTACTAGCCAGGCTTAATGAAGGTGGGGTGTATGCTCAAGGATATGCTGACGACATATGCTCTGTGGCAATAGGTGATTTCCCCAGTACAGTTTCAGACCTAATACAGGGTTCCTTGTGCACTGTGGAAAGATGGTGTCTTGAGACAGGTCTGACGGTTAATCCTGACAAGACCGAGCTCATAGTGTTTACAAGGAAGAGAAGGCTGGATGGGTCAGTGGAGCCTCTTTTCTTTAGTGGTAGATTAGTTCGGACAGTTTCGGCTAAGTATCTGGGAGTAATTTTGCACTCAAGGCTGAGCTGGAAGAAGCACATTGACAATAAGGTTGATAAGGCTTGCAAAACCTTGTGGACCAGTCGGAGGGCTGTTGGTGGGACGTGGGGCCTGAGGCCTAAGGTGGTCTATTGGCTCTATGTCTCTGTCATCAGGCCCTCCATTACCTTTGTGTCAGTAGTCTGGTGGCCAGGCTCTGAACATAGGGAATCGGCTGACAGACTAAATAGTATACAAAGACTAGTGTGCTTTGGGATAACGGGGGCTATGTGCACTTCACTGCTCAGTGCATTAGAGGCACTTTTGGGTCTCCCTCCTTTGACTTCGTTTGTCAAGGAGGTTGCAAAGGTGGGTGCATATCGCCTCTGGACTTTGGGGTGTGATCATTTAAACATCCTTTGGGTGGCCACTCCACCATCCTTACCAGACTTCATGCATCAAGGCCCATCACTAGTATGATTGGGGACCTGATGAAGCCTAAGTTTAATCTAGACTTTAAATACTCCATGATTGTCTCACCCAGGGAGGAGTGGATCAGTGACGGTCGTTGCATCTCGCGTGGTGGGTCTGTCTGTTATATAGACGGCTCACGGATGGAGACGAGGACAAGTGCGGGAATTTGGGGACTTGGTATACAGGAATCATTTTCCCTAGGCACATATGCTACTGTTTTCCAGGCCGAGGTATTTGCCATATTGGCCTGTGCTATATATACCAAAGATTCAACTGGCTATAGAGGAAGGATTTCTATCTGTTCCGATAGCCAGTCCGCTATAAGGGCTCTCTGCACAGTCAGGACCACTTCCAAGTTGATCTGGCAGTGTCAGAGGGCTCTGGATGAACTCTGTGACCAAGGGACAGTAACCTTAATTTGGGTGCCGGGACACTTGGGATTTGAAGGCAATGAAAAAGCTGATGCACTGGCAAGACAAGGATCTGCCAGTGGCTTTATTGGCCCTGAACCTTGTTTAGAGATCTCGCCACGTAGTGTATCTTTCCATATGGACAGGCAAGCTGCACTTCAATGTAGGGAAGAGAGAGACTGGGGCTAGGCAGCCACATGAATTATGTGGGCTTCCTAGCCGCAGATATAAAAAGGTCTTGGTCAGACTTGACTGAGGATTGTAGGAGGATTGTGGGCATTCTTACTGGCCACAACACCCTACAAAGACATCTGCGCATAATGGGCATTAAAAATGACCCAAAGTGCAGGAAGTGCGGTGAGGCCGAAGAAACCTCTGCACATATTGTATGCAGCTGTCCTGCATTTTTACAGCTTAGGCATCGACTCTCGGGATCTTTCTGTTTGATCCCAGAAGATATTAAAAGAACTAACATCTGGTTCCTCAGTGCTTTGGTGAGAGCTGCAGTGCTAATGTAGAGCACTCTAGATAAGGGGCATAAATGGTCTAATAAAAAGATCTGTGTGCAGGGCTCATAAACGGTCCACCCAGTTTTTAATCGTCATCATTCATTGATTCATTCATTCATTCATTCATTCATTCATTCATTCATTCATTCATTCATTCATTCATTCAGGAATGGCTGCAAACCCACAATATTGCATACAATCCCCTTGAAACCATTGCAGAATTGCTTTTAAAAGTAAACCAGAACAAGCCACAAGAAAAGCGATACGAATTAGATGAAATTGCTCGAGGTCATCAAATTATTCAATTACCACCCTACCACTGTCAATACAACACGATAGAGTTTCGGCAAGAGTGAAATGTCAAGTTGCTACCTGCAATTCAACATTTCGGCTGGTGGATGTCGAAAAACCGATGCACAAGGCTCTCAAAGTTACGGTAGAAGGCTGGGTGAGGCATGTTGCTCATGCTGAAAAACTTCAAGAGAAGATTTCCACAAAGAAGTAGCAAGAGACAGCATTTTTGAAAACCAGCTTATTAACCTTAGAGACAGTGATTCGGACTCAAGTGTAGAAGAAAGGGAGGAAGGAAAGGAGGAGCAGGGGGTGGAGGAGGATGTCCTAGCAACTCCTTTATGATTCCAGGTACATGTTTTCTTTAAAGTATATACGTTTAGGTATTATATTTTAAGGGAATGTGTGAATGTTCCAAAACCCAAAGTGCTTTATTGGATGTTCTAAAGTTTTAACATGTTAAATTTGTATAAAGAAGTGGGCTGCAAAGCTTGGTGCATAGATGTCATTCCTGGATTATGTATTTTAAACCAAAAATGTAAGCTATTTCATGAAAAATTCTCCTCGCAATGCATGTCCACAATTTTTAATCAATACTGCATATTTATGTTCCCTACTGAGCTATAAAATAAATTTGCTGAGAAATAGTCTAAACACAATATAAGTGCCAACAAAGAAAGTCAAAGATTTATTTAACTCCGTTAAGGATAAAAGACATCCACACTGCACAGCCGGTGTTTACAAAATACCATGTAGCTGCGGACAAGTATATATAGGCACCACCATGCGGAGTATCAGCACTCAACTAAAAGAACATGAGACATAGCCGGTTGGGGCAGATGGACAAGTCAGCGGTGGCAGAACACTCTCTATTGTTCGGCCACGACGTGAATTACAAAGACACGGAGGTACTGTCAAGGACAAGGCACTACCAGGCTCGCTTGACTCGGGAAGCGATAGAAATTTTTATGCACAAAAACTCCTACAATCGAAAAGAAGAGAGACAGCAGATAAGCAAAACCTGGCTCCCAGCTCTAATAAGAGGGAGAAGAAAACCCGAGACACGGGAAGCTTTCTCTTTTATACCAGGATCAGAGACGCCCTATTTGCCGGCATTTGAAAATATAATTTGAGATCAATTTATTAAGAAAAGATTTGTTAGCGATAATCTCATGTTGGTATTCATGAGAACGAGCGATCGTGAAAATTCATGTTACCAAGGACACTAATAAGAAACAAAGATGATCAGTAATATGAAAGTTTGCAGTGAACTTTAGTTTATGTGCAGCCGCTAATTTAGACCAAAATAACAGAGGTTGACCCTGAAGATGCTGGACGCAGTTTTCAGCGAAACGTCGGAGGAAGGTAATCCAACTCGACCACGGCCCACAAGCCCGGAAAATCTACTTAACATAGTCTAAACACAGTTGGTTCTAAAAAATAAATTTTGTTCAATGGCGAGTTTCCGCTTTTGATATATAAACTTTGATGAGCATGTTAGCCTAACATATTTGCCTCATATTAGTAACCGCATAGTAAGTTCTGGTTGGCACATATTGGGGAAACTATTTCCGTAGTTTCGCTCTGACTTATAAATTGCATCATAAGGAACATTTAAGTGCTGAAATGTGTCTAAAATACACAATCGAGAAGGCCACTCTGGAATATTAATCGTAAAAGGTGGCTTGAAATTGTGCTTAGGCATTTGTTGTTAAATGTAGATTTTCACTTAGAATACCTAGAAACTGATTAACATGAAACTCTGCATAGACACTTAGAAAAATTGAGGAAAACATGAGAAATAACTATCAGAAATTGTTTCATATTGCGCAACTATGACCTCATTTTCACTCCAACAACAAAAGTATTTACACGAAAACGTTCCTAGAGAATCAGATATAATAAAAAAATAAGAAATCATTAATGTAATATTTTATCACCTAGGCCCAATTTTCAGCTTGAAAGATATGAACTCTGTTGAAACATGAGATTGCAAATGAAAATTGCCTGGTTAAATGAGGAATTTATATATGAAGCAAATTACAGGATTAGAGAGCCTATTGTCTCATTTTAAAGAGAGAGAAATTGTTATGACAGATTTTAATTGTGCACCTTATAATCCTTCACCGTCTTCACTGCTGTCTGCCAGTAACGCTTACATGCATATATCCCCTCTCTTTTTTTCGCGTAGCAATATGCTCCAGAAGCAGTGCACCATAGCTGAATTGCGATTGGGGCTACTCATGTGCCTTCTTATTTCGTGCGCCCTTAAGTGACAGTGAAGCTACACAAATATAATATAGTAAATAGTTTGTGGTGCTCCTTTGTTCATCTGTTTTAAAATATAAGTTCAAATGCAACAGGACATCTTCCATAATCAAGCAATTGCTTCTTCATTGTTGACTCATAGTTTATTTTGCAGCTACTGCTGCTAGGTGTAAGATTGTTTGTAATTAATTGATTGAGAAACATTTCCTGTTGCATTTACTTTTTAAAACAGATAAGTGATGAAGTGTCACAAACTCTTTATTCTATTATAATGCTTAACTTTCAGTTTATACTACAGGCACATGTGTGTTCTTATATGATGGCATGCTCGATATACCATATCACAGATTTATTCTTTGGTCCATAGAATAGTGGCGTAATACTGTCTTGAAATGTGTGAATAAAAGAACTTCTGTTCACCCTTTTTGAGGAAGAAATTCATTGGAAATATCAGAGTCCGGTGCTCTAGCATTCATTCTATTTATTTCCTGAAGTATTGGAGCAATACTTATGCTCAAGCCATTAAAAAGTTATGATTAAGTGAATTGTTGCGAGGGTTATTTGAAAAGTTTTCAGAATGATCCTCAAATTTCAGCAGCATTTCTAAAGCAGTTTTGTTTTCATAGAAACATTTATGCAATATAAGATATGGGTTTATTTAATTATAATTAATTGTTCTTTGACACAAGCACTGCGTAGGACATGGTTGACAAGGTAGAATCAGACTAAAACTCAATGCCTTAGCCAGGATTTGAACCATGGATCTTCCAGTTTCCATCCAGTTGCTCCAACCTATGAGGTACTATGGCAACATGCCTTACAACACTTTTTCCCCCTCATTTGTGAGGTGTTAAGGGATCCGACGACTGCTGATCTTCCTGAACAGGAGGTTTTCATTGATTATTTTCCTCATTGCTGCCAATCTAATATTAGAGGCTTCTTGAACCTCACATGTGCAACAATGGTCTTCCTGCAACCTTGCTCTGTTTTCATTTCATTTTCATCCATTGTAACTGTAGCTGCCTGCCCTATGATGTCCTTTATCTTTGAAGGAGTCTTTTCCCTTTCTGAAATCTTCATATGGGAAATTAATTGTTCTTCCACACATAGCTGGTGTAGGACAATTTTGGAAAGGTTACAATGAGGCAGGACGGAAACCAGAAGATCCATGATTTAAATCCCAGTTAAGGCATAGAAATTTCAGTATCACTCGACCCTTTCCAATCTTCATACTGTCAATAAATGGTGGATTGTGAAGAGCAAAAATCCTTAAATGCATGATGCAGTCTTTCAAGGTATTTTTCCTCCTCTAAGCCAACTTAAAAGCATTGGAAAACAAAGGAAACATGACTGAAATTTTAGAAAACACTAGCTGTTCCTGTGCTCTCTATGAAACAGGCCTGATTAACAAAGAAGAAAGGCATAAATAGAATAGTTATTTGTGGTTTGCTAATGCTCTGGATTTTGGCATTCATCCATTCTCTTTCTGGTATCCCAATAATTAGAAGTTACTCAAGTTTGAAAATCTTGAATATTAGATACTACTTGGCACTGTAGTAAATGTTTGTCCATAAAAGTATTTGCTTCTTTGGTCAGGGTGCACTGTTGATATATATATACACCACACCCACACACACATGCACACACACACACACACGCACATGCACACACACACACACGCATGCACACACGCACATGCACACACACACGCACATGCACACACACACATGCACACACACACGCACATGCACACGCACACGCACACACACACACGCACATGCACACACGCACATGCACACACACACACACGCACGCACACTTACACAGGATGAAAATGAAATAATCCATCAGAAATGAACAAAAAATTCTTATGCATTTTTCTAATTAATTGCACCATTAACTAGATAATCATGCTTAAAGCTCAGAGTATGTTGCAATGTCGCACCATCTGTTGATTGAGTAATTTGTTTCTACCGGCAGCTCAATGAACTATTCTAATGCTCTATGTTGTTAGCTAATGCTGGATTTCTGACAATGAAGTCATTAATCCTCTTGCTCTCCAATATTTTTCACTGATGGATGGGGCACTAGAAGTGGCCAGACATATTTAAAGGTGGTCTCGATCCATTTCCTCTTGCAGATCACATAGAGGACAGGGTGGTGAAGAATATATCCCAATTCTGTTTAAATGTTTCGCCAGACAATCATGTCCTGTAATCAACCTGAAGGTTGCAACTGCTGTTTTTCGAGGATACTCGGGAACTACTGTTTGAATGTTTCGTAGTTCCCATCTTTTATTCTTTGATTTTTCATAGTAATATTTTGCAATAATTTTTTTGAATTCAGAGTTGACTAATCTTTTAGCTGCATAAAATGGTAGATTAACTATAGATTTTTGTACACCGCTGGTACCCTTTTTTGCAAGAAAATCAGCTTTCTCATTACCACTCAGATTTGTAATAGGAAAAGAGGTGACATGTGACTCCAGCACCTGCTCCATCTTGGTTTGATATCAATGATCCATCAGTATAAATATGGTGCCATTCGTGTTCTGGAAATCTAGTATGTATTGTCTCTAATGCCAATAATTTTAGAACACTAGTTGGAGTATCACTTTTCTTAACTTCTTCTGTCAAGTGTAAATAATATGTGATGTCTAATGTTTGTGTCGGATTGACTTTAGATATGAAGTTTTCCTTTGAATTAGGAAGGTTTACATTCTTCTTGATGTCTTGAATTTTGGAAAGAAAGCTCTCCTGAGTCTTTAGTGTATGTGTAAAATTTCTCTTGTGCCATGTATTGAATGGGAGTCTGATCAACTTTTTGTGTTGAATAAGAGCCGCTTTTTCTATTTCATATTCAATGGGGTATTGGTTGGTTAGTATTTCCATAGCTGCTATTGGTGTGGTTTTGATAGCACCTGTAATTAATCTCAGACTTTGGTTTTGAAAGATTTGAATTTTTTTTGTATTTGCTGTTATAAGAACTTCGCTGCAGTAAGTAAATAATGGCTTTATATATACACTGTATGTTGTGTTAAGAGTTGCTATGGAACATCCCCACTTCATTCCTGTTAGACGTTTTAACAGTGAAAGGCGCCTCTCTGCTCTTTGTGTTACATTTTTTTATTTGTTTGGCCCATGTATGTTTGGTATCAAATGTAACTCCTAAATACTTTGCTTCCGTTGTTTCTGGTAATTGTTGACCATCAAAATTTAGTTTTATTTTTAGTGGCTTTTTTCTTAGTGAAAAGATTTGGAAGTTTGATTTTGTTGTATTAACAGTCATTAAATTTTTTTTGGTCCACCTTTGTAAGTTGGTTAAGAATTGTTGCATGGTTTTTTCTAGTTCTGTACTTTGGCTTTTTGGTTTTGAAGTCCACATTACTAAGTCATCAGCAAGTAGTGCACACTTCACACCTGATTCTTGTATTTGTTGTGGCAGATCGTTAATAAATATATTAAAAAGTGTTGTGTTGAGCACTGCGCCTTGTGGTAAGCCATGGTGTACTTGTTTATATTTAGATATATTTCTTCCATATCTGGTTGCAATAAAGCGTTGTGTTAGGAAATGACATAGCCATGAAAACATTGGACCTTGTATCCCTATTTTTTTTACTTTCTTCAGTAGTTTTGTTCTGCATATAGAATCATATGCACTTTGGAAATCAATAAAAACTGATAAATTATCTTCTTTTCTATTGAAGGAATCTTTGATTTCTTGACTGAGAAGTAAGACTTGTTCATTTGTAGAGTAAAACTCTGAATCCAACTTGAAATGGGGATATTAAATTTTGTGATTCTAGAAACCAATTTAACCTGTTTGCCACCATTCTTTCCATCATTTTTGCTATTATGCTAGTAAGTGCTATTGGTCTATAATTTTTTATTTCTGATGCTGTTTTGTCTTTCTTCAAGAGTGGGACAATTATTGCTTTTCGCCATTCAGCAGGTACAGTGGTTTTCCAGGATAGATTGTAGAGTTTCAGTAGTTGTTGTTTTGCTGTTTTTCCAAGGTTTTTTATGAACTCTGGATGTATGTGATCTGGTCTAGGAGACTTTTTGTTTTCTAGATTATTTATTGCAATGTTTAGTTCTTGCATATTAAAATTTTGAAAAAAGATATTGCACTGAGTGTTAGGATCACATTCTCTTTCTTGTTTCAAATCTTTCTTAAATTCTTTACGTTCCTTTTTAATATTTCTTGTTACTTTATGTGAATTAACATAATATTTATTGAATGTTTCGGCTATGGCTGCATCATTTATTTTATTGTTGTGTATGATAGGTGTGCTGTTGTTTTCTTTCCTGTCCTTGACATTTTTTAAGAACTTATGAGCTTTGTTACCATCTGTCCTATAATCCATTTTTTCTAAGAAATTATTAAAGTGATTCTTTTTAGCAGTATTAATTTCTTTTTTTAGTGAGGCACATTTCTTCCGCCACATTTGTGTATCCGATATGTTTTTTGTTTGTTCAGCTGTATTTCTAGCTATATCCCTTTGCCTTTTCAGTTCTCCTAACTGGGGGTTCCAAAAGGGTTTGAAATTTTCAATTCTTCCACGAGAAATATGTTTTTTTGCGGTTTCTAGGATGACTTTTCAGAAATTTTTGTTCATATGATCTGGTTGGTCATGTAGCTGTGAGTTTGTTTGTTCTTTAAATTTCTGTTCTAATTCAGTTTTATATTTGTTCCAATCTGCTTTTCTGAAGTTCCAATACAGATTCGTGAGACCTTGACTGTTATTTGTATTCTCTAGTTTTATATCAGCAATTACTGCTCTGTTACCAGAACTTGGATCTTCTAAAACTTGTTTTTTAATTTTTGAAACAATATCTGTTGTAGCTAACAAGAGGTCTGGGTTACTGCCTGCTCCAGAGTAATGTATGAAGGTTGTGGGATCTTCTTTACTATAAATCAGTTCAAAAGTTGTGGTATTCAAAAATTCTTCCACTATCTTCCCTGTAGAATCCACTTTTTCATAACCCCATCTTTTGGAATGGGCATTGAAATCCCCAATTACGATTGTTTTATTTAATTGGTCAATAAGTGAGAGATCTGGTTCATTCCTGGGAGGATTGTAAATACTGCATAAATGTAGATGTGTTTTGTTATCTCAAAAATTTAGCTTTATTAATTCACTTTTATCTGTGTTATATATTTCTTTAACAATTTCAAAGGAGGATTTAATATCCTTTTTGACTCCAACTAATATTCCACTACTTATCTGTCTAGTAGGTGTAGTAGAAAACCAGTAAAATTGAAGTGTTTAAGTTGGTCATTTGTTAGATTTGCTTATTGTATGAAAAAAAATCTGATGTGTTGCACTCACATGACTTTCTCTGCTTTTGTACTAACCATTCTTACAAACTCTTATTCCTATATCTTCTTCGTGTTAGTTAAAATAAACATTTGTACAAATTATCTTATTGCTTATTTCCTTGTAGGTGCAAGGAGAATATTGGAATACAGTAGGCTTGGTGCGATAGTCAAATCTTTTGAGATTCCGTTCTCTTTGCACATGTAACATATAAAAAATGAACAACGATGACCCATTTCACGAAAGTTCTAAGTTTTCAGAAACCCACACACATAGCAAGGAATACCTCTGAAATGGTTCACCCTACAAGAAAATTTATTGAGACATAAATTGTGTATTTTAGCAAGATCTACATTTTTTGTATAGTATGATTTGGTCTATCTCTAACGGTTTACCAGTTATGCAAAAGTCGTCCAGAGTAAATACGACTACAGGGGCTATAGCCAGAATATTCAAGATATAGATTTCATTTTTCATCAAAATATCTCAAACATATGGCATTTTAGTCAAAATCGTTAGCCATTTTCAAGAAAATCAAAATTTTCGAAAAATTTTCCATGTAAAGGGTAGTCTAGGGTGGGGCTATTTTCTTCAAAATCTTCGTGTCACATCCTTGAAAGACATTAAACTTAAATATCAACTTTGGTTTTTAACCGACTTTTCGTTTTTGAGTTATGCTGTCCACAGACTGACACACACAGACACACCACAGACACACACACAGACCTTTTTCTAAAAATGCTTTTTTGGGATTCAGGGGGCCTCAAAACATGTATTTCCGGTGAAATCTTGACATCAAATTTTTGGGTGGAATACAATACTTCCCCTACTTACCAGTAGAGAAAGTAATATATCTATGTTATAGTGAAATACAATTTTATTCAGTTCTACTCTTTTTGTTTGTGTGAGACCACGCGCATTCCATTGTAGAAGTCTGATGTTAGATCTTCTGTTAATATAATGTTTTGGTTCTCGAGAAGTAGTCCCCGCCCGGAGATCCGAATGGGGGACTATTTTAACTCCGGAACACTTTACCCCTCGAGTCATATTTCATAAATATTGAAGAGACTTACCAGTAAATGTAACCGCTTTTTAGAGAGCACCATATTTTTATGTTTTGGCGGTCACATCGCTCTCTCACAACACCCAGAATGTCTGGAGGACCACACCTGTCGTTGGTTTACGGGTCTCACCGACCTGACCGGGAGAATTATCAAAATAAATTCACCGAACATATCCTCTGATTACCAATCAGAGGACGTATTACATGCCATGATAGGTCAGCATGTTAGGGGTTAAGGTTTTATAGAGAAATTAGAGAAATGGTGGAAAAATAAAGGCTCCCTAGCCCTCAGGAACCCTAATAGCATCGGGGTGGGAGGAGAACAAGAGATGACCAAGGTAAGGTCAGATAGAAAAGTTACAGTGAGGAGCAAAACACCAGTAAGTGGAAGTAATGTTCTGCTCAGCTTGGGTACCTTGTGGTTGCCATTCACATATCCCCTAGACGGAGACCCCTGAGTAATCTAATGCTGTATAAAAACCATTTAAGTAACATTGGCCTTGAGTTGAATTCAGATGTTTTGCTGCTGGGCAAGAAACCCAGAAAATTCCGCGAAAATGAGGTTATTGTTCACTGCACTGTATGCAAACTGACTTCGAATTCTACACTTCCGGGTAGTTACAAGATTTCATTTGAAATGTTTAAATGCCAGAATTGTTACCTGTTCTATTTTAAAGGCTTAGGCGATTATAAGATAATAAATGCATGTTTTAATTAATTGTTGTTGGTCTGTTCCTCACTTTACATCCTGTAAACATTTTTTCTAACTTCTGACATCAGTTATCCTTTAAGAAATCACAAATATGATGGAAACATAAATACTAACTTTAAATACACTCTAATTGGCCAGAAAAACATAAATTCACTTTACATAAAATGCATACAAGGTATGTCCAAATCTACTTACTGCGCATGCGCCTAGTTGGCAGCAATATTGCTCCCAACGTTGCTCCCGCATCATGATACACAAGTGTTCGTTGCTAACGTTAAGAACATCAAGTTAAATAGTTAAATAAACTGGTGAAAGTTACCCATAATTCAGACATAACATGAGCATTCTTAATAAGCCTTCTCGTTTAGGAACTGCATGCACTGTTCGTGAAACAGTGATGTGGGATCAACATTATTAACAAATCAAACACGACTATACTTACGAAGTTTATTTACTGAATAGCAGGGACCAAACAGGACATTCATTTTCACAATAAATACAAGGGGCGTCTCAAAAGTAACTTGCACTATTTTTTTTTTAAAAAATAACAAAACGTTTAAATATTTTAAAAAGGGTATATTTTGAAAGCTACATTCAGTACCTATTTTTCCACATAATTTCCTTGAACCTAAATACATTTTTGATACCGTGGTAACAGTTTTTTTAACCCAATGTCAAACCACTCCCTCCAAACTGGATAGCCATCTTTCCACTTCTTGTTTCAGTTCCTCGTCATTTACGAAGCGCCTTCCCCCAAGATGTTGCTGCAGCTCCGGAAAAAGATAGTGACCACTCGGTGCAAGGTCAGGTGCACTAGATGGATGACCGAAAACATCCCATCGAAAATGTTCAAAATGGCTTGAGTTTCACGGGCAGCGTGCGGGAGAGTGTTATCGTGGACCAGAAAAACTGTTTTGCTCAACTTTCCCTTCCTTTTGTTTGTATGGCTATTTTGAGTTTTCTCAGCACCTCACAATAGCGAGCAGCTGTCATCGTGGTCCCATGGAGCAGGTAATCGATTAACAGTACTCCCTTCGAATCCCAGAATATCGTGATGACCTTGACAGCCGTTGCAACAACTTTTCCCTTTTTTTGGAGTTGCCTCATCCATTCGTTTCTACAACTTGCACACACTTTCCATAGACACAGATCTTAGAAATAATCCTGTGAAGCGATGCACGGCTTATTTCAATATACGGAGGAAGTTGAAACAAAACTGCATCAAGTGTATGGCGCCGATCAGTGTTCACAACTGCCCGAACCTCGTCAACAATATCCGGAGCGAGGGAAGTGGAGGGTTGGCCGCTTCATTGTGCATTGTGTAATGTTGTTCTCCCTTCAATGAACGATTGGGGCCAACGAGAAACCATTTGTCTTGACAAAACGTCTTTTCCATAAACACTGCACAACTCACAATGAATTTCAGTCGCACATTTATTTTTTCCAGTCAGAAAACGGATTACAGTGCAAACTTCGCAATCGGCGGTAGGAACGAGTGGAGTCTCCATTGTTACTGCTGTTTTAATGTCCAAGCAATAAACTTAGGGGCCTAGGAATTTTACGGTGCTGCTACTACATCCATACCTATATACCCTGGGACTTTCAGACTTTTTCCGCCTACCGTGCAGATTTAAAAAAATAGTGCAGGTTACTTTTGAGACGGCCCTCATAGTAAAGCCTGTTTGCTTCCAACACCAGCACTTGCGATGAACGCTGGTACAGTTTTAATATCGTCTGCCAGACATATGTGCTGCAACTATTACAGCATTTCAAAGGTTATATTACTCATGTGTGAAACACCTCTTACATTATTAATGGTGCACTGCTTGCCACATGAAGTATTTCACCCGGATTGTGTACAGGGTCAGCTTCAAGCCGGAGGTGGGTCACTGATGTTTTTGGGGTGTTTTTCTTACTATGGATTGTGGCTGCTGCAGGAGGTAACCAATTAGATGAACCAGCATGTTTATTTGAACATTCTGGATGAGCAGGTATTGCCGTTTAGTCAGTATCTCTGTGTGTGTGTGTGTAGTGTTTAACGCCCGCTTTTACTACTACGGCACCACAGGCGGTGACACTGGTGATACATGGAATGAAGATGGAGCACCGGTGGAATGAGATGGCGGGGGAAACCGGAGTACCCGGAGAAAACCCGCCCAGACGCTGTTTCGTCCACCACGAATACCACATGCGGGTCCCTGGGATTGAACCCGGGCCGCCTAGGTGGTAGGCGAGCGCGCTAACCGCTCGGCCACGGCGCCGCCGCAGTATCTCTATGATTATGTTGTTGCCTCCCCTATATTTCAAGATGACAGCTGCTGCGTTCATTGGGCTAGAAGAGTGTTGGACTGGTTTGAGAAACACACACACCTTATCTCATCTTGATTGGCCTACAAACTCAACTGACTTGAACCCAATTGGGTGGGATTGTTGGATATGTTGGAACAGCAGGTGAAACACTGAAATAATGCATCCCCACAATTTGGTAGATTTGCACGAGCAATTCATATGTGAGTGGTGTCAGCTGAATATGCCATACTTGCACAACCTTGTGGACTCACTTCCTAACCAAATCCAGGCAGTTACCAGGTTCACAGGTGGTGTTAGACTTATTAACATTGAGTTGACCCGGTGAGCTTATGTAAAACTGTTGTGAAAGGTGTAATCTTTTGATGTGTGTTCCAGTGGCATATCCCCACACTGGCACAGCATAAGTATGGGTCTGATCAGCATTTTATACAGTTTTTATACAGTTTTTTTGTTCATATTGAGTGCATTATAATAAAGGTTTATTAGCTTACGCAATTGGGCATTGGCCTTGTTCCTTATGTGGTAGATATGGTTCTTTCACATTAGACATTGGTCCATTTTTACCCCTAATCATGTTACTGTGTCGGTCCAGTTAATTTCCTGCCCAAACAGAAGTAAAAGTCAAAGCCTATATTGGGGATGTCTATGATTTGTTCACTTTCTAAAGATTATTGCCTGGCTTTTAGGAGGGTTAATTTTTATTCTCCAGTTCATCAGCCAGTGTTCCAGTGCAGTAAGTGCATTCTGGAGTCTCCTGTATATGAATTTGGTTTTGCCCTACTGAGCCATTATTGTGGGGTTGACAGTGTATATGTATAGAGTAGTGTTTTCCGCTGTTTGCATGTCATTTATGTAAATGTTGAACAGGGTTAGCCCCAGTATACTTCCTTGGAAGACTCCTGCTTTGTTTTGGCGAAGGGTAGAGAGCTCTGCGTTCACTAGTGAGTGAAACCTTCAATCTTTCAAGTAATTTACTGTCAGTTTTGTTGGAGTGTTCGGTACATTGTATGTCTGCAGTTTCTTAAGTAGACCTGCGTGCCATACCCGGTTGAAAACCTGTTTCATATCAAGTAGTAATGCTCCTGGAGAGTTTTGGATGTTGAAGCCTCATGTTATGCTTTTTGTTGCTCCAAGCAGTTGGTGGGTTGTGGAGTGCTTTGCTCTAAAGCCAGATTGCTCCAAAATCCACTTGTGGATTACTTTTTCTTTAGTTTACCTAGGGTGTTTAATAGGCTGGTTAGCCTGTAATTGTTCGGGCTGGACTTGTCCTTGTGTTGCTTAGGAATATGAAGTACATATGTGACTTTCCATCTACCCAGGAAATATTTGTACGTTAAGTGGTAGTTGAACATTGCACTAAGGACTTTGAGAACTTTGGTAGATTTTGTAGTGCTATGTTAGGTATTTTGTCCGGTCCCAGTGCCTTCCTCTGTTGCAAATGTCTGGTTAGCCATTTAATTTTGCTGGGCATGTTTTGCGCGTCTGGCTATGAGTAGCCATGTTGTAAATGTGTGCCATTTTACGTTGGAGTTTTGTTCAGAGTTAATGTCTCCTCTAATGCATGTGCAAATGTGTTGCTTTTTGCCCGTCTGTTGTGGCAATGCATTGCTGACAACTCAGTTAAGGTTGGCTCAACTTGCATGCTGCAGAGCGAAGAATTGAGGAAGCATGTGTTGGTAGACTGCTTACTTATAAATGAAATAGATACATGCAATAAACTATCTAATAACAGAGCAAGCTCCTCCAAAGAAAGCAAAAAATGCCAAAAATCCATTTAAATCAGAGTGGGAACTTATTCTTTTGAAAATCATGGTAAGAACAAAATGCCTCATCTGCAGTGCAATAACTCTCTGTGTGAGAAAATTATCTGTTGAAAGATACTATAACACAATACATGCAAAAACATATAGGTAGTGAAATCATAGGTGATGCTAGAAAGGAAGAATTTTCTTGCAGAAGAGCATTTTTTATCCAAAAAGAAGGTTTGTACCAGTGCTTTCTGGATCATTAAAACAGAAGACCAGATTTGGCCATAACTGCACATAAACATTACATAGTAAGGAAGAAAAAGTGGTGAAAGTGAGAAGGGAGAGTTGGCAAAGCAAGCAAGACAAGCGTAAGGAAAGGGCAAGTGGAGGTTTGCACCAAGGCAACTTTTCATAGTTGCATTTTGCACCTTGCACCATTCAGTGCACTGGTGTATGCACCCTTAGAAGCTGTAGCTTAATCTGTAGAGATGTTCATGGCAGTAATGTCCAGTGCTTAAGAGAACGTTGCCACTGTTTTTCATCTCGGGTAATTAGGAATGTGTTTCTGGTCTTCAAGGACATTCGGACTGCAATTGGCAACACTAATCCAAGTGCCAAAACAGAAATAGTGAGGTTATCGATTCACTTGTTCTGGACAAGTCGGTTCTAGTTTAGCAAAGAAGATTCAAACAGTAGCTCCATTGTGCTACCATGTAATAGAAGTTTTGAAGATAGCTTTAAAAGGGAGGAGTTTTGCAAAAGGATGAATATCTCTGTGTGATTTTGGAGCTTGGATCACTGTTGCTAATCACAGTCCAATTGTGGTTCTAAAGTCTTGTGTTTTTTTAATTTTAATACTATGTCTTTCTGCATGAAACCACCTTGGGTTTCAGATGTTTTGTGTTTTTATTAATGTACTCCAGTACATATTATGTGATAGTCTTTGTAGCTTTTAATATAAAATTAATGTTGGTTTTTTCCTTTCACAGTATAGAGGTAAGTTGTCCCTGGCTATCTGCATTGCAGTAATTGATTTTGCACTTTCTCTATTTCATTAAGTTTAGATTTAGTAGATGTCACCAGAGTGTCACTTTTGTATTGAAGTATTGGTGTTACATATAAATATACATTGTGTTCAAAGTGCTTTTTGAACATCCTCTAATTACTGCCTGCTTCTTTAAGTCTTTTCTGCAGTCGTTTTTATGTCTTTTCCAATTTAGTTTTGAATCAAGGGCAACTCTTAAATATGTTTGTTTGATGCTTTCCTTATCGAAGACAATGGAGAGTGTTTGTGGTGACTTAGAACATCTGGTGCACTCTTAGTTGGTGATTGACATTTCCTGGCAACATGCTAATGTGCTCTGAAAACTGTAGCAGGGTGTTAATACGTCACTCTGGTCTCATAGCAACCACTAAATGCACCAATTAGAGACAAGCTTCCCCAAGCCATTTCTGTAGCAATGACTGACACAGTTGCGGGGTTGCCAGCAGTAACATTGAATACCACATGTTTTCCATTTAGTACAGTGACTGAATTCTTTTCCAGCATTGTTTACCTGATCCTAACAGTATGCTATTGTGTTGCACTTCAAATTGGTGAGTCATTATCATGTACCTGGTGCATCAGTTTACTTGTGTCGTGTGCACTGTGTAGTTTCTGTAGTGTTGGTATTACGATCATGTTTATGAACACAAAATTTCAGTGACTATTCCACTCATATGTGAGTTGGTTAAAATCAACCAATCATGTGCGTAACTATTTCAAATTTCAACCAATGACAGCTTTCCTTAGTGAAAAAGTTATCACATTTCATTAGCACCTCCTCTGCTTTTCTTATGTTATGATCAGGTTAGAGAATCTAGCTCCACTGTTTGAACAGATGCACAACAGCTGACATAATCTGATGCCATAGAGCCGCTCTTCAAATGTCAAATATGGCTGACTCAAGCTTTGGTGTTGAAATAGATGAAGTAATTTGAAGAGGGAAACCTTAGAACAGGAAATTTTGGAATCAGTTTGACAAATTTTGTGTTGAATTAAATTATAAATTAACAGCACATACTCCAACTTCTGACATTAACAACATGTTAAGAAATTGGAGCATCAATATGACAATGTAGTAGACTATGCCAAAGGATGCTGATGTATGTATTCATGCTACGTATTTCTTTTAAGTGGTTAGTAATTACAATACAACATTTAAATAATATTTCATTTGCTATATCACCCTTTAATTCGTGAGTAGTCTTAATAAATGCAACTCGTGATAGTCAAATTCTGTAGATAAATTTGACAATCACTCATGGCATTACTTATGATAATTATTGCATGTGGTGTCAGTGTTATAGGTTGCGCGTTCGTTCTTGATGAATGACCTTGAGCAGAAGTCCAATGAGTGAGCCTACCCTTAATAAACAGGTCAGCAAATGTTTATGCTACGATAACAGACACCTCTGTTTTCCTCTGTCACGTGTATGTATACAGTCGACTGCAGAAGTTTTGTGCGGTACGGATGTATGTATGCATGCAACGAAAATAGCAATTCAGACGAGGGAGAGATGTCGGGAATAGAATAAATGCAAGAAAGTTAAGTGGAAACAGTTATAGAGGTATAGTGTATAATACGTGTGGCTGATATTACTGCAAGTGTCATAAATTGATTTGTAGTGTTGTACTACTTCAGCTCAGAAGCATGCGCGTCATCTCACTGCAGACTGTACCTCCTCTCTCTCGTTCCCGCAAAAGCTGAGTAGAGACTTGCATTCAACCTTTCATATAAAATTTTCATTCGTCAAGAAGTAACGCGCGACCTATACACTTGTGTTTATGAAGACAAAATTCAGTGATGATTATTACGCGCATGCGCACGCGGGTGCGTGCCTGCGTGTGTGTGTGAGACAGACAGACTTAAAATAATCAGTCAGAAATACAAACCAAAGCTTGTGTTTTCGGAAGAGGTACTCCAATAATAGGACAGGCACGTGAAATTATGTTCCATAGGGAAAGACTTTGGGAAAGAAAGAGAGAATGAGGGGCCTGTAATTTCTATTGCTAAAGTCCTAGATAGAACAGCACATGTAATGGGAATAGGCAAGAACACAATAGAGTAGGGAAAGCAAATTATGAACTGGAAGTGAACCAACCATCTTCATCCAAACTTGAAACTCCAGGGAAGAAGAGAAGGATAGGCAACCTGGTTACAAACCTGAACCCTCTCAGTAGAATGCAGTTTGTTGTCATATTTATGCATATTACTCAACAAAAAAAATGCTACCATATTAAAATTTCAAAAATAATGAAGGAATTAGACTTCCACTATAAAAAAAAAACCTTTATTGCCATCAAGTTCTGTTAGAAAAATCAGACTTCTGCACCTGGCAATGTAGATTTCCGTTGTAAATCTGTACCCATGATTTTGAAAATATGGTTTGGCTAGATACAGGTAAACACTAGCCACAGCGTCAACAAAGGGTGTACAGATGACACAGTAAATTCAACAATTGGAGTGCCATTAGGTAAAGAAGCAAGAATAATACTTCAGGGAACTCCCATGGGTTTATTCCTAATTGTTGCCTAGTGTTCAAATCAAAGAAAAAAGGAGACTGCCACAAAGAAATAAATTGTGCAACTGTTAAAAAATGGTTTGAGGAACCTTCTTTAATAATAATGGATAATACAGTATATCATTGCTATTTTAGATAAAGCTGCTACAATGGTAACCAGAAAAGCTGAAGTGCTAGAATGGCTTATTCGACACAATGTGCCAGTCAGCTGGGATATTAAAAAATGTGAATTACTGGAATTAGTAAAAAGAAACAAACCACGATTTCCAAAGTATGTAATAGATGAAATTGCTGCAGAACATGACATGCATAAAATACTTGGACTTCCGCCATACCATTGCCATTTTAACACAATAGAGTTGATTTGGGCTCAAATTAAGTGATATGCGCTTGTAATAACAAAGACTTCAAAGTGTCATTTGTGATTTGATTAACAGAAGAGGGATTAACAAACATAACACCTGAAAATTGGAAGGATGCTGTTTCTCACACCAAAGGAGTTTTATCTGCAGCATGAGAAGATGATGTTTTGAAAGAAAGAGTGACTGACCCTATATCTGTGGGACAATGAAGTGACGACGATGAAGATAATGGCAATAGCAGCAGTAACAACTACTGATAGCGATTCAGAAATGAGTGTCATTTTCCCATTGGAATAAAACATAAAATTGCAGGCATGGTTCTTTTATTTAATATGATGTAATTAAAATAGCTCCAGGTTCATTTAGACTGGCTCTCGAATTTTGTTACTGTCAAGCGAACAAGAACTTAACACCATACTAAACAATGTGAATTAACATTGAAGAAAAGTTAAATTAACAGAAATCTCGCAGAACTCTTCCAAAATTGTGGACTGGAGCTGCTAATGAAGCAAACTTAAGTTTACCTTCTGCAGTATATCCTTTACAATCGAAACAGAACTGATTCTCTCTTGCCCTAAGAATTGATCTGTGTTGAGAAAATCAATATTTGGCTACAACAGGTATTCTAGACATACCTTGCTCAGTATTTTTTTTCTCAAATCATTTTTTTTTTTTTTTTTTTTTTTTTTTTTTTTTTTTTTTTTTTTTTTTTTTTTAAAGAAGATATTTAGATAAACTTGAAAAGCAAAACATTAACTGACTTAATCAGATTACCCTCTCCGTTATGTAGGACTAACATCCCCTAGGACATAGAACGCCAATTAAATATAAATTTCCATTGCAATCGTTAGAGCCGTTTCCGAGATACAAGAGATATAGAGATGCATATAAGTATTTCCTAAGCATCATTTCAGTTGTGAGACATCCACTGCTGAACGTAGGTCTCCCCGTAGACTTCCACTTAGTTTGAAGTTTTTGTCAAGCATTTGTTCCACCGTTGAGTTCAGTTCTTTGGTGCTGCCGTCAACTCTAATGTTGACCAAGGCCCTTCAGCTTTACATTGAGTTCTAACATGTCTTCCTTCGCTCCAGCCAGTTGCTCATTAATCTTCTCCAATAGCTCTATCATATAGGACATTCCTGTTTTTATTCTTTCCATTCCAGAGTCTACATTTTTCAAATCTCCTTTCATCTTTGTTTCCATCTGCTGCATTCCAGAATTCATTTCATTTCTCATTATGTCCAACTTGTCTAACATTTGTTTCTTCAACTGTTCCATATTGTTTTTCGTTGTACTCCTGACACAAATTGCGACAATTCTACTCTATTTCTTTATTTTATATAGAAATGCTGGAACAACACTATGCAAAAGCACTGTTGAACGATAACAAATACCACAGG
Organism: Tenodera sinensis; assembly: GCA_030765045.1. Taxonomy (NCBI): domain Eukaryota; kingdom Metazoa; phylum Arthropoda; class Insecta; order Mantodea; family Mantidae; genus Tenodera; species Tenodera sinensis. The sequence goes on along the minus strand of CM060964.1, from coordinate 228,881,721 downwards.
AAGAAAAGCTAGCAGACAAAGCTGTGTGAATATAATATGCATTTCTATTTCAATCATATAGAAAATTGTATGAATTGTTCATTGAAGAGGGAGTAGAGAAAGAAATGTGATTGTGTTTAGTAAAAGAGAACTGAGTAGAGAAAATTGTGTGAATGTTATACGTTGCATTCATATTTCAAACATCGAAAGAAGAGGGAGTTAAGGACATGTAAATGTGTTATGTAAAAGAAAAGCTGGTAGAGAAAACCATGTGAATATAATACATTGCATAGTAAAATGGATTGCATAAAACCCTTCTCCAGAAGAAACACTAGTATGTGCCAATTTTCATGATGGTCAGTCAAACGGTTTTGGAGTTTATCATTTATCAACCTTGTACATACCAACGTCCATTTATATATATGCATTGTTTGAATTGTATGTTGAAGAGCACACTATAGAGTGCACTACATCACTTTCCTTCATCAATGCTTTCTGCTTCTTTTTCATTTAGTTCTTTTAGTATGTTCTCAATGTTGAAAATTGTTAAAATAATGCATGGTAGTCTCTAAACAGATCCTCCATTTTACTCAGGTATTAAAGGAAATCCTTTTTTCTTTTTGGTTCATTCTTTTTTATCTTTTCTGTTCTTTCTTTTTCTTTCTTTCTTTCTTTCTTTTTTCTTTTTCTTTTTTTTTTTTGTTTTGTTTTTTGTTTTGTTTTGTTTTTTTACGCTTGATATTAGCAGTTAACAATAGGAAAATTTAAGCATACAGTTTAATTCATTTAGTGTACTGCATGTGCCAAGCATGTTACATGAATCATTCTGTTATAAAGAAGTTCCTGCCTTAAAACATAAAGGAAGCAGCATCAGTTAAGAACAAGACTACATTTTCATATTTATTTCCCTCTCGCCAAATAACATTGCATTGTTGAGCACTTGCACAATATTTGAATGATTTCTCACTGCTATTTCTTCTACTGTTAGAAGATAAGCTTTTGAAATGTCACTTTGATTGAGCATACCGAAATTTCATTACATACAGATTGACACGCATCTGTAGTTTTATCCAAACTAACCCAGATTAGATAATCTTCAATAGAATTAAGAAGTTTCTCCAAGCTGCCAGCAGGAAAAAGGAAATCAGGAAATGGTATGCTAGTTAAAATTTGCTCCCTTCCTAGTATATATAAGCCAATTCAAAATGGCAAGAGAGAGTACAACAAGCATATTGTTGTATATCCATAGAGAGGAGGATATACAACATTTGAGGCAGTTGGTTTGGGTTTACTCCAGCTTGGCTAAATTTAAATTGCATGCATGGAAGAACAGTAACTTATGCCACTTTGTTGGAAGGTCATTAATTTCACAAGTATACCCGCTGTCAATCGTAGTTGTTATTTACAGAGAATGGAGATACGCCAGGGAACATAACATTACAAGGGGCAATACAAATAAACTTTGTGGGCACAAATGATATTTATGTATATTACTGGTTGTACAGCCTTATTTCACATCTTCTTTAACTACACAATACTTCAAGGCGTGGCAAACCTATGATTGGATTTTGTGTTGAGCCAACCACCATTAAATTTTGCAACAACTATTGTTTCTTATGTAAACACAATTTAAAGCAAGTCAGTTGGTTTTGAATTAAAGTCATAATGCTGTGAATGTAATAAAATGCATTAAAGAATAATAACATGGTTTTAACATGTTCTGAAAGTGAACAGACCGCTAAGTGACCACCAGTTAGTTGAAGGGGTTAGTCTGCCATGTAAAGATATATTCACTCTTGTTGATTTATAAAGTTAGCACCAACTTCTTTAATTGTTATTTTTCTAAGTATTTTCTTTATGTAAAACTTGGTTAATTTTCAGTACTTTTTTTACTTTTCATATTGATTTTTCACTGGTTTTAAAAAATAAATTTGTTAAAAACAGAACTTTCCGTTAATAAGGAACATCCTACAAAATACCAAGTCAGAGTCCTTCCTGTTCCTATGCAAAAACATCTAGCTGTGGGGTGTCGAGTGAGGGGTATATGTGAATAGAAACTCTAATGATTATATATAGAGAGATCCAAATACATGTGAACTGCTACGCTGTGCTTTTCCACTGCAAACACGGAAATACAATAGTAGCAGCTGATATACACAAGGTCATGAGCATCACTTGTTTTTCTCTGCTCTGCTCACAATCAGTATTGAGTTGACGCAATATCGTGCGGCTGCATTATTACCAGTGTGCTTTATTATTTAGTCCTGTGCTCAGTCACAAAGTGTATTATGGCTCATCGTTTGTTTCCTACTGCACAGCATGTATTTATTATGATTTTTTTCAAGTAAACAGTTGTTGCCTCTACATACGTGAATTCAATTTTGCACCCTTTTTTTTAGCGAATTAACCGACAGGGAGCGTGATTTTGCCTTTTTTCAACAAGACTCTGCAACAGCTCATACAGCCAATCTTTTGATAAGAACAATTGAAGGTGTGTTTCAGGACAGAATTATTAGTAGAAATTTGTGGCCCCCTCGGTCCCCCAACCTAACCCCCTGTGATTTCTATCTCTGGGGTAACTTAAAGCACAAAGTATACAAGACAAACCCACACACCCTGGAAGAATTAAAACAAAATATCTGTCAGGAAATTGCCAGGATTTTTCTCATGAGCTATGGCGAGTGATTGATAATTTCCTAAAGAGGTGCCAAAAATGTATTGACAATGACGGTGGCCAGTTTCAGCATCTGCTATAATTATATTGGTAAGTAAAGCCTTTAAAAGTAGTTTTAAAAATGCTGTATGGTTTTATCCGAGCTGTTCTATGGCAGCAGCAGTCAGCGACAAGCACAGAGGACCCAGTACAGACAAAACACAATGCAGCCGGTTCACAGTCTTTTGGATCACCCCTTATCTATACATATAGTGTAAATAACACCACACAAAATTTACTGGTAATAGTTCATACACAATTAATTTGAAATGGGAAACATATGGTATGGGAATACAAATTACAGAATTGTGGCTTAAAAAGTGGACAAATTTTGCAGCCTGTGTAGTTAGTGTAATGGATGTGTTGCCAGGACAGCAAAGTTACACATGTATTATAAACTCAGGTTCAAATCCTCATAGCAGTGCATTTTTTAATGTTCTGTTTTCTTTCTTTCATAAGTACATGCTTAATTTAATTTACAGGAAACATTAGTGTCATGTTGTAATTTTTCATTTAACCAATGTTTAAGCTTTTTATTTCAAATTCATTTAACTATTATTTATACTTTTATGGCCTAACTTGTAGATACACACTGAAAACTTCATATGCACTTAGATGAGATGGTTCAACTAATTGATAAGCACTTGAAAGAGTTACATGTGACTTAATTATTATAAACATAAGTTGAATTGATACTAATATTACAATACAATAGATACAAGCGGAGCAAAGATATGGAAACAAATTATGAGTAGGCACAAATTTCAAAGGAACTGCTCAAAATGGCGACCTCTAACATCAATAAATAGGCCACACAAATGGTTTGTGAACCCTGTTGAGCCTTCCTGGTGCATTACGAATCTCATCGCTGGCTGTAATAATGCAGGCAATCAGCGTCTCTTCAGAATAATTAATGATGAATACACCATAGTCTGAAGATGACCCCAGAAAAAGAAAGTCATGGTTTTGAGATCCGGCAAATGAGGTGGCCAGGGCACCAGTGATCTGCCTCTTCCAATTCAACAATTGGAGAGGACTATTTTGATTCTCCTGTACATTTGTAGCATAGTGCGCAGGAGCTTTGTAGTGTTGGAAATGCAATTGAGTGCATACATCAAGGGGCACTTCTTCCAAAAGGGCTGGTAGTACATCCTTCAGCAATGTTTTATAAGTGTTGTCATGTGGTTGAGGAGGAAGAAGAAGGTATAGCCCAATGACAATCAGAAATCATGCCAGCCCATATGTTTACAATAAACTGCTATTGGGTGGCTCTTCTAAACAGTGGCATGAGGGTTTTCATATACCTGTATGTGACTATTCTTGTGGTTTAGAATTGGCCCATTCCTGGTAAACATGGCTTCATCGGTGAACAACAACACTCAAAACAGTTCTGGTGGCTGCTGTAAGCCTCATTCTCAAAACTGCAAGTGTGAATCACAATCTTCTGGAGTTAAGTCTTCCACCTTTTGCAGATGGAAGGGGGTAAGCTGCTCCTCATGCAAGACTTGCCATACACTTGTGTGGTTGATGCCCATTGTATGTGCAATAGCACAGGTGCTGGTTGACGGTTTCTCTTCCGGTAAACACAGTAAGTTTTCCTTGAACTCCAGAGTGTGATGGGTACTTCTTGCACTGCAATCTGGTTTATTTGGCACCATAGAACCACGTTCTTGCGAATGCCAATCTACAGATTCGAAAGTAGTCTGATGGGGCTGCGGTCTATTAGGTACCTTTCACTGTAAATCCATACAGCTATTGCAGAACAACCTCCTGCTTCACCATACACTAGGTGCATGTCAGCTAATTTGGCAAAAATGTAATTTTGCTCCATGTTCTCAGAGTACCTATTTGACTGCTTCAATGTAATGATGTGTGCTGAAGGCAAATAGGAAATGAGACATGAGTGACTTGATTACCGAATACTTAAGAAGGAAACAGTCACCACATGGTGGTGTTAGTGTCTTCCAGGGTTATTAAGGTCACCTATTGGCAGTATTAGGCATTCGTCATGCTACCACATGCCTTTTTTTGGGAAGTCATAGTAGTTCGTGCTACTGCTTGGTTCAATGTTTTGTGAATTGTTTACAGCTGGTTAACTAGTAGATTGAAAATTGCTCATATTGACATGGGCAATTATAGTCAACCGATAGTTTCAGACCGATGTCAGTACATAACCCTCCAGTCTAAGCCATCAGACGTGAGAAGCAAAAGTAAACAATACCCTGTGTATTGCATATGATGGTGGTATTTTGCTATTTTAAAGTGTAAGCACAACATTGCTCTCAAAATGGAAATGGGTGGTTACCCATCTCCGGGTTTGAACATGGTTCCTCAGGTTTATTATGTCCACAGTCAGTTCGCATAACTGTGTGGCCAAAGTACATGTGTTAGAACTTCCCTATATTTCTTTAGCTGTTCACCATAACCTGTTAACCATTGCAGTGGCATGCAGCCACATGTGAAGTCTATAATCTAAGTGCTTTTGGTAATGGTACAATTTAGAAATGCTTCTTCAGGGAGACAACAAACAGGCTTTACAAAGTGCCAAATAAACACTATTTCATTTCCATTAGATACTATTTACATATTTCTTTCTGGTTATGATTTATTAATCACTGTCTAATTACTTTAAATATGCATAACTTGACTTTACTTCATAGACCATAGGTTTCCTATCTCAAATTGATTACCTATGAACTATTACCTGTGAAATTTGTGTGGTGTTATTCACACATGTGCGTGGGTGGGTGTGGGTGCGTGTGTGTGTAGGTGCGTGTGTGTGTGTGGGTGCGTGTGTGTGTGGGTGCATGTGTGTGTGGGTGGGTGTGCGTGGGTGCGTGGGTGTGCGTGGGTGCGTGTGTGTGTGTGGGTGCGTGTGTGTGTGGGTGCGTGTGTGTGGGTGTGCGTGTGTGGGTGTGTGTGGGTGCGTGCGTGTGTGTGTGTTTATTTTTCTCTCCTTACATTCATATTTTCACGGTTTTCCATAACATCATGGGGACCACATTACAGTATCAGCATGCTTAAGTGTAATAGTAGTTACACAGAGAATGTTGCCAATAGTAACATTGTTCTCAAATGATGTGTCCCTTGAAAATGAGTATTTGCACACCTTTCACATGCAACACAAAATAACATGAGCCAGCTATATTAAGTACATCTTCATTTTCACGTGTGTATACATATACTAAGTTGAGTAGATAACCATAATTTCACCAGCAACGTTTTTCTAAAAGCAATAGTGCTAGAGTTTATAACAAGAAGGGGACCAAAAGGTAACATCAAGCTGCTCAATGTTCACAATCAAAACTAAACTGGAATGCAGCTTGTGCATATGCACGCTGCTGTGGCACTATTTGTATGGTGAAATCCATTGAGAATTTCCCAGTGTTATTGTACATTACATCAGACCATGACCAAATGTACATATCAGTCGCCATACACTTGTCTGGTGAATTCTCATTGAGAATTCCTTGCCAATCAGTTGTAATTTCTAGATGTAGCTTCAAATGAGGTTTATTCTAGTATGTTTGGGATTCATTTATTGTTATTTTACAGAGGTAACTAATAATTATATTTTTTTAAATATTTTCCTGTGAAAGGTGAAAAATATATAAAAATATGTGTAGTTGTAATTATATCCTCTTAATATTATGCAGTTGTGAAAATCCCACAGTAATGCAAAATAATAGATAGGGTTATTTTAAATTAGTTACCTGAAAGTATGAATGAATTATTTTGAAGCTGTTGACGGAAATTTATTCAGATGTTCATCAAACCTTATGTCATATCATCAAGTTTGAAACCTGATCAGCAGACTTTGCTACATGCACTCGCTCGCTCGCCTGGTGGGGAAAATGTGAAGCACTCACAACACCTGGAGCCTAGTAAGCAGTCGCCATGGAGTCTTACAGCAGTGCGTAGCACACACAGTGTTGTCTGTGGTTTCATGAAACTAAATCACAAATTACTGTACAAAGATGTTTTCGCACAGAGTATCAAAAAGCTCCCCCGTAGGTGAAAACTATCAAAGCATGGTATGATCGATTCGTAGAAACAGGTTGTGTGGGACACCGAGAGAAAGGACAGGGATGCCCTCCTGTAGCAGGCTACATTGTGGGAGCCGTGATAAGACTTACGTACGAAGTTCAAAGAAGCCTACAACTAGAGCAAGTTTGGAGCTGACCTTTCCACAACCTACGGTATGGAGAATTTTACGACTGCAGTGTAAGGGGTACAAGTTGCTACTTGTTCAGGCATTGAGTGCTAATGACAAGCTTAAACGTTATGAGTTATGTGCGGACATGCTGAACAGGATGGAAGAAGACGGTAGTTTTCTTAAGAAGATTATGTTCAGTGACGGCAACTTTTCACCTTGGTGGTACAGTTAATCGCCACAATGTAAGGATATGGGGTGCACAGAAACCGATGGAATGCCTGGAACATGCACGTGATCACAAAACTGAATGTGTTTTGTACGCTAAGCTCCATGAAATTGTATGAACCATCTTTTTTTATGAGAAGACTGTGACTGGCATCACATATTTTGATATGTTACAAAACTACCTGATTCCACAGCTAGCTGCAAGAAGATATGAGAAAGAATTTCATTTTTCAACAAGATGGAGCACCTCCTCATTACCACCATGAGTTCACTACGTACCTATCCCACATCACTCCCACTTGGATTGGACATGGCGGAAACATAGCTTGGTCTCTATGATCTCCCGATTTAACACTGCTGGATTTTTGTCTGTGGGGTTACATTAAAGATAATGTGTACAACCCTCCACTGCCGACCAATCTCGATGAGCTTTGTTAACGAATTAACGTAGTGGTAGCCCAGTTAGATGCGGATATGATCACGCATATCTGGGATGAACTGTCGTACAGGTGGGATATCTGGGTAGTCACATTGAGCATTTGTAAACATTGCAAATAAAACAATGTTATGTCAATGTATGTAATGGAAAATGGAAATAAACTACGTAAGATAACTTATGTATAATTTAGCTTTATTATCAGGTAACTAATTTAGAATAACCCTATACTATAAAATTTACATTTTCATACTCAAGAAACCTTGTGCACATATTACAATTTGGATATATGTTAATAAAAAATTAAGTCATTACATAACTATCCTAGTCTTGGTTGTGAGAAATAATTTGTACCTTTTTCTTTTATTTGGTTTAGTTCTTTTTACAACCTCCATTTCACCCTGTGGGTATATTACTGGATATTTAATCTCATACACATGCTTATCAAAGTAGTTTTAATCTAATGTCTTAAAGATTTCATGTATAAACTGGATTGTATGTGGTGATGAAAGCACTTTTCTTAACACTATATTGGGGTTCTTCAAATGAGCTGATCTGTTCCTAGCTTGCAGCTTACAGTGAAGTAAGAGATGTATGGCTGTTTGGTGGTCATCTAAGCATGGGCACTTTGGTGAGATTACTTTTCCAATTCTGTATAGATATTATTGGAATTTTCCATGGTTTGTAAGGAATTGTGTGAGTATGAATGTCTGGTTTAGGACTGTTTCTTGTCTGGTATGGATGCTCTGAAAAATGAGTTTTGTGTGGTGGCCTTTATGTGAGGATGTATACATTGTGTTCTAGATATTTGTGTAGTGTTGAAGTCTTTGTGTGCAAAATGAAAGAGTTATTCTGTCATATGCTATTATTGTTTGAGACTTTGAGTCTATTTTCGTGAGGAAGTCTGCCCTTTTCCAGTGTGTCCTTGGATCCAGTAGAATTTGATTTGGTTATGTTGGAAATCTGCCTTAATTTGATGGACAATAGGATTGATTGATTTATTTTTGTTAATTGTGTTCAGGGCTGCCTGAGAGTCGGCGTTTATGGCATACTTAGTTTAGGTTTTTCACAGTTTTTCATCCATTTTAGTGCTATTTGAATTCCAAGTTGCTTGGCTTGAAATACGGTGCACTGATGATGGAGTTCTGCCGATTTTGAGAAAACTTGTGCTTCTTCTTTGTAGACTACCAGACCTGCCCCGACGTTTCCTTCTGTTTTTGATCTATCAGTGCAGAGGGTGTAGTCTCCTCTGCCAGAGCCTGTAAATTCTATTGTAATACACAGGGAGTGTGGTTCCTCTTCCTTTCTTAGGATTTCTGCATTTACTAATTCAGGTAGCACTGCTGATGTTTTTTGATTATGTGTTAGTGCCCAGATATTTCATAATCTAAATTCTAGTTCTCTAGGGAGGACATTTACTATGACGATAAGTGCCTCAGCTGAGACTGAACTGTGAGACTTTCATAAATATGAGGATTTGTCTCTGCATTTTAGTTAATATGTCCATTTGTGACTTGTAGTGGATGTATTAATACCAGACATTAGAGACATAGGTTATTGTTGATATCAGACATTATTTATAAATTATGATAAGGTGGTTGGATGACAGCCCCCAGGATGATCTTGAGCAATGAGCAAGTCTCTGCAAGGTGATCTGCATTTTTTGGTGTATATTATGAATGTGCTGGTTCCATTTGAGCTTGCAGTCCAAAACCATACCCAGATAAGTTATTTGTGTTACGACTGGTATGTTGCTTTTTCTTTTGATTGGAGTGTGTAATATGTTTGTGGTTGGCGGCAGAACATTGGCATTATAGCAGATTTTTGTTTTGCCAACTCCAGTTTATCTTTGCACCATACTTCAATTTTAGAGAGTGCACTCGTAGTGGTATTTATCAAATCAGTATGAGGTGACCCCCTGATTAACAATGTTACATTGTCTGCATATAAAACTACCTCTAGGTGTTCTTACATCTGCGTTAGGGTTTCAATCAAATCATCAGTTATGATATTCCATAGTGTAGGACCAAATACCCTGCAGACAACCCTTAGAGATCAACGTGGTCTTCTTGAAATTTGATTGTGTTATGTTTGCACTGCTGTCTTTCAGGAAGTCCTGAGTTACTTTATAGATACTATTGGGACAGTTGTATTTCCTTAGAGTTGTCAGTATTTTTGGATGCCAGGCATTGTCGAAAATGCCCTTAAAGTCTAGAGCAACTAAGCAGCATTTTATCTTCCTAGCTTTATATCCAGTAATGGTGTCTGTAATCTTTTGTATGGCATCGGTTGTAGATAATCCTGCTTTGAAGCCAGATTGCTGTCTCTTGGTGTTGCCAGATCTGACTAGATATGCTGAGAGTCTGTTAACTACTAGTTTCTCATAGCATTTTCCAGGTATGGAAAGGAGACTAATTCCTCTGCATCCGTTGCCACTTCTGATCTTGTGCTTATCATTTTTTGGAATTACTGCTACTGTTGCTTCCCTCCATTTTTGGGAGAAACATCCTAGAATAGAGGCATTTATTAAATAAGTTTTGCTAGAAATGTGGCATAACTAGATGAATGTATTGGATAATGGTTTCGTCAAGACTGTCAGGTCCTGGAGCTTTTTTTGCAGGCAGATTTTTTATTAAAGTGTTTATTTCTGTCTCAGCAAATTCTGGATTGTTTAAGCTAGAGGAGGTCCATTCATTCTTTAACAGATCTCTGACGGTTTTCTGGCTTGGTGTGTCCTCGTCACTGTGATCTTCAGGGAAAAACTTCTCAAGTAGAGCCTCTACTGTTTTCTCCTTAGACGTAGTTTGTGTCCCATCTTCGTGCATGAGAGTGCTCTGTGTGAATTGCTTCTTAAAGTTGTTCTTACAGATTTTATGTAGTTTCCAGACTTTGGTGGAGTTTGCATTTTGACAGAAAATCTTTCCACAATTCTAGTTTTACATGCTTAATCACTGTCTGGTATTTACTTTGGATTTCAAGTTAGCAATTGTAATACAATGGTGTAAGTGCAGTCACTCTACATCTTTCATGTCTTCTTGTGGCATGTGTTTGTTTAATCAGGATTAAGAGTTCTGGAGTTCACCATGCTACATGTAACATGTTCGCTTGTCTGTCTGAACAGCAGAAATGTTTTGATGCAGATTTGTTCTAATTTTGGCCATATCTTGTTTAGTTCATTTAGTTGAATTGATTGTTCTACTTCACCAAGCTCCGAAGTCCATCGCTTTCTTGCTGTTTCTATAGGCATATGAAACTGTTCCCATTTTTCTTTTGTTGTGGCATATTTTCTGGTGGAGAATGTTGTCAGATCTTTTGCCCCTGCTATTTGCTTGGATGACATAAAATTGTATCACATTGTGACCGGAAAGGAATTCTTCTTTGTGTATTGACCAGTTTACTACTCTGGATGATAAATTTGATGACACCACTGTTAGATCTATCCAGCTTTTGCCTCTGGCTCTGGAAAAAGTGGGTCCACAGTCCTCGTTAATGATGAAAAGGCTTTGGTCTGTAGCAAATTTCAACAAACATGTTGCCTCTTCCATTGGTTATTGGACTAAACCAAGTACTGTGCTTAGAGTTTGAATTTACCCACCAAATTATATTAGATCTTACTAGCATAATAGCAAAAGTGATGGAAAGAATGGTGTCAAACAGGTTAAATTGGTTTCTAGAATCACAAAATTTAATATCCCCATGTTAAGCTGGATTCAGAGTTCCACTCTACAAATGAACAAGTCTTACTTCTCAGTCAAGAAATCAAAGACTCCTTCAATAGAAAAGAAGATAATTTATCAGTTTTTATTGATTTCCAAAGTGCATATGATTCTATATGCAGAACAAGACTACTAAAGAAAGTAAAAAAAAATAGGGATACAAGGTCCAATGTTTTCATGGCTATGTCATTTCCTAACACAACGCTTTATTGCAACCAGATATGGAAGAAATATATCTAAATATAAACAAGTACACCGTGGCTTACCACAAGGCGCAGTGCTCAGCACAACACTTTTTAATATATTTATTAACGATCTGCCACAACAAATACAAGAATCAGGTGTGAAGTGTGCACTACTTGCTGATGACTTAGTAATGTGGACTTCAAAACCAAAAAGTAAAAGTACAGAACTAGAAAAAACCATGCAACAATCCTTAACCAACCTACAAAAGTGGACCAAAAAAATTTAATGACTGTTAATACAACAAAATCAAACTTCCAAATCTTTTCACTAAGAAAAAAGCCACTAAAAATAAAACTAAATTTTGAGGGTCAACAATCACCAGAAACAAAGGAAGCAAAGTATTTAGGAGTTACATTTGATACCAAACTTACATGGACCGAACAAATAGAAAATGTAATACAAAGAGCAGAAAGGTGCCTTTCACTGTTAAAACGTCTAACAGGAATGAAGTGGGGATGTTCCAGAGCAACTCTTAACACAACATACAATGTATTTATATAAAGCCATTATTACTTACTGGAGTGAAGTTCTTATAACAGCAAATAGAAAAAAAATTCAAATCTTTCAAAAGCAAAGTCTGAGACTAATTACAGGTGCTATCAAAACCACACCAATAGCAGCTATGGAAATACTAACCAACCAATACCCCATTGAATATGAAATAGAAAAAGCGGCTCTTATTCAACACGAAAAGTTGATCAGACTCCCATTCAATACATGGCACAAGAGAAATTTTACACATACACTAAAGACTCAGGAGAGCTTTCTTTCCAAAATTCAAGACATCAAGAAGAATCTAGACCTTCCTAATTCAAAGGAAAACTTCATATCTAAAGTCAATCCGACACAAACATTAGACATCACATATTATTTACACCTGACAGAAGAAGTTAAGAAAAGTGATACTCCAACTAGTGTTCTAAAATTATTGGCATTAGAGACAATACATGCTAGATTTCCAGAACACGAATGGCACCATATTTATACTGATGGATCATTGATATCAAACCAAGATGGAGCAGGTGCTGGAGTCACATGTCACCTCTTTTCCTATTACAAATCTTTAAGTTATGGAACTACAAACTTTGATGGAGAAATTGAAGCAATTCGAATGGCCCTACAAAATCTTTTGTACAGAATTTCACATTTTCAGCAAGCAGTTATTCTCTCAGATTCCAGGACAGCAATTATAGCAATTACTTCCAAGTTGTCACCAAAAAACCAAACAATTATAGAATGTTGGAAAATCCTCACCTATCTAACAGCACTTCAAAAACACCTAGTCTTCCAATGTGTACCAGCTCACTGTGGACTGAGTGGTAATAAGAAAGCTGATAATCTTGCAGAAAAGGGTACCAGCGGTGTACAAAAATCTATAGTTAATCTACCATTTTATGCAGCTAAAAGATTAGTCAACTCTGAATTCAAAAAAATTATTGCAAAATATTACTATGAAAAATCAAAGAATAAAAGATGGGAACTACCAAACATTCAAACAGTAATTCCTGAATATCCTCGAAAAACAGCAGTTGCAACCTTCAGGTTGATTACAGGACATGATTGTCTGGCAAAACATTTAAACAGAATTAGGATATATTCTTCATCACTCTGTTCTCTATGTGATCTGCAAGAGGAAATGGATCAAGACCACTTTCAAATATGCCCAGCCACTTCTAGTGCCCCATCCATTAGTGAAAAATATTGGAGAGCAAGAGGATTAATGACTTCATTGTCAGAAGTCCAGCATTAGCTAACAACAACATATTTGTAGGATGTGCTTCTGTGATGAATGTTCTAGAAGGTACCAAATCTTGTACGATATCTCTATCAGGAGCTAAATAAGAACATCTTAAGTATGTTGTTAAGCCAGGGAGTGATAAATTAGTATTGTTTGGTGTCTGTTGGTGTGTTTATTTATTAAAATAGTGTGTCTTGCTAAATCTGTATGTATACTAATATAATTGCTATGCAGGTGTTATCTTGAACGTTGGAAGAAATTGTTGGATTACTTGAACAGAAGCTTATCTAAGGAAAAATTGAAGCTATTAACAGTGAAGCAAGAAGATTCTAAAGTAAGAACAAATTAGAAACTAAAAACTTCACTTATCTTATTGCACCAAAACAATAAGATAAGTGAAGTTTTTAGTTTCTAATTTGTTCTTACTTTAGAAGCTTATCTGCCTATTTTGGCAATATGGTTCCTGTATAAATGTTATGGTTATGCTTCTTTCTGTAATGAAATGCATAAAGTGAGCAGTGGCAGCTATTGAGTGGTGCAAATTTAATTGTATGCAATGGAGTGTCTTCAGGATTGAGTAATAGTTTGTTTTGCTTATTACTATTTTTTTCACTCTCATAAAATGTGGGCACGACTCACTAAGCACACTATGATGTGTGTCTAATTTCCTTTTAGGATTAGTTATAAATGATTTGGCCACGATGCAGTTCTTACATTGTTAAGGCTGATTCTGCCTACAGTCATTTTCGTGAGGAGTCGCCAGCTCAATGAGAACAAGCCTGATTTTTAGAGCATGCCTGAGAAGTATGTCCATAGCATAGGCATTTGAAAACATCTTCTGACTGTTACGTAGTTCTCCACTTGACACATGCTCCAGCAGAGTTTCACTTTCTGCTGGTGCAGCACCTCTATGCGTAGCTGGGTTGATACCTTCACTATGTGTCTGGAATCACTGTATTTATTTGCTGTAAACTTGGTTGAGCATACTGATTGTTCAGTCTCCAATTCATTTTGAGTGATGAGTAAGTCACTTAATTCATTTGGGATGTTATTTGGAACATGTTTGATAATTACTGTGGGGTTGAGCCGTTTTGATTTGTTTTACGGTCACTTGTTTTACTTGTTTCATTAATTCTCTTTCTAGCATGACACTTTCACCCTGTGATCTGCATTCAATTAACACAGCATTTTTATTAATGCTTTTGATTTTGTTTACTCCTACTTTAATCTGATCGGGTTTGATTTTGTTTTTGATAAGTTTTCTAATTTTTGCCCTCCCTCTGCGTGTAGTTGTTTGTATGTCCGATAGGTTTGAGAACCATGTAGCTGTATGTTGATTGTGCAACTTTAATGTAAGCATTTTTCAGTTTGTTTTCTAAATACATGAACATGCCACATATCCTATTTAATACCTTGTCCATCTCACTCACCGAAAGAGTCCTTCGATGATATTGGCATGTTGCTCTGGATTTTCAGAACACTTTTGACTTTCTGAAGATGGATCTAGTTATAGCAACACCAACTCACTATCAGCTGTGTCCGCAATCATCAACTGTGGGTATCTACTACATTTTCCTGCATGTTCCTTTTCCCTGTTTACTTCCATCAAAAACAAGCTTTCTTCAGCTATTTTAGGAGACTTAGAATTATGCATATCACCAGATTTAACCCCAGATTTTTTCCATATTTAGCTTTCCTGAGCTTTTATCACCACTCATATTCACTAATTACACTAAACCTTAGCTAATAGTGCTGTAAAAAGCACTATAGACATTAAATAAGTTAAATACGATATAAAATTTTATAAAATGGCTGCAGTGAAATAAATGGTTCAGTAGCACACACAAATGTAAAGCTGAAATACACTGAATATAGATGAAATATTCTTTTACTAACAATTCCACATATAGAAAATATTTTATTACACGTAGAACACTAAATGAAATAGAATTAACTGTATATGTTGTGACTCATGCTTAAAAACTTAGAGAATAAACCAAAACATGCATACACCATAGAATAAACATAGAATCAATTTGTACTTAAATTGATTATAGCAACCACAGTGTGGAAGAACATGTATATTTTGATTAAAATTTGGGAGCTTCAGATAAGACTTGATAATCATCTTCACAGCAGTATATATCCTTATGCTGTCTTATTACAAAATAATATTGGATATTAACCATAAAGGATTTCAAGGGGCTAGTTGCCTAGTTTGCTAAGACTAACTTTCAGAATTAATACCTTAACATAATAAATTAAGACACACAGTCTTCTCCTGCTTTCTGTGGTACTTAGTGTGTGCTCTTTCAAGATAATATTACCTGAATTTCAACCCACTGTACTCTTAAGTTTGCATTGAATTTGTAGTTGTAGGTCCACCTTCTTCATCTAGACGTGATTCCCACATAGAAGTGGTGCTGAAATTGTGGAGAGAAGGTTTCAGTGTAAATGATGGTCCTCTGAGGGAATATGCCGATCCAGAAAACAGAGAATTTCTGGAATCTGTTCGTCGAGGGTAAGTGCTCATTTTTGTAATCTGTGACAAGATTTCCCTTAGACTAGGCAGAGGTAAAGAGATATTTTAAGAAATCAAGTTAGTTTTGTCAGTACTCTTCAGGTTCATCTATATTTGCAAAATTACACTTATATGCAGGATGTATCAAAACTCCACAGCAAAATTTCAGGGGTGGATTCCCCATATAAAGAGGAGAATAAAAAGTTATAACATGGGTCCAAAAATGCATAATTACACTTTTACTCCCCTTTAATGTTGAAGAGAAGAAAACAAGGTTATAACATGGGTCCAAATATGTGCACCTGTATTAATTGCCTAAAGTAACATAACCTAGCAAGTGAAACTAAAGGGCAATCATCTTACTCATTTCCTTTCATCTTAAGAAAGCCTGGATTTACAGCTCATCATTTTGCGACTTCTAGTTTCAACAGTCTAATGGTCGCTCAGAATAGAAATCTTCTTCTTGACGCTGGGCAGATGTACAGCCCATAACATACATGATAGGAACTTAACTGATGTCAAGGCACATGCCCCAACCCCCAAATGTGACAGTCTTTGGATTAAGACATTTTTGCTCTTATAAAAAGATATTATCACAGAAAACTTGAGAGCTGCAATTCTTGCTGCTGAAAACATGGCCACCCCAAATTGGAATATTCTTGATGCAGTAAAAGCTGCCACCATAGCCTGAGAATGTGTTGATTCATCAGACATTATTCAAATAACCTTTTTCTGCAACAGAAGTATGTTGGACACATGTGAACTGCTACCCCCATAGTAAAATACCATACGCTATAATGCTTTGAAAAATTGCAAAATGTGCTGATGGAATGTAAGCTTCAGGTAAATGCATTTTCAAATTTTGTATTAAGTGTATGACTAGAGTTTACACATTATGTGAGCAATATGTGTTACCCAGGATAATTTGTCTATTACGATGCCTAAGAATTTTTCATTTTCAGGGTTATTAGCTGTGGGATCCCTGCTACTGTAGTTTTAAATAAATATAGTTTTAAATGATGGATAAATTAATATCTTTTTATTTAAACTATATAGATATGTTAAAACATACTAGCATGCATCATAAGGAAACTACGATTTCCATAAAAGAGTATACCAACAGTATTCTTCCAAATTAACTTGTATAGCCACATGCTCCCTCCCCAGTGACAATGTCGAGGAACCTGGTTGGAAAATGGACTTTGCGACCAGAACGTGTTGTATGTTGCATTTCTTGTTTCTCTTGTACTCCACTCAAGGCAAATGTTGATTCTGGACTCGTTGGTGGAATTGGCTGCTGACCTTCAAAATCTTTCAGTAGGAAGGCTCGTTTGAGTCTTATCAATGGATATATTCTTGTTGCCCCTGTGTGTGTCAACCTTAAAGAACTTTTCCGAATGGTCCAATATTCTATACATTCCATCATAGTGGTTTCTTCACAGCATCCTGCTGGATGAAAACATGAGAACTGGTAGTGAGCTCAGGATGTACAAAGACAGATTTTGAAGAATGTTGTTTGATATTTACTGGTTGGAGTGAATTCATGCATTGTTTCAAGTGAAACACAAAAGATTGCTTTGTGTTCTATTGCTTTCGAAGTGTCAATGAAGTCTGCTGCTAATCTTATAGGTATGCCGTATGTCATTTCTGTAGGTGTGGTGTTGTACTCTGGAATGACATAAGAACAAAATCCCATTAAAATGATAGGTAGCTCATTGACCCAATTTTGTGAGTCAAGCTCGTAATGCAGTCTTAAGGTTTCTGTGCCAGTGCTCTTATCTTTCCATTATCAGCAGGATGATAAGCAGCCGTTTTAATGTGCTGAGTATCCAAGAGCTTAGTAAGGTGTGTAAACAGCTGACAGTCAAATTGCGTACTAAGGTCTGTTGTGATGTGCACTGGAATGCCTATAACAAGCAATCCATGTTGTAAGAAGTGTACTAGCAACAGTTTCTGTGTCAATGTCTTTAAGCGATATAGCTTCAGGCCAACAAGAAAATCTGTCGATCATTGTTAGCAAATCGGTGTATCCTTGTGAAATTGGCGACGGTACAACAATATCAAGATTGATGTGAGAGAAGCAAGCATCCACTTGGTTGTAGTAACCAACAGCACTAGTGGTATGCCTCCAAGTTTTTGATCGTTGGCATCATATACAAGACTTTGCCCACAACTTTATATCTTGTTTCATGGATGGCCATACAAATCTTCCTTTGATCAGGTTAATATAGTCATTGATTCCAGGATGAGGCAAGTCATGAAGTGAATGAAAGACTGCTTTTCGATATTGAGGTGGAACATATGGTCAAGTTTGCCTACAGATTGGTCACATATAAATTTAGAATTATTAGATCAGACCATAGTACTGAACTGCAGTGAACAAGTTCACGACTTCATCAAATTGGAAAGTTCAGCATCATCTTTTTTTAGTTTAGCAATGTCTTCATAAGACATACTGGCAGGTATTATGTCTACAATTCTGAAACAGGTATCTACAGAATATTGTCACCTTCTCATAGGTACCGTATGTCTGTTGTAAGCTGACTTGTATAATCTAGATGTTGTAGTTGTCTAGGAGTTGCTTTATCCAAACATTCTTGAAAGCATAAGTCAGTGGTTTGTGATTGCTGACGGTTGAAAATTGTCATCCTTCTAGCATATAACAGGAAGTGTTTTATGGCAGAGTAGGCGGCTAAGAATTCACAATCTTATGTGCTATAGTTGCGTTGTGTGTATGTAAGTGATCTTGAAAAGAATGCCGAGGTTCAAGTATGTTGTCTCTAATTTGTTAGAGTGATGTACCTATTGCAAAGTCAGATGCATCAACCATCAAGACAAGAGGAAGTTCAGAAGATGGCTAGGCAACTAGACAACCCTTAGAGAGCTCTTCTTTTTAGTTTACTGGCTTGTTTTGTGTCATTGGTCCATATAATCTGCCACTTATCCTTTTTCATCGTGGTAGCGCATAAATTACAAAGTGGTTGTTTTGGCTGTATTGGTAATGATCGTCTGTTAAAAATTTACGAGTCCTAGGAACCTGCGTAATTCTGCTACTGTTGTCGGGTGAGGATATTTAAGTATTGTGTCTACTCTGTCTTGTAGAGGTGTTATACCTTTTGGCCTAAAAAATGAAATCTCTTTTTCACCAGATAGACATTTACATTGATGTTGAGGTTATGTGTACTCAGGCATTTGAGTATTTCATGTAGGTAAACCTTGTGTTCTGATGTAGAGGCTATAAGGATGTCATGGAGATCAGTATATAAAATGTAAATCTCCAACAATACTATTCATGTAGTGTTGAAAGGTTTGAGCTGCATTACGCAATCCAAATGGTGCCTTTACAAACTCAAATAAACCAAAGGGTGTGATCAAAGCCATCTTTGGAATGTCTTCCGATTCTACTGGTATATGTGGTGGTAGGCCCTAACTAGGTCCACTTTGGAAAAGATGGTTTTTCCACTAAGTTGAGAGTTGAAGTCTAAAAGATGTGGAATGGGGTATCTATCTGGAACTGTGATAGCCTTTAACGCTCGATAGTTCCCACGTGGTCTCCATGATCCATCTTTCTTTTTGATCAACTGAAGTGAACTTGACCAGCAACTTTTAGAAGGTCTGCACATTCCCAAGTTGACCAGTTCTTGAAATTCCAGTTTAGCTTGCTTACCACCGGATAAAGGTGGTAACCTCCTAGCTCTTGCATACAGTGGTGGTCCTGTTGTGATGGTGTGTTGCACATCGATCACAGGTTGACCAGTTTTGGCTTTTGTAGTGAGCAGATTCAGATACTTTCGGAGAAGGTCTTGAAATTTATTTTGTGGACTTATGGCCAGAACTGAATTCAGGTATGGGTTTGCCCTGTCTCCCAACTTAGATATTAGCATTTCTTTGACTAAAAGTTTCTTGGCTTTGATGTCCACTAGAAGACCAAAACATCCTAAGAAATCAGCACCAATAATAGGATGTTCGACATCAGCGAGGATAAATGGCCATGTAAATTTTCTTCTGAGGCCTAAATTTAAATTAAGCAATTTTTCTTCAAATATTTGAATGGTAGAACCATTGGCTGCAAAAAGTTTTCTTTGGTTGAGATGTTTACGTTCAAACTGAGTTGGTGGTATGACTGAAACATCTGCTCCGGAGTCCACCGAAAATCTAAGTCCAGTGATGTCAGACATAAACAGGTGGCGGAAATGTGATTCCTTTCATGCAGTGCCGCGTTAAGTGAAAGATTTTCTTTCCCAAAGCTGTGTCACTGGGTTTTGATGTAGTGAATGCACATGGCGGGTTGCATTTTTTCACGTTACCTTTTAATCTAATGATACCAGCATATTGTGTACTTACTCTGATGGTGTGGTGACTTGGATATTGGTCTTGAGTTTGAATTCATTTTCAACTCCTGAATATAAGAAGTGACTATGGAAAGTTGCTTCTCCAACTGAGAAAGTCTATTGCGTTGGTCTTGAAATGATGAAACTGATGTTTTGGCACTGTGCACTGATTATTAGGGCATTGTAGCTTTGACAATTTTATCGTCCATAGAAGCCAATGTGTCAAGTGTGATATCTTGACTGGCTGCTAAAATTGATCTTCCATTGGTCGGGAGGCATTGCAGGAATATGGTCCGGAGAAAATCTTCCGTAATTTGTTCACCTACTAGCACACGCATTTCTCTTAAAAGTGTTGTTGGTTTCTTGTTTCCCAATTCAACTTCTGTCAGTGCTTTCTTGACTTTGCAGCTCTCAGACTCCTCAAATTCTGCAATGAGTCGTGTTTTCAGGTCTGTGTACAACTTGGTGGGTAATGGTCTGATACCAATTCGGCCACTTCACTATCAAGTGATCAGAGTATGTACTGGTATTTGGTTGCTTCATTCATTATTTTTGCAGTAATAAACTGGGATTCCACTTGCAGAAACCAGATTTTTACATTTTTCCGCCAAAATGGTGGAATTTCACTGCGATGCGTGCAATTTCCATGTGGTCGGTATTGCTAGCATCTGTAGCCATCATGCCGTTGGGAATAAGCCTTACCTTATATACTCAAGTCAGGTTTCACCACTTGTAGTTTTAAATAAATAGAATTTCCATAGAAGCAACATTTTAAAAGAGTAAGCAGTTATACCAACAGTATTCTACCAAATTAACTTAAATAGCCACACTACCAAAAAGCATATGTTGTGTTTTGTGCTGATTAAGTAAGAATCCATTTACTCTGAACTATGTATCACTTGGGTCAGTGTATTTTATACTGTAGATCTAAGCAACTGAAGGTCTTTACTCATATTAAAAAAAGTAGTATCACCAGCATACAGAATAGTGTGAGATCACAAGGAGGAATATTATTGATCATTAATGAGAATGATAAAGGTCCAAGAATCGAACCCTGTGGGACTCCATGTTTAACTCGGCTATTTTTGAGCTCTCATTTCTTATATAAACAACCTGTTTCGGATTTACAAGGTACGACCTTAGAAGTTCAATAGTACTCTTTTAATTCTGTATAAGTTTAATTTATTAAGTAGATAGATATTATCTACACATCAGATGCCTTACTTAAGTCACAGAAAGTGACCTATGCACAGTTTTTCATATCAAAAGCTGTAAGTACTTTTTGTATTAATGATACTATGGCTTCACTGGTAGATTTCCTTTTTCTGAAACTAAACTGTGATTCTGTAATTGTTATTCAATCCAAGATAATTATATAATTGGTTGTATTTAATTGATTCAAACACTTTTGAAAATATGGGAATAGTCACCTTTTAGCACCTAAAAATCAGAAATAGTTATCCTAGATAAAAACATACTATTTGATAAGAATATGAAATATGTTAAAACCTGACGATTTCATTAAAACTCAAAATGAATAATTAAATGCATTCAATCAGTAAATGAAGTGATAAAGAACAGTAATGCCTCCCACTGATGAGTAATTTCAGTTAGAGCTCCAAAACCCACTACACCTAGACATGGGCTACCTAAATTGCACAAGCAAGGAAACGGCATGTGGCCAATAATAAGTTATATTGGTTCCCCAACATATAATCTTGCAAAATGGCTATCACCCCCAGTGCTTGGCTGACCACCTGCTTTCAGGTCTTCACTGTCTGGTCCATAGGTTCCTCTGCTCCCCTAGGCACTCGCTTGTAAGCCCTACATAAGGGGAGAGTAATCAGGTAAAGAAGAAGAAGAATATTTCTCAAGGCAGAAGTTACAAAATTAAATTGCATATTTATACATATTTTTACTTTCTCTACTGGTAAGTAGGGGAAGTATTGCATTCCACCCAAAAATTTGATGTTGAGATTTCACCGGAAATATATGTTTTGAGAACCCCTGAATCCAAAAAAAGCATTTTTAGAAAAAGGTCTGTGTGTGTGCATGCCCGTGACCGTGCACGTGCGTGTGTGCACAGCATAACTCAAAAGCGAAAAATTGGTTAAAAACCAAATTTGGTATTTAAGTTTAATGTCTTTCAAAGATGTGACACGAAGATTTTGAAGAAAATAGCCCCACCCTAAACTACCTTTACATGGAAAATTTTTTGAAAATTTGGATTTTCTTGAAAATGGCTCTAATGATTTTGACTAAAATGTCATATGTTTGAGGTATTTTTATGAAAAATGAAATGTATATTTGAATTTTCTGGCTATAGCCCCTGTAGTCTTATTTGCTCTGGACGACTTTTGCATAACTGGTAAACCGTCAGAGATAGACCAAAATCATACTATACAAAAATGTTGATCTTGCTAAAATACACAATTTATGTCTAAATCAGTTTTCTTGTAGGGTGAACCATTTTGGAGATATTCCTTGTTAGGTATGTGAGTTTTGGAACTTAAAACTTTCGTGAAATGGAACAATGTTGTTCAGTTTTGTATGTGTGCAAAGAGAACGGAATCTCAAAGCTTTAAAAGATTTGACTATCGCACAAAGCTTACTGTATTCTAATATTCCCCTTCCACCTACAAGGAAATGAGCAATAAGATAATTTGTACAAATGTTTATCTCAACTAACACGAAGAAGATATAGGAATAAGAGTTTGTAAGAATGGTTAGTACAAGAGTAGAGAAAGTCGTGTGAGTGCAATATATCAAATTTTTTACAATTATAACTTTTGGATATAGCAATTTCAACATAAAAAGACTTCATTAATACAGTATTTCTATATCTTTTAACTGCCATTCCAATTATTTTTATAATTTTACATTTCTTCAATGTTAATTTTTGAACCTCTGTTCTCCCATTATATATAACACCAGGTTATCTGTATAATGGGTGCTTAACAAATATCTGTATTGATCATACATTTTTTTTTCTTTCAAAGGGAAATTCTATTGACAGGAAACAGGTGTTGTGTCAGTCTCCATTTTTGGCAGATTTATGCACAGGCCATTTTGAGGCCGGCATCATTAAAGCTTTTTGTCATATATTTAAGAACATATATTAAGAACACATGTAGATGTTTGCTGTGATAAATGAGAAAAAAATACTGTAGGTGACTCGCGTAAACTTCTGAAACTTTACAAACCAGCCATTAAATTCATGTTAGAAATAGGTAGCTTATTATTCTGGAACAGAGTTTTAGGTGCTAAACAGTAAATTATTCACTTTTTTATGCATTGAAAATAGAAAATACATTTATTGACAGCTTAAAAAGTATTTACTAAAAGAGAAATATATTTTCTTTCATTTTACATAATAGAATTAGTTGTAATAAAAAGAATTGTAACAATTCACCATTAATGAGATAATGACATGTCAATTCATAGAAAATTCTTTGGAGTTACAGTGTATAATACATGTCTTCTCTAAATTGTCCATTAGAAATATTTTCTGATTGTCGAAGAGCATTTGCATGATATTGGGAGGCAAATACCATTTTTTTGTTATTCTTGCAAGATATTTGCTTTGTACGAGGTGCATCCAGAAAGTAAGTTCCGAAGATCAATAAAGAGAACAAAAACATCACTAAGTAAGAAATATTTATTGGAATAGTTACATAGACTCACTGGCTACATTTCAACATAGTCACCACCATTGTTGAGGCATTTGTCGTAATGGTGCACCATTAATTGTATGGCCAAGTCATAGGATTCTGCCACCAATGTCCACAGCCACGAAGTCACTTAATTCTGCACCTCAGCATCACTATGAAAACGTTTTCCTGTCAGAAAACGCTTCATGAGACGGAAGAGATGGTCACTTGGAGCGAGGTCGGGGCTGTAGGGTGGATGTTCAAAGACCTGCCATCCAAACTTATTCAACACATTTCGTATGACGGCTGTATGCGGTCTTGCATTGTCATGCACAAGCGTAATACCTCTTGTCAACATTACACGTCTGTTGTTCTGGATTGCCTGCCTGAGTTTATGCAACGTTTGGCAATATCGATCAGCATTTACTGTCTCCCCTCGCGGTAAAAAGCTGCACAAGAGGACACCACGTCGATTCCAGAAGACAGTGCACATTATTTTTTGGCAGAGATTGTCTGCTTGAATTTGGTCTTCACAGGTGAAGCACTATGCTGCCAATGCATTGATTGTTGTTTTGTCTCCGTTTCATCCCCAGTGAGAATATGGTCGAGTAACTGGTCACCTTCCACTGCGTATCGCTGTAGGAATGTCAATGCTGTGGCCAGACGCTTGGTTTTGTGTTCGTCTGTCAGTTGTCTAGGCACCCATCTTGCACACTGTGAAAACCAGGCCACCGGGAGACAATTTCGTGCAAAAGCGAGCAAGACATCTGGGGAAACTGACAAGAGAGTTCTGAAATTGTGAAGCGCCGGTTCTGCACAATTGCTTGCCGTACACTTTCCAACACTTCAGGCGTTACCAGGGACAGTCGGCCACTACAGTCTTCGTTGTAATGTTCTTCCTTCTGTGAATTGCCTGCGCCATCGTCTTACCATACTGTCACACATAATGTCCTGTCCATACACGTGCAATTGACGATAGATCTCTGCTGGAGATTACTTTTGATCATGCAAAAATCGGATGACTGCACGAACCTCGCATTTGGCGGGAGACAATATCGGAGCAGCCATTTTCTCCTAGCACAGAGCAGTAACTACTGTCGTCACAAAAGTGAAACTTTACTACATATACTTCCTCTCTCCTGCGCACGCGCATTTCTATCCAACTGGTGGTGCCATCTCTGGATGCGATCATGACTTACTTTCTGGATGTACCTCGTAGTTTGGAAAAGATGTTAAACTTGCTTCACAAGAACATTTTTAGTAATATAAAACTAAGATAAGCAATTGTGTATCGTTTAAGGCATGTAAGATTTATTAGCTAGCTTTGCAACTTCTGCATATTGCTTTATTATAAAATGCATTACAAGTAAAAACACCAAAGCTAAAAGAAAAAGGGAAAAAATAGAGAAGAAAATGGAGTGAGAGACAGAAAAGGACTTGTTAAAAAATAGTTTTAATCTACTTTTACTCATTGTTGTTACTCCCTTCCACATGTATCACAGATTTCTCCCTGTTGCTGCTGCACGATGACTTGCATATTTCTTTTCAATTTTAGTAGTATGCTGACACACAATGACCAAGCCTGAGAGTCCATTGTTTCAGTTCCCTTATGGAACAGCTTACATATACAGACACTTAAAGTTGGTGTCTCATGTTTTTTCTAATGAATCCTTTCAGCTGGGCCCATATAAGTTCTATAGGTTAAATAGGTAGTAATAGGAAGGAAGCAAAAACTTCATGGCTATGAGAAGCTGCAAGTTCATTTTGGTTATGCTTGCAGATTTTGCTGTTTGTGTAAGGATAGCTATTACGGAAATAGGGTTTGGTACCAGTATATTAAGCCCTTCCAAGAATTAAATAATTTTTTTTTAACCTTTATATTCATGCAGGGAATTTTAAATAGCTGTGAATGGTAGCTTACATTGTTCATAATATGGCACAGTTTGTCATTTAGCAAGTTTGCAAGTGGACTATTAAGAACCATTTTTCAAATACTGCCACTATCATTTCATCATGACTGTCAGCGTTGCTGTCTCCAATGTTCTTGACTGACAAAAAAAGGTAATCCGTCACCACCCTTCACTATCTCCAGCATGAAGCATCATGTTTCCCTCATGATGGCAGAGATTTTGGCACAGGTGCAGTACCATTGTCCCATCCCATTCTTGCAATGTCGTGTGTGTTGAACCATATAGGCAATTTTAAAACCTTGAGATGGCAACTTGGATAGCCTGTGGAGGAATTGGAATCCTCCAACCACTATTTTTGCAGATTCCATTGCCACTGCTTCAGACGGTGAAAATAAAAACCCAGCTCCTTTAGCAGTTTGCAAAGTCTTGTTTCCTGTTAAGAAAAATCTGCTACATTTTCAGATGTCAATAATTCACAGACCATGGCAGTTACCCTTTATCATTAAATCAATGGATCTTGACCTGATAAGTTCAACTGAAATCATTTTGTTAAACTTAGCCATTTTGCTTCCTGACTTTTTAGGTGTCACTGGACCTCTCTGTGTAAGTTTCCACACAGTTTTTCTGCCTAATTTCAGGATTCTTGCGGTCTCCAATATGGAATGTTTAATAAATGATTTTTTTTCACTTATTGGTCAACGTACACATGAAAGTCTGGCTTTGCTTATTCATTGTTTTTGTAATCCTTTTCCTTGCAGTCCTGGCACTATTGGTACTCATTTACTGGTGAGGCTGGAGTGATAGTAACTTGGTTAATTTCCCAAAGCCTCCACTTCTTAATTAAACTATGCAGGCATTAAACGTAAATATCATTACAGTTTGTCTAAAACGTCCTGACACTCCATATGTGCAAGTGAGGAGAAATGCGGAGAAGTGGTGAGAGTGGTGGGGGAGCAAGTGACTAGAACGTTATCAGAACTTGGAGGCAGTCACATATGCAACATATGAACTAGTCACTCTCATGGCAACTGGAAGACTGACCCCCACTTCCCTTTTATGCAAGTGGACTGCTCAGTGCTACTACGCATCTTTGCTTCGGGAGTGGGGGGAATGTCAAGACATTTTAGACAAGCTGTAAACATGGCTAAACGTTACAAAACTGCACTAAGTAAAAAAACTATAGAAGTTCTACAAAGATAAAGACATGTTTTAATAGTAAAATGGGGGGTTTGGGGGAGGGGGGACGTGCGCAATCCCAGCTGCTAACATACTGA
Organism: Tenodera sinensis; assembly: GCA_030765045.1. Classification (NCBI taxonomy): domain Eukaryota; kingdom Metazoa; phylum Arthropoda; class Insecta; order Mantodea; family Mantidae; genus Tenodera; species Tenodera sinensis. The sequence continues at coordinate 228,854,826 of CM060964.1, read as the reverse complement.
ACATTTTGAAGAAACAATAGAAATGACATTGATGGTGTGTTATGAGAGGACCAATGGATATGGTTAAGGAATGGGACAACCCTACTAATTGTATGTAAAGGGATTTGTGGTCCGGCTTCAAAGTGTTCTGTTTGCTTTGTTAACAGCTGGGGATGGGATCAGTGTGATTTCTATGCCAGTTTCCATGCTAGTATATTATTCCATTACCTGGATATATTTTACTTATACTCATTAATATATTTAAAGTTTTACTTATTTTAGATGCTAATACGACTTCCCGATTGAGTTTAAATTACTCCAGGAATAGTAAGATATTCCTATGCATTTTTGCATTTATTAACATTTGGAGGCTGCACAGAGGCTGCTCAAATGTTTTTGAACTTAATATCAGGATATTATTGAAAAAATATAACAGGAAGCCCTTTTATGGATGCCATTTCAATTATATAAAACCTAAATAATCACTATGTTCTAGATTTTACTTTCTTCAGAGTAACCTTGTGTTTTGATCACTGCTTTGCATACCCAGGGCATCCTTGCTATCAAGTCTCAGTGTTTCTTCAGAAATTTCCTTCCATGCTATTTTTAAATGGCTCCACAGTTCATTTAAATTATTCACAGGTCTCTTTCTGACCCCTCTGTCCAAATGATCCCAAAGAGGTTCGATAGGGTTGCAATTGGGGCTTTGAGGAGGCCATACCATGTTCTTCAGTTGTCTCCTCTTTCCTAGTTGTTCCAGATACTTTCTGCACAACAAAGATGAATGTTTCTGATCATTATCTTATTGCAGTATAAAACCCTTGCCAATTATATGCATTCCAGAAGGTTTTGTGTGGCATTGGAAAATGTGGTACTGTTCTTTTTTCATTATTCCCTCTATTTTTACAATGTCACCAGTTTTATTGCCTTCAAAACCACCCCAGACCATCACTGAACCACCTCCATACTTCACTGTAGGGGATGTGCACTGAGATGTCATGCGTTCTCCTTTCATATGTCTTGACAAATCTGCATCTTTTTGTGCCAGAGAGTTCAAACTGTGATGCATCCATAAACAACACATTCTGCCACTGATCAATAGTCCACTTTGCATGTTTTTTTGCCCACTGCAGTCTCTTCTTTTTATTGGGAGCCCTCAGTAATGGTTTCTTAGCAGCAGTACATCCCTTCAAGCCCATATCCAGAAGTCTTCTTTTTACTTTACTGTTAAGACACTCACAGGTTCATTCCTCAACTGGTTGATTTCCACTGCCAACATGGGTGCTGTTTTGAAATGATCACATTTACTACTAACTATTAAGTATTTGACTTCAGATTTCGAAGTCACTGAAGGCCTTCGCTTGCGATCACGATCCTTGTTACTATTTGTACAGAAATATCTCACCACAGTGTAATGTACATTTCCCAAGGAAACATGTTCTTGTTTCGCTATTTCATGTGTGCTATGACCTGCTTTGCATAAACTAACTATAGCAGCATGCTTTTCTGTTGAAATCTCACTGTTTTTACCCATTTTAACTATGAAACTACACACACCACAATGTCAATGTTGTGCTCAATGATGACCCTCTAACTGCTTCTGACTGCCTAAACAGAGTTTATTAGCTTACATGAATGACATCTGGTGCATTAAACAATGTTATGTTCGAAACAAAACTTAAGGGGAAGTGTCGCTATAAGGGAGATCAAGGTTTGACTTCAAAATCTACTTCTTTCAGGAAAGGAAGGTAGCATAATGGAATGGATTAATGTTTCTATGGGTTGCTTTATTAAATATCTAAAATTAACTTTGAATGGTGTCATAAAACCTCTTATCTCAGGAATCCAAGGGTGATCAAAAGCTTTTGAGTGGTGGTGTAGTTCTGTTTGTTTTTCTAATTTCCTTGTTTAGACAAGAACTGTGTCTCTTACAATAAAACTGCCTGTTTTATTGTAAGAGTGCACCAACCACCGATTACAACATGTATCTGTGCCTGCAATCTTTGCCAGGCTATTGCCCAGCCATGTGCCCCTGTCTCCAAGAAACCATACATCTAACAACTCTGTATGATTTCCTGAAGCAAGTCAATTGTCTGTAATGAAAGTAACATTGCATACTCATGGTAATCATGTCATTTCTGTTTTTATTGCAGTTTGCTTGAACTTCTAGTTTCAGGTTACCTTAGTCTGCTTCATTATTGGCATGTATGTCTTTAAGTTCAACTGTTTCCATCAGTGTGTTCACTGTATTTTCAAGGTTTATCATAAATTTTACAGCTTCACTTCTCATCTACACTACTGGGTACCATCTAGGTATCCTAGTAGATGAATAAATGAGTTTATTTGTAAAACTTCCTCTATACAACACATTTTAAATTTTCTTTTCATTTATCTCACCTTAATATAAAATTGTTGATCGCCTTGTGCCTTCCTCGGCTTCCATAACACCCAGGCCTTTTGCTCTGCTGGGTAGCTCTCTTGTTGTCCCTTCCCCTTTATCTTAGTTATCCCCTTCCTTTCCTCCATCTTTTCTTGTACTCCTTACTTTCCTTGCCCATTTTTCTTTGCTTTCTGTAAAAAGTCGCTTACGAGGTCTATTAAAAAAGTATCCTGAATTTTTAATTTTTACAGGCTACGTATATTTGATTTTCGATTGTTTTGTGGCGTTATGTTGGTACTCATGTCCTTTACTTATGTTGACAAGCTCTGCCATTTTGAATCTTCATTTAATTGTTGACAGCTGTTTTACTTGGACGTGTTTTGGCTCATCTTCGATTTTTGCCTATTCCAAAAAATGGAACACAGAATCTGTATCGAATTTAGTGTGAAAAACAAAATTAAGAGCATGGATGCATTCCGAATGTTGACTGTGGCATATGGTGAAGCTACCTTGGACCAAAGCAACGTTTATTGGTGGTACAAAAGTTTTCAGAGAACCAAGAAGATGTGAATGATGAAGAGTGTCCAGGACGCCTGAGCTCATCAACAACAGACAAAAACATTGAAGAAGTGAAGAAAACACTGTTGGCCAATCGCCGAATCACCGTTAGAGAGGTTGCTGAGGACTTAAACATATCAATTGCACGCATTTGATTTTGACCAATGATTTGGGCATGAAACGGGTCGCTGCAAAATTTGTACCAAAGTTGCTCAATTTCGACCAAAAACACCATCGCATTAACGTTGCTAAGGAGCTGTTGAACTCTTCTCCGCATTGACCCAAATTTGCTCCTATATGGGATAGCATATAATTACGTATATGTAAAATGTAATTAGGCTATATATTCTTGATATGTCTAAACTGGTAAGATGAATTGGTGATTACATGTAAAATGTAATTAGATCGCATATTTAAAACTGTATGTAGCACTGAAATCGTGGAATAAACATGAAATTAACTGGGGGGATAACATTTAATTAGGTTATGTGTAGACATACCTACTGTAATTAAATTTCTTGAAATTAGGGATTATAGTGAAATATATTGTATATCCATATACCTGCTAAATTGTATGCAGCATTCTAACTAATGATATTATGAAAACTGTTGTTTTGGAATTAGGGATTATATTATAATTATGCATTAGTATATTCATTCCTTCCTGTTATATAAATTATTGCAGCATTGGAATTGAGGAACCAATAAAGGTGTGCAAATAGTTTGGAATATAAAAAAGACACCAAACTAAAAAGATACAGGAGCCCTTTAGCCTGTGGTTGCGCAGGCTAGGGGGCTTTCTTTTTTAAACTACATTAAAGAATTATCAGATACATTCAGTACTGATGGAGAAATTCTATATTGTCAGCCTTGTGGAAAGTCGATCAATGCTCCCAAGTAATGCAACATTTATCGGACAACAATCCTATCCTAATGGCTTCACGTTCTTCTGTGACGCAGGTGCATTTAAGTGAGGTAGGACCCCCCAGCTCATATCCTGACCTTCCAAGTGTCATGAACTTTATTCGGATTTATGTTGAACTTCTGTTTCCACGGATATTCATCTACATAAAGTAAACAATCCACAGGTTAAAGCTTTTCTCGTGAAGTACACAAACTTTGATCTTCCAGATGAATCTACTTTAAGGAAATGCTACCTTCCAAAGTGACACAAAGAAACATTACAAAAAATCAGAGCTGTGTGCAAAAATGAGAAAATAATGGATGTGTGTTGATGAAACGCAAGACTCAATAGAAAGAAAAGTGGGAAATGTAGGGGTCAGAGTTCTTAAAAATGACAAGACAGTTTCTAATTGTTCGTTTTTACTAGCTTGCAGAGAAATATCGGCAGCAAATCACATTAATGTTGCTAGTCTCTTCAATAAAAGTATGCACATATTATGTGCAAATGGTATTAAGTACGATAAGGTGCTTATTTTCCTGACCGACACAGTATCACATGAAGAAAGCCACAGAAGCACTTAGCGTCAGCTATCCGAAAATGATACATGTAACCTGCATTGTACATGTGCTACATAGGGTGTGCGAAACTGTTCAGTCACTGTATTCTAATGTGGACAAATTGGTATCCAATGGAAACAAGGTGTTTGTTAAAGCCCCTAAGAGAGTTGATCTCTTTAGAAACAAAAACCCAATACTTCATTACCACCAACACCAATTATTACTCGCTGGGGCACTTGGCTTTCAGAAGTGGTATACAATGCGGAACATTTTAATAGCTTTAAATCGGTTGTGGATGAACTAGACAAAGATGATGCTTCAGCTATAGAAATTGCTCAAAATCTGCTAAGAGACAGTTGTTTAAGAAATGACTTTGCATATATTGCTGCTAATTTGAGTTTCTTGCATGATTCCATTAAAAAACTAGAAGCAGCAACTAATCTCTTGATAGAAAATGTTAAAGAAGTAGTTACTGTAGAAATGAAAATAATCTAACTTGAAGGCTCAAAAATGCAAACTTTAAAAAACAAGTTCAAATCAGTGTTTGAAAAAATAGAGGGTTTCAAATTATGAGACAAGTTGCCCAAGTTCTAGAAGGCCATCAAGTAGACATTGAGAGTGTAAGTACTAGTGACATGCCTTTATGAAATATGCAAGAGTGACATGATGACAGAATGATCATTCTCCCAATACCAGGCAATGCTCCGTGACAATCGGCAGAGATTTATAATGGACGGTTTAGAGAAGGTGTGTGTTGTTCACTGTAACTCCAAAGAATGTTCAACAATTGACATGTGATATCAATAATCCATCACTGATGAGTTATCAAAAGTTCTTTTTATTTAAAGTTTTTCATTTATGTAAAATGAAAATATTTTTGTGTTTTAGTAAATATTTTGAACTTCTTAACAAATATTTTCTTGATTTTTAATGCATAAAAAATAAATTTAACTTTTTAGCACTTAAAAATCCATTCCCTATTAATAGTTAACTGTTTTCTAATTTTCTTTAGCCATACATTATTCATACGCTGCAAATTATCCGCTTGGTAACTTAAATGTATTTTAACGTTATCCATATCAGGTATTTCTTGCACCGAAATAAATATTTCAATGTTTTCTCCATCATTAGCCATGTTACACTTACCTTTACTAGCTCTGCCAAAGCTGTAGTTGTAGTATTTGTGGAAATTCCTAGGGTAACATACAGAAGTTTCTCACAGTTAGATCCATACTACACTATCCCCCCTCTATTCTCCAAATTTCCCCTCCATAGATCCAGCATGATTCAACCAAGGTGGTATATAGCTTTTCAGATGATTTAACACTCATTACTGGCATTACATAAAAACATTTTCCTGCTGCTCCCATAGCCATCCTTTCTTTCACCAATTCAGTTCCCCTCTGTTTCTCCCAACCTCCATTATTGCTCAACTTTATTCCCAAATATGAGAATTCATTAACCTGAATTTTTTTGTCAGCCATGAACCGTTTATCATCCTTATGCAGTTTGTTACCTTTCTTGAATACCACTATTGTAGTTTTATACCAATTTGCTTTCAGCCCCCACTCCTCAAAATACCTATCTGTCAATTTTGTCCAATTTAAGCCAATCCTAGACATTGAACACACTACCAAGTCACCTGCATAGTGTAACCCCAGGATATCAACATTTTTAATTGGTGGCTTATGAGCAAACATTCCAAAATGTCAATAAACAAATAATATAAGGTTTAATTTACAAACTTGTCTAAGCCTCCTTTCCTGCATAATAATCTTTATTTCCCCAAAACGATACCTGACAAAATCTATTTTGATAACATAACTCCTGTAATATTTCAATCATTTTGATACTTAATCCCATTCTACTTAACTTATACCATAAAGCTTCTCTGTCCACCCCATTATAAGCTTTTTCTAAATGGACAAATATAGCATACAGTCTGCCCCTTTTCTTAGTTAAATATTTGTCTATCATAGTTTGAATTATAAATATATTATCCACAGTCCTTTTCCCTTTCCTCAATCCTGCTTGGAGATATGTAATTGTTTCTTTCAGCCTAATTTTGAATTCTCTCCACCATACTTTGTGTGTAATATTTTCCAAAGTTAGATAACTTAATAGTTTAGAGGTGGAATCAGGAACTGAAAATTTCAATGCCATAGCCATTATTGAATTTTTCAGTTTCTTATTCCACCTCTTAAACATTGCCCACACACGGCTTGTGTGCTCAAAAACACCAGCAGTAATCTTGTTGGCATAAATAAATAATAACTTGATAGTTATTTGGATTTCTTTCACTTTCGTTTCCTTTATATATGGGATATGTAATCAATATACACCAGTTTTCTGACACCTTTTTTTCTTTAATCACATTCATAAGCTCTGTCAAAAATATTAATCTACCTAAATTGTGAAATTCTTATAAAAAAAAACTGGGCGATCTACTAATTTCTACTGCCTTGTTTCTTTTAAATTTAGACTTGACTGTAAACATCTTATGAAAATGACCTTTCCAATTCTTCCACATAGTTATTGTTTCTGCTTTCAGATTGCAACTCCCCCTAGCTTCTGTAATGAACTCTGAAAATATTTAAACCATCCATTGGGACTTATACATTAGAGATCTCCACGGGCCGACCTTCTTAGGCTCTACTCAGTTCCGCTTGGCCTGACCTCAACCTGGCTGGAGCCCAAGAAGAGATTATAGTGTACCACCCAGCCTGGGCCCGATATTTTGCTGTTATTGATCATTATCATTATTATTGTCATCATCATCATCATCATCATTGTCATTATTATTATTATCATCATCATTATTATTATTATTATTATTATTATTATTATTATTATTATTATTATTATTATTATTATTATTATTATTATTATTATTATTATTATTATTATTGCGTATTCCAGCTCCAAATTGCTGCTGCTTCCATCTTTTCCTAGGTCTTCCCAAGTTTCTTCTTCATTGTGAATAGTTGCATGCTGCTTTTGGTATTCTATTTTCAGTCAACCTTATCGAGTGTTATTTCCAGTTTGTTCTATAGTTCACTATTGTTGTATAGTTCCTCTACATTTAATTGTTGCCTTATTTCTGTATTATGTTTTTGTCTGTTCTTTGATATCCTGCTATTGATCTGAGGAATCTCATTTCTGCGGCTTATATTCTAGCTGAGTGTTGTGCCATCATAGTCCATGTTTTGGATCCATACGTTACTGTAGGAACTGCCATTGTCTTGTCTAATTTCATTATAGTCTCTTTTCTGGCTTTGTTTTTCAAAGTTATCATCACCAGAATAATCATATAGAATTCCTAGTGAAGAAATGCTGCTATAATTGTGCTATTCTCAGAATTTGAACATCAATGGGCCAAAAATATGATAAATTATTTTTACCTCTTAATTTTCAAGCTTGGGCCCAGCTCAAGCCTGAGCCTGACAAACATTTTTCAAATTAGCCCCAAACCTGACCTGCAAGACAGGCCAGGCTTAGGCCCAAAGGCTTGGCCTGAGCCCACAGAGACCTCTATTATACATTTGCATTTGTTGTTTCTTTCTCTCCACTATAAGATGGCTTCCCTTTCCGAAGCTTTCATCCTTCTACTTTCCTCATTGAACTAATTATAAGTTTTCTTGTTCCTTCTACCATGTGTAATGTTATCTTTCCCATTTCAATATAAACTCTTTGTTGCTTTATTACTTCTGCCTAAAGAGATCATTAAATTAATCCCATATAAAAACAAATTGGCCACCACTGAATCCCATCTCAAAACCTATCAGTTCTTTCAGGGGCCCACTTATAACTAAACTTAATGCTAGTGTCACACACCTCATCTGGTTCTTTCTCAAAATTTTCATCACTGTCAGAACACTGTTAATGGGAAATATGAACTCATTCCAAATATATTAATTACCTAGAACCCACACACTTTGCTGAACATCGTCACTATGTAACACATAATCAACAACACTCTGACCCCAAACATTGTATGCATAAATTTCCCAGTTTCATCCTCCCCCATCTACTAATCAGCATTACAAAACTATTGCTCTCACAAAACTGGATCAATTTTAATCCCTCCTCATTATGACCTTATCTTTGCTATGCCTTGTCCATATTTTGTTAACTCCATCTCTGCCTGCATATTCCCAAATATTTAATTCCCTAATACCATGCTCTCCTACTCTTGCATTGAAATTTAACAGCATAAATTCTATCAAGGGAATTTTGTCTTTATATTTAATAATTCATGTTCTATCTGTCAAAAGATGTCTTGAGTAGTAAAACCTGGAATTTGTTAGTGGGTTATATAATACACTAGTACTTAAATTCCATTCTTGCATTATCACCTCATTAATATTCTACTTCCTCTCTGTCAGTTTCTTTGCCAAATTATTTCTCAACAGCAAACCTATACCTTCAGAAACTCGACCCATAATATTCTTCATTGACCCATAATTCCTAATAAAATTATACCCATTCACTTTAATACACTCATTGCCCTCTGATCATGTTTCAGCTAAGTATAGCAAATGAGCCTTACTTAAAATTTCCTTGAAAAAAACCCTACTTTATCCCCTACACATTCCAATTCCAAAAACCAAGTTTCACAACTTTCCCTCTTCCTTCCCATCCTATTGTGACCCTGTGCGGGATTGAAATATGTCTAACTCAAGGTAGGCTCACACCTGGAGGCGTAGCGAGGTTTGCAGAATAATATTTTTTCCTTGTTAATAGATGGAATGGTTCTCATTTAACCAAACCGAGGTGAGGCAAGTGAAGGCTTCTACAAGCAAGTTGCTTGAAGAGAATATTTCTTTGTCTTCCATGGGCAAAGTTTCATTATCTGTATGAATCGTGTCACTGTCAGAAGTCTTTGTGCTAACCAAGGTGTTCGTTAATTCTGTGACATCGGTATTCAGTAGCACTAAATGATTGATTGTGGTTTTATATTTTAATCTACAGCAATGAATGAGGAAAAGCTTACTACTTTGGTGCAACAATATAGGGTTTGTTCAAAAAATGCCACAAATTATATACTATAATCTTCGCAAAAGTTAAAGGCATATGGAGGCAGGCCGTACTGCAGACTCAGCGCTGCCGAATGTGGTGCACACATCTAACGCACTCTTATTTACAGAATCTCTGCTGGTACATGCACAATGCATGGCAACAGCGCTCCAGTTGAGCATTTGCCAGTGTTCACATGCCTTTAACTTTTGCGAGCAGTATAACAACAGTGAAAGGGATAATGCTTGGAAACAAATAGCTGCAGAAATTGGAAATATTTCGGGTAAATGAATATAAAACTTATAATTTAAGAAAGAGCTCCATGTAATTACGACTTACTTAATTGATTTTATATTGCATGTTCCAATGAAATCGTAATACAAGAAAAATGTATGTATAATCACAGCAGAACAATCACACTTCATAAGGGTTAATGCAGCGACTTGGTTATACACAGGTGAGAAAATTGTTACTCAAATACATTTCTTATGGTAAAATAGGTGCGAGATCAACCTGGAAAATAGATTGTAACTTTAAAAGAAAATGAACACTTTCTGTGAATATGCATCCACTCTTGATCACTGTAAATTTTCCTGCACTAACAACTTCGAATGGTAGTATTTGTTATGGACAGTATTTTTTTTTCTAAAATCGAAAGCCTATAAAAGGAATGATGTACAAATATATATTCTTTAATTTCCACATATGGAATTATTATTTACAAATTATACTGAGTTGATGCATGACTTTACAACGGTCATCAATGTTTGAGAGTACTTTAATGTTTGAGAAGTAGAACTGGAACTTAAAAATTCAATGCCACAACTGGGATTTGAACCACAGACCTTCCGCTTACCAGGCGGCTGCTCTAACCATTGAGCTATTGTGACAAACTGCCAGAATGGCATTAAATTCTCAAACCAGTTCGTATTTCTCCTGGTAAACCACAAAGGCAGTCTCACATCAGAGACCAATTACCCCAATGGTGACTTACTATTGCAAGTACTTTATGTCCCAGGATTAAATAACCTTCAGATGGTAATTATTATTTATGCCAACAAACTTACTGTTGGTGTTTTTAAACACACAAGCCGTGTGTGGGCAAAGTTTGAGAGGTAGAACTGCCTTTGTGGTTTACCAGGAGAAATACGAACTGGTTTGAGAATTTAATGCCATTCTGGCAGTTTGTCGCAATAGCTCATTGGTTAGAGCTGTCGCCTGGTAAGCGGAAGGTCTGTGGTTCAAATCCCAGTTGTGGCATTGAATTTTTAAGTTCCAGTTCTACCTCTCAAACTTTCCCCACACATGGCTAGTGTGTTTAAAAACACCAACAGTAAGTTTGTTGGCATAAATAAATAATAAATACTTTAATGTGCTTATTTTACAGAGAGAAGACATTAGTCTCTATATCTCCATGTGCCTAGAACTACAGGTTAAAATTTGACAGCGTCTATAGTTTTACCTTACTTTTTAACATAGATAGACACCATCCTCTGTTTCGTCGAAAATGCTGTAAGGTTTTTATTATACTGTGAGACAGAATATTGACTAATAGAAAATTGTTCATGTAAATATTTTTGTAAGAGTGTGTAAATTTCTAATTCTTTTAATTTGGGTGTATCAGGGACTTATTTCTTTTTAATATTCAAGATCCAATGTCTTCTCGTCACTTTGAGTTCAACCAATGAGAACTGTTGCGCGGATGAATACATAAGAATGGCGGTGTTGCGTCATAGAGACGCTAGGGACTCTTTTATCATTAGCGTCTGTGAACTCAAGGTGAAAGGATGTATATTTTTGCTGATAGCGTGTGAACATGTAAATTACACCCAAACTTTTAACCAGTGTAGATTCTATCGAATTTTGAAAGTTGTTAACTAATTAAAATAGTGCTAAAAAGTGTAAATGAACGAATAAATATGTTGTGATAAAGGAACGTTGATTTGTGCATTCCATTCTGTATCCATCGACCCTGAAGATAAAAGTAGCGTCAGATATCAATCAAACTTTCCATCTTTCAGTAAAAACATTATTCCTGCTGCTATATTCCCGCTGCTAGGTAAAGACCCATTTATAAAAACCGTACCAAAATGGCTTGCCCAACGTGGAGCGCGAATTTAGAATGGAATGCAAAATTACGAAGTGTTAACATCGAATGACGCCATCTCACCGCGCAGGAAAAAGACGCCATTAGACCATCGACTGATATCAACAAAACATCGATACACGGAGAATCAACGTGGGAAAAACACCGGAGATCATCTGGCGAAGCCAACTACCCAGGAGACGTAAATAACTGGACGAAGAACCAACAGAAAAGAAAGTAGGATCAAAATTGTTTGTTTTTACATACATTTTATTTCCATTGTACATGTTTTTGAGAAGTGGAAAAATATTGGGACTGTCAACATTAAGTGAATTGGATAAAGGAATTAAAATGTCGCGAAAAGAGATAGAAACAGTAGTGGGGGAAGGGGCAGATAGGCCTAGTTATCAGGAAGGATTAGAAAGTGAGGAACAGGCGGAAATAAGCAAAGACCAAAGGTTAATGATGATGATGTTTGAAAGACTAGAACAAAGTTTAGGTCAGAAAATGGAACAGAATAAGGCAGAATTAAAACAGGATATAGAACAAAGTTTAGGTGAAAAAATAGAGGGAGTGAGAGAGGACTTGGAAAATAATAAAAAAGAATTAGGTCAGAAAATGGAACAAAATAACATAGAATTGAGACAGGACATTGAACAAAGTTTAAGTCAGAGTATAGGTCAGAAACTGGAACAGAATAAGGAAGAGATAGGTCAGAAAATGGAGGAAGTGAGAAAAGACTTAGAACAGAAAATGGAATTAGGTAGACAGAACTTAGAACAGAAAATGGAATTAGGTAGACAGAACTTAGAACAGAAAATGGAATTAGGTAGACAGAACTTAGAACAGAAAATAGAATTAGGAAGACAGGAGTGTAAAGAAAATATGAAAGTAATGGAAACTAATTTAAAATTAGTACATAAAAACTTAAATGAAACAAAGGAAGCCTTAGAAGCTAGGATAGAAATTGTAGGAGATAGGATGGGAAAGATAGAATCAGAGATGAGAGAGAATAAAATTGTGTTAGAAGGAGAAATTGCTAGATGTAGGGATGAAATAACAGAATGTAATACAAGTGTAGACTGTAAGATAACAAAAGTAAAAGCAGAAATAACTGAGGAATTAAGGAAAGAGATTGAGGTAGTAAAGAAAGACATTATTAATGAAACTGTAGAACAAATTGTAATTCCTAAAATTAAGACAATGAATGATGTGATGCTTTCACAACAGGATGCTATAAATGATATGAAACAAAGCCACTTAGAAATAAAGAATGATTTAAAATCAATTTGTGAAGAAATGAAAAAAGGGAAAGAAAGTTTGGCTAATGTAAATGATGTTGTGAAGGCATTACAAAGACAAGATGATTTAGATGTAAGTAATGTACAAGATGAGAGTTATTTGAATAATGTACAAAATGTTGACTCACCATACAGAGAAAGAGGTTCACAACCAAACAATGACACAACACATAACACATGTTACACCAACAGCATATTACATGAAATCACACCACCTACCTTTGACGAGGAGAAGGGAGACGATCCAAAACTCTTTGTTAAAGAGATGGAAGAATATTTTAAGGTGAAAAGGATACCAAACGAGCTTAGAATGATGATAGTTAAGAAAAGTTTAAAAAATAAGGCATTAGAATGGCTCAGGTTAACCCTAGCTGGTCATGAGTCGTATAGCTCATTCAGAAATTTATTCCTATCAAGGTATTGGGGCCCAGCTAAACAAAACCAAACTAGGGTAGAGCTAGCGACAGGTAGGTACGATCCAACCAAAGGGTTGTCGCTAGTCGATTATTTTATGAAAGTAGCCAACAAAGGAAAGCTATTAGACCCCAACTTGTCGGAGGCAGAACTAATTGCCAGCATAACAAGACATTTCCCAGGCACAGTGAGAACAGGGTTAATTGTTGCGAGGCCAGTAGATTTTGCAGATATGATAGAATTGCTAACAGCCTTCGAAACACAAAATGGTCGGCCTAATGAGCATAGACATAGGAACGGTCACCCAAACTCACCCATCCTAAACCAGAACATGGCTACGAACAACCAGAGTGAGGGAGAACATAGAAATACTAGGAGTACCCATGAAAGGGGGAGAGGGGCACACCATTTCCCACAACCACATAATCATGGCGAGAGGATGGAGAACACAAGACAGCGGTACCACGACACAATACCGAGGGGTGAATCGAGATACAGAACGCATAGATATGATCGTGGAAGACCAGGAGACCGTACCCATCAAGTGAATCATATACGATTCTGTAGGGAATACTTGAACAGCCATAGGCCGTCGTACAATAGGGGTTCACGTCAAAGGGGTAGAAACCAAGGGAACACCGACAACGTAAGACAACAGGAACAGAATGAAAATGTGCCGGATAGGACCGATACTGCACAGAATACAGAAACGACGATCACCTCCAACGTCCAGGAAAACTAAGTACAAGTCAACTTTGTGTCCCGGAAGTTGACCTGTGTGGCAGTAGGGGCAATATTGACCAATGTAATGTAGGTACCTTGAGAAGACAGGCGAGTGAAAGAAAGGAAATAACCAATCCACCAATGATTAGGCTGAAGGTATGGGGTATCGAATTGCCAGCAATGATTGATACAGGAGCCAGCACATCAGTATGTGACGAACAGCTGTTCCAGGAACTGATAACTAAAAGAAATGCTGAATTCTTGCCTGTGTGTGGAGTGTATTGCAGCACAGCAATTGGCAAGAAAAAGGAACATGTTAAATACCAGGTAAGGCTGGTAATTGAAATCGGAAGTTGGAAGTTCGATTTTATTGCCCTAGTAATACCTAGACTAACAGCTACCCTAATCATTGGCAGTGATTTGCTTAACCTTTGGAGGTCGGTAATTAACTATGACCTACATGAATTTATCATTAAGGAAGGAGCCTCAGAATGCACTGCGAAGTTCCTGGAGGAAGAAACATGCCAGGAGGAAACAGACCAGACAGGGATCCATCCGGATGAACAATTCTTTGTGGAGAACATCAATGTCCACGAGAATAGGTTGGTAGACCTAAGGGTAAATAAGAAGAAAACAGGTTGGACGAGCGATGAAGAAACTAACGTTTGCAGCCATTGGATCTGCACAGAAGACGAGTATGTTGCCTGGGACAACTACCAACCTGAACCACTACCAACAGATGGAGAAGAATCGATGTTACAACTAATCGATGAGAAGGTCTGGGGGGCACATGGCATCTCTGAAGAGGAAAGAAACCAACTTAAGAAAATATTGGTTAAAAACAGGAAAGTTTTCAATAAAAAGCCAGGTACGTGTAACAAGTACGTACATACTTTTACAGTAACAGATATTACCCCCTATTCACATAAATCCAGGCCCATCCCCAACTCCATCAGGGAGGAAGCTGACAGAGTGATCCAGAAAATGTTAGCGGACGGAATAATAGAGCCATCGGACTCATGTTATGTGAATCCAGTAGTATGGGTCCATAAGAAAGGGGGAAAATTGAGGATGACCATAGACGCAAGGAAGATAAATACACATACCTTGCCGGATCATTACAGGCCTCAGGGGGTAGACCAACTAATATCGAAATTGAAGGGAGGTCAACATTTCACAAGTCTCGACTTGACAGCATCGTTCTGGCAAATTCCTCTTCATCCAGATGTCAGGAAATATACCTGTTTCTTGCACAAAGGAAAGGTATACCATTTTTTAAAGTGTGCTTTTGGACTATCGACCAGTAGCAGTGCACTACTGAGGGCTCTAGACAAAGTTTTTGGGGATACCATCGAGACTTTTGTAACGCAATATGTCGACGATTTTTTGATATACAGCAAGAATCCCGAGTCGCACTTACATCACATAGATTATGTATTATCCAGGTTCCAGGAAAGCAACATGACCCTAAATTTAGAAAAGTGTGAATTTTTCGTCAAAGAGGCTGAATTTCTAGGCCACATCATTACACCTGATGGTATACAACCTAATCCGGAGAGGGTCAAGGCCATAGAGCATATACCACCCCCACGTAACTTAAAACAGTTGAGAAGGTTTCTGGGCATTTTACAGTACCAGTCAAAATTCGTGGTCAACTACGCTAAGGAATTGGTACCCCTTAGAGCACTGTTGAAAAAAGATACTAAGTGGGAATGGAATGCTGAACACCAGGTGGCCTTTGAGAATATCAAAGAACTTTTCAAGCACAGTATTCTCCTGGAACGACCGGATCCAAATTCACCTTTTCTAGTATACACCGATGCTAGTGCGCACTCATATGGAGCAATATTAGCACAAGAAGATGCAGATGGCAACAAACATGTGATTGCCACAGCTTCTAGATTTTTAAACAAGATAGAAGCCAATGCCTGCATAACCGAATTGGAAATAGGTGCAATCCATTTTGCGTTACAAAAGTTCAGACAATATATATATCTTTATAAAATAATTATATATACAGATCACGTAAGCCTGTCCTTCATTCAAAAATGCAAGCTAACCAACTCCAAAATCTCAAGGTACATACATGAGATAATGTCACACGACATAGAGGTCAAACATATCCCGGGGAAGGAGAACATCTTCAGTGACTTATTGTCAAGATTAAGGTCGGAGAGTCACATACCCGAGACGATATACAGTCCGCACCATGAGATTAAAATCATGCAGATAAATAGCAAAGAAAGCAACGAGATCTTGCAAGACTTCAAGAACATAGTAAAGCTACAACAAGAAGACCCTGAATTGAAGAGGCTATTCGACAAGGCTCCAGACATAATACCAAGATTGGATGCCAAGATAGGCAAATTTAGGAACATCCTATTTAAATTGCATGGTCGCGACGTAAGGAAATGGAAAATGATGGTACCAAATTCCTTACAGGACAGGGTCATTTTGGCATTCCACCACTCGATGCTTCACTCCGGTACTGAGAGAACAATGCTTGCCATCGAGGAGGTATTGTACATCAAACATCTTGGCAAGAAGGTCAGGAAGTTAATTTCCTCATGCGACCTATGCCAAAAGGCCAAGCCAATTAATGTAAAGTACGATGTCATCCCACAATCCATCGTGAGGAACGAGAAAAACGCATTGGTGTGTATTGACGAGCATGGAGAGCTACCAAGGGGTAAAGATGGAAACAGATACATATTTGTCATGTTTGATGTTTTCACAAAATTCACCAAAATATACCCCATTAAGAACATCAAAAGCAGAACATGCCTAGATAAAATCGTCAAGGACTACATCCCAAAATATGGGAGGATAAAATGTATTCTATCGGACAATGCAACCATGCATAAGAGCAAGTTGTTTCAGAACACCTTAGAAACATTAGGAATAAAATTGTACTATTCCTCAGCATATTATCCCCAGGGAAACCCGACTGAGAGAATCATGAGGGATATAAGTATTTATTTTCGTTTACTCTGCCACAGAGACCACACTTCCTGGACGGAAAAATGCGGATATATAGAGGAGGTGATTAACCATTCGGTGAACCCCACGACCAAGTTCGCCCCTATCGAGCTGATGACCAACACGAAACCAAGAAAATTAGCAATTGACATTGACACTACGATGGCTGCCCAAAGAGAATTATCAGAGAAGGAAAAATGTCAATTGGCATTCAGAAGATTACAGCAGAAGGCTGAAAAAGGGAGGAACAAGGTGAAAAGATTCGTCAGGAAATGGTCCCCACAAATTGGAGAAAAGGTGCTCTTAAAAAGCCACAAAGCATCCAAGGCATCTGAAAAAAGATCTGGAAAGATGGAGCTATTGTATACTGGACCACTGGTCATAACGAAACAGCTGGGTGACCACACGTATGAGCTACAGAATACAAATGGCAAGTTGGTAGGAAGATACCATAAAAATAAATTGAAGCCATACAAAGAAAGGACCAAATAGTCTTTGTCAACGAATGTGTAAGGCAGGAGTAGTAGAGATGAAAGAAGATAACAATTTTAAATGGGTTACTTATAGAAAATTATGTTCAGATTAGGAATTACAACAAGGAAGAAAATCAACATAGTCATTGGCTATATCGACCACAAAGAGCATTGTCAACAAAAACAGACGAGGACACTGATTGTCATTAAATAAATGAATCATAGCGACGGAAGATATGTTTTTGACATAAGGATGTCAGGGACAAAAATAAAAATGAATCAATTATGATGAAAAAGATATAATATTTCGACACAAAGATGTCGAGGGTAAATTGAGAAGAAAAATAATACAATTACAGAATAATTGTAAGTATAGAAGTTTTCTCTTATAGAAATGAGACAAAGAAATGACAATTAGTGAAGTGAGAAAAACCATAACCAGAAAAACAATGCCCATGAATTGAGATGAATATAGCCAATGCTAAGCTCGAAGAAATGTTGAACCAAACAACAATGAATAATAACCCAATCAAGAAAATTAGTACCATTAGTAACATCAGAGTTTAAGAACCGACTCAATAACCTGCCTATACATAAGCTTATAAGACAAAGAAGGCAAAGAACTGAATAAAATATTGCCATAAACATGATCATAATCATTAGCTCAAAATTTGTATCCTGTTTTTCTCTCCTCATAGCAATGAATACAAGTCAAAAACCACATAATAAACCATGATACGCTTAAATCATATTTGTGTCAATGTCAAATGTACAATAACTATGTGTTGTATAAGAACTGAATATGTGTTGTACAATAACTGAATATGTATTGTATGATAACTGGATATATTGTGTAATAACTGAATATGTTGAGTAATAACTAAATGCGTTATGCCAAAACTGAATGTGTATTGTGTAATAACTGAATATGTATTGCATAATAACAGAACATATGTGATATGATAGCAGGATATATTGTGCAATAACTGAATATATATTGTGTAATAATTGGACATGTTGTATAGTAATCAAATGTGTTGTACAATAACTGAATATGTATTGTATAATGACTGAAGGTGTATTGTATAACAACATATGTGATATGATAACTGGGTATATTGTACAATGACTGAATATGTATTGTATAATAATTGGACATGTTGTGTAATAACTAAATGTGTTGTACAATAACTGGATATGTATTGTATAATAACTGAATGTATTGTGTAGTAATCGAATATGTGAAATTTATAAAGACATGCTGTATCATGTCAAAACGAAGGACAAAGACAAACAGTGAAGAAGACTGAGGGGAAAAAAAAAAAAAAAAAAAATGTACAAAGTGATTGAATCATAGGAGTAGGGAGAAGTATTGTATTGTGTTTCAAGATTGTAAATAAGGTGACAACTTGAAAAACAAAACAAGGGGCATATGAGACAGAATATTGACTAATAGAAAATTGTTCATGTAAATATTTTTGTAAGAGTGTGTAAATTTCTAATTCTTTTAATTTGGGTGTATCAGGGACTTATTTCTTTTTAATATTCAAGATCCAATGTCTTCTCGTCACTTTGAGTTCAACCAATGAGAACTGTTGCGCGGATGAATACATAAGAATGGCGGTGTTGCATCATAGAGACGCTAGGGACTCTTTTATCATTAGCGTCTGTGAACTCAAGGTGAAAGGATGTATATTTTTGCTGATAGCGTGTGAACATGTAAATTACACCCAAACTTTTAACCAGTGTAGATTCTATCGAATTTTGAAAGTTGTTAACTAATTAAAATAGTGCTAAAAAGTGTAAATGAACAAATAAATATGTTGTGATAAAGGAACGTTGATTTGTGCATTCCATTCTGTATCCATCGACCCTGAAGATAAAAGTAGCGTCAGATATCAATCAAACTTTCCATCTTTCAGTAAAAACATTATTCCTGCTGCTATATTCCCGCTGCTAGGTAAAGACCCATTTATAAAAACCGTACCAACTGTAATAAATGAGAAAACACCAGTTACTGCTAATCACACTTTATTGCCTTCCAGTCAGCATAGTGCTAACGTTACACTTAGATCACTTTTGTACAAACTCAGAGCACAGAACAACTGTTGAATCGAATCACAAATAAAAACTGTCAGATTACACTCGCACTGAACTGCTACTTGGCACAATTCACTGAACGCTTCATATACGTCTTTTTTTCCTCACTCCAACACTTCACCACAAGCACAACTGGAACGACAACTTCTACTCCTTCACTTCTACTACTGTTACTCTCTACTGCTCCTCTCGGGCACAAGCGGGTCCCTTATATAGTTGTTTAGACAAAGGAAAAGTTGTGGAAGTAGAATGATAGGGAGAGCCTATGAGAGAACAGTCCAGACACCATCCTGCCACAAAATGGCTATTGTTCCCATATGCTCTATTGTGCAGGTAGTGGACAGGTCTCTTATGGCAGGTGAACACCTCCAGCCCATTCCTACCGCCGGGCAGAGATCAAGTCCGACCGGCACTTCTTACCAGCAGTGTGACAGTGTGACAATACTAAACTGTCAATATTTGACAGAAGCCTAGAACAATGTGGAAATGCTGGATAGTAAAACCTTACTTTGGGCCTCTATAATTCTGAATCACTTCATAATGAATGAACTAAAGTTTCAAAAGTATATGCACGTATATTTAATTGGGCATCCAATTAAAAAAATAAAAAAGTTAATTGATCTACTATGGTATGTCATCATAATTGTTTCAAATCATATTACAATATCTTAAATGTGAAATAATAATGATGATGATGGCGGTGGCGGTAATAGAGAAGTTTCTCAATAACATGGAATATCTGCTGGAACTTTGTTAAGCTCATTCTAAAGTACACTTTGAACTTACCTTCATCAAGCAAAAGATAATCAAGCAGTGTGAAAAATTCACTGTTTAAATTGCTCGAAAAATGTATATCATGCATCCAGAATCTATTTTGCCTACGCTCCTCTTTTTTTGCTTCTTCGCAAATGAACGCTAGTACAGCCAAGCGATCCATTGTGCTGATTGACAATGACTGACTTTAGAACATTAGCTCCACGGCACGTCTTGCTTCCAATAGATATGAGCGAGGTAGTTCTGTTCGGTGCTTTGCCTCCGCATGTCCAAGTGTCAGCCTACCTTGACTCTTTACTTCTAAATATTCTCCCCCTTTTGGATGATGAGCCGCCAACCTGTATCTCCCAATGTTCATTAAATACATCTAATTCAATATGCCTTTTTAATTTAATTTAAAAGGTGAGTTAATTAATAACACTGGACAACACTTACAACATATTTTTCCGGGACGCGTTTCGAAGGTTAACTTTCCTCCATTATCAACCGGACAATAACTGGGTTTCCATGGTGTTTCATGGTGCAGATGGTGATGCTTCTTCTGGTGTTTCTTCTGGTGTTATTAATTAACTCACCTTTTAAATTAAATTAATTACAACAACACTGTTTTCAAACTTCTATGAAAGGAAGATATGCCTTATACTGTCTCCTTCAATTTGAATTAGGCTACCTGTTGGAGTAGGCATGAGAGCACTCAACAAATTTGATCTTGACTCAGCTGGTGCTGCATTCTTCCACACACCCAGTGTCGACCTGTGCTCTCTGGAGGTCTCAGGCATGAAGGTCGGGCAGGCCCTTCATACTACCCCAGTGTGCAGCCGTAGGTGCGGAGCCCATCCACACCGTGAAGTATACCCATGTAGCTCTCTGAGGGCCTGGCCTGTGTTAATTCCCTGATGGTACTGCTGTCAGGTTAGTATCACTGGCCGGACATTGTACCCCTGACAGAACCCCAGTGTAACCAACAAGTCCCCTGAATCCCTGTCTGTCTCTTGCACACAGGCATGGCCTAAAGTGGGGAGCCACTGGTGAATGATTTACCCATGTGAACAAGCACTGGAGACCAGAGGGTAGCTCCTCTGACATACGCTATGAGGTCAGTCATTTTTATGATGGCGCAGACCGCGGAGATTTGGTGTCTGTTATTGTTAACCCCTGGATGGCAGGCTGACGCCAACAGTCTGAAAGAGGGTCCTCTCCATTATGCATCCACGCAAACCCTCCCTCATTGATAGTTTTTTGGTATTGACCCGGCATGTGAAGGAAAGACAATGAAGGACAATATTAAAAAGAAAGTCGAAAGGATCTGTGGCTCATTTATAAATGTAATCAGACTTTGAGATGGCACTTTATTAATAGAGGTGATTAGTAGTAATAGTAAAGTTGGGGATTTTCTGAGTGCTCAAGATGCCCTTGCACTTCGACCTATAGGTCTTTTGTGCTATCCCTATTCCCATCACAGAAATTTAGTTCTTTGGTTTTTATAAACTTCAGGACTTCCTTTCCTGAGATGGGATTTTACACCTATCCAGTGTCAAGGCTCCAAAAAGTTGATATCTTTAGAGGTGATTAGTGGAGACCAGTCTCAGAAGCTCTTAAAGGTAAGCTTGTTGGGATCCCACGCTATCCAGGTAGCTCCACATAAGTCATTAAACTTGTGTAGGGGACTTGTGACCACTTTCAGCCTAGATGATCTATCCAATGAAGGAATCATCACTGCCTCGCCGATCAGTGAGTCTGTCAAGCATACCAGCTAACTCGGAAGTAGGATGGTAAGGAGTACCCTTTACGTACAGTGTTTCTCATGTTCAAGGGTACTCAGTTGCTAGAATACATTTCCTGTGGCTAGGAGCTTGCTGCAATGTGGCTATATGTCCAGAATCCCATGTGCTGTTTTAAGTGCCAGAGATTCGGGCATACCAGGAGCTCGTGCAGCCATCCTGTAGCTTGTGAACATTGTGGCTTGCCAGCACACAAAGACATGGCTTGTACTCAGGACCCATGCTGTGTGAACTGTGGGGGTAACCATCCATCTAGCTCACGTCAGTGTCCTAAGTTCTTGGACGAAAGGTGCATTCAGGAGTTGTAGGTTAAGGAGCCCCTGACCTTTACAGAAGCTTGTAAATGCTTTGAACAGCTGAAACCTGCCACCACCCTAGGCTACTCATCAGCAGCTTGTTGCACTCCTGTTGCCACTCTTGGTTTGCAACACGTTACCTTAGAAAATGCCTCCACTCAGACTGACATACCAGCAAGCCCTCCCCCAGTGTGTCGCAAAATCCCTGTATCAAGGACATCTTCCACTGTGCAGATACCTGCCTCCAAGCTATCAACAAGATCTAGCAATCCTATTGACAGAAGTCGTTCCTGACATGGAATTTGATCCAGCACCTGCTCCTCTTTGAAGTTCCGCTCCCACTCTGTGAGCCGCAGGGAAACTTCCAACTCCCGTATATCATAGGGGTCGTTAGGGGATGGCGAACTCTGAATCATCAATCCAAAGCAGTTAAGGTAAAGAAGAGAAAGATAAACACCAACCACTAATCTCTTTTACCATGGAAGTAATCCAGTGGAATGTTAATGGGTTCCAGGCACGTGCTCCAGACATACAGCACCTAGTCTTTCAACGTTCTCCATCAATTGTCTGTCTACAGAAAACCCACTTACATCTTAATCACGCTTCCATCCTTGTGGTTTTTTGGCATTCTGGCATGATTCTGCAGCTGATAGGTGAGCATACAATGGTGTTGTATGCTGGTAGTGCATACCATCTTTGCCAGCAGCATACCCCTTAACACACCGCTGCAAGCTGTAGCGGTGCACGTGCAGTTGTGTGGGCTGTGCTTGTCTGCTTGCAATGTTTATCTGCCACCGGTCAGTCGTACATGAGAACAATCTTCGGGCTCTTTTGGCACAGATTCCACCACCACTCATCTTTCTCGGTGATCTGAATGCTAAAAGCACTTTATGGGGCTCCAACACTGATGATGCTCATGGATTATAGCAGACGTATGCGGTATTTCTGGCTTACTTGTATTAAACACTGGTGTCCTTACCTTCCTATCATCTGCCTATGGTACACACTCTGCTGTAGACGTTTCCTCTTGTACTCCATCATTGGTACCACTTCTTGATTGGACCATACTTTCTGACTTATTTGGCAGTGATCATTACCCCATTAACATTCACCTGTCCGGCCACAATCCTGTCCCAACACAACATCCTCACTGGATTATTTCCATAGCTGACTGGGGGAAATTTCATTCCCTTGTTCACCACCCTGCTGATGTATCTGCCACCATAGTGAAATGGAGTATTTTATCTGCACTATCCTACCCTTAGTGGATTCCAACATTCCTTGCTGATCATCTACGCCACGACACATTCCTGTTCCCTGGTGGTCCGAGGAATGCTGTTTGTCTATTAAAACACACAGGCATGCTCTGCATGTTTTTACTTTACATCCCACAGAGGCAAACTTTGTAGCTTTTAAACGTGCTTATGCTAGGGCATGCTTTATACTTTGTGATGCCAAATGCAAGTCCTGAGAAAACTTATATCTCTTCCCTTTCCTGTCGAAGTTCAGCGCAAAAGGTATGGACTGCTGTTTGGCATATGTATGGCAAGTGATGATCATGCTTGACCTTGCCATAAACGGCTCGCATTATACAGCAAGCAGGATATAGCAGATGCCCTTGCTACTTTGTCCCCTGCTACCAGCCAAACACATAGTTACGATAAGAGCGTTTATACCTGTCAAAGAACCTGCAGAGCAGATAGTTCTCGATTTTAACAGGGACTGTAGTGAACCGTGCAATGCAGTCTTTATAGAAGTGGAGCTAGTGCATTCTTTGTCCCTCGCAAAGGACCCTTCTCCTGGTCCTGATGACATCCAAAGACAAGTGCTGCTGGATCTTCCACTTGTGGCTCTCTCTTTCCTGCTGAGCATCTATAAACACATCTGGCTCCAGCAGGTTTTCCCATCTTCTTGGCTAGAGGTATTGTCATCCCTGTCCCTCAACCCAGAAAAGACCAGACACTTCCCTCTAGCTACCACTAGAGTGTCGTTTGCAAGACCTTTAAATGGATGACTAACACTTGCTTAGTGTGGGAGCTAGAGACAAATAACCTGCTGAGCAATGTTCAGTGCGATTTTCGTCGCCATAGCTCCAGTGTCAACAATCTGACACACATGGAAGCGTACATTCAAAATGCCTGAAGCAGCATGTCGAGGGTGTCTTCTTCAATCTGCAAAAGGCTTATGCACCACCTGCCACTATGGGATCCTCCGCACTCTGCACAAATACGGTTTATGAGGTCATTTAGCTCCCTTACTTTTTAACTTTTTAGAACTTCGCTGCTTTCTTGTCTGTGTTGGAAACATGCTCTCCGAAGAGAGGATCCAGGAGTATGGTGTACCACAGGGGTTGATTCTCAGTATAACGCATTTCAATGTTGCCGTTAACGGCATTGCTAGTGTTGTTCGTAGTGGAATCCCGATGTTACTGTATGTTGACTTTGTGATATACTGTCACTCATATAGTCTTAAGCACATTGAGCATCAATTGCAGCTGACCACAACATCCATCATCGGCTGGGCCCTTGACACCAGCTTTCAGTTCTTCCCTACAAAAACACAGTGTGTCCACTTTCATCGTGTTCGTGGTGTGCACCCTTCTCCTGATCTGCATTTGTGTTATGCACCTCAAGTTTTTTGGTGTTCACCTTGACACTTGGGAACTCCATATTTGTCAACTTCATGCTTCCTGTGATTGTTTGCTTCAAGTGCTTGGGGCGGCAATTGCACTGTCATGTTGAGGTTGCATTGTTCCTTGGTCAGGTCCAAACTAGATTATGGCAGTTTTACTTATGGCACAGCGCCCACCTGTAAACTTCACTTTTTAGACACAATAGATCATACTGGTATCCATCTAGTTACTGGGGCTTTCTGCACTAGTCATTTTGCATGTCTGTATGCTGACTGGTGAACCTGCACTTCTATTCAGTGCTCAATTTTATTACGTTCTTACGTAGCCAGGTTGGCAGCTCAGCCTGGGCACCCATCTTTTAACCCTGTATTGCATTTGGAACTCACCCACCATTATCTACTGAATAGCACTATCTCTCGCCCCAGCGTATTCGATTTTGCAAGCTGCTTACCACACATGCACTCTGAATGCCTGCTGTCAAATGGTATTCTCTTGGCTGCAATCCTCGTTGGCAATTACAGCGTGCCCAGTTCGACCTGGAGCTTCGGACCCGTGCCACCTCAATCTGTGTATCGTCAACTTTTTACCGAGCTCCTGGGACATTACCAGAATTACACTCCGGTATTTACTGATGGTTTCCAGTTGGGTGATGCTACAGAGTTTAGTTTTGTGTATAACGGTGAGGCTCACAAGTACCGTCTTCCGGACAACAGTTCTGTTTTTATCACCAAGCTGTTCGGAATCTTTTATTTTATACTTTTTATCTTTAGTTCCGTTCCTGGAAATTTTATGATCTGCTACAACTCTCTAAGCGCTATGCAGTCATTGCAACGGTTTCTCAGCACTCATTGTAGAAATTCAGACACTTGTTTCACATTTGCTCTCACATGGATACCAGTTTGTTTTTACATGTACCCCAGGCCATGTGGATATTACTGGCAATGAAGCCCTGGATGTGGCTACTAAGTCTGCCTGCTGTTTGCCAGAGGTTTTCACATGCAGTCTGCCTTGTACAGATGTACAACAGTACTTCTGTCACCATATTTTATCAGTCTGGCAGCAATTGTGGGAAGCGTTGAATGGCACTCAATTGTGTACTATTAAGGACACCGTGCAACCCTGGATGACATCTTGCAGGGATTCCAGGTGGGCAGAGGTAATTTTAGCCCGCTTGAGAATAGGTGACACACGCATGGACATCTTTTGCTTAGTGACCTGGCACCCGTCTGTTCCACTTGGGATGTTCAACCTTCTGTGGCCCATATTCTTGATTGTCTGCAATACACTCATGAGCGCCAGTTCTTTGGCCTGGATTCCACTCTGAAGTCAGTCTTAGGCAGCGACCTGGTAGCTCTAAGTACAGTGCGGAGGTTTTGTCACCAGTACTGGCTTTGGTAAGCAGGTTTAACTTGTATTTTATTTTGTTGTTTTATTTTGGACTTTTAGGATGTTTATCTCATTTTCACATTTTAACTGATTACCTTTTAGATCAATTTTTGCATTTTATCTGTTTTATATTTCCTGTTTTAACGTTTTAATTCTGTGTGTTATGCAGTGGCGAGTTTCCCTGTTCTTTATCTTTTTGACTTTTGACCCTAATGACCTACCTGTCAACCCTACTCATTCACTCCTTATACCTTGAGGGTTCCAGTCAAGTACTTCTTTCTATTGCTCCAGTTGACTTTCTTACTGTATGGCCTATCCATCTCCATTTTCTCTTCCTAATTTGGATGTCAGTGGGTTCTTGTTTTATACTTGCCATAAAGTTTTATGATATTTCTGGCCATCTTATGTTTAGAATGTGTCACAAACATCTATTGATAGATCAAAGCCGTTAGTTGCATATACAGGATGAAGGGAACTCATTACATTAATTCAAACCAGTGATAGATCTCTGTATTTGGAACACATTTTGCATGTTACATTTTTGTCTCTGACCATTTCCTATGGAGATATTTTAGCTTTGTTGAAAACAAGAGACGGTGGCGCCGTGGCCGAGTGGTTAGCGCGCTCGCCTACCACCTAGGCGGCCCGGGTTCGATCCCAGGGACCCGCATGTGGTATTCGTGGTGGACGAAGCGGCGTCAGGGCGGGTTTTCTCCGGGTACTCCGGTTTCCCCCGCCATCTCATTCCACCGGTGCTCCATCTTCATGTATCATCAGTGTCACCGCCTGCGGTGCCGTAGTAGTAAAAGCGGGCGTTAAACACTACAACAACAACAACAAGAAAACAAGAGACAAACTGGCAATGCTGCAGATTGTGTGGGTGTCATGTTCACTAGGTCAGTACATAAACACACGTCACTAGTGCTTCCGCAGTGGTGCGGCTCATGAATGCAAACATAAAGACATACTATGCCATGTCCGCTACGTTGTAATAAATAAATACATCTGAATTTTCCAGGAATACATACTGTAACCTAAACTCAAAATCTAAGGATATTTTTATCATTTTGTTCAACATGAAACTTAAATCCTGTTTTAGCTGATACTGCTATAATTTAATAAACCAAACCACCTTTTGGGCTTGTAAACACAAACAAAAGTACATTTGTAGGCTCTTACAAAGTGTACCAAATGATATTTTTAACGCAGCAGCAAAAGAATAAGCAATGAACCAAATGGTTCACTCACTTCACAGGCATTGTTCAAAATGTCCACCATTTGCACACCTGCAAACTTTGCACCTTCTTAACCAATTATGTTGCACTCTAGCAAAAACACCCTCATTATTGCATGTTTCCTTCACAACCAGATAAATGTGTTTTCTCAAAAATTTGAGGTCAGTTTTATGGATTCTGCTTTTCATATCTGCCCAGAAGGAAAAGTCCAGAGGATTCATACCGGGTGAAAAGGAAGTCATTGCATTAATTTAAACCAGTGATAGATCTCTGTATTTGGAACACATTTTGTATCTTACGTTTTTGTCTCGGACCATTTTCTACAGAGATAGTTTTGTCGAAAACAATCTGGTAACTCTGCAGATTGTGTGGATATCACTTTCACTAGTTCAGTACATAAACAAACATGCATCATTACTGCTAACACACTCTCGTGAACGTTTCCTTCCATGTTTACTGTGCGAGTGTAGGCCAATCACGTTATCTGCCATAACATTACTCCACCCTACAAGCAACCGATCTGTTTACATCCAGAAACCAGGTCAATTCCCTGACCAACCTCAACACAATGTTAAATTACTTCACGTCTGAAAGAGCCGCTCAGAGTATTCCTTCACATCTTTTAAGTGATTATTTCAAAACCCAGTGTGATGTCCCATGATTACTATGTCAGAAATAAGTTACTCTACGTATCTTACAAGTAACAAACAGTTATCTTCATACATTCTTGTGGAATTACACATGTAATTTGGAACAAACACCATTTATTTTTTGAAATCAAAGAACAAAGTGCAATAAGACTTTTTTGTTAGTAATGCTTCTATGGAGCTCATATTAGAAGGGATGTAATGACTTCCCTTCCATCCTGTATATACCTGCTTGCCTTCTATCGCGCCTTCTTCATCTGGTATACTAATTCTTTTCTCATGATTCTTTGCACCTATGATAGACCTTTATATAATTGCTTGTGGTTCTGTTTCAACATTTTGTATTTTGATCTCGATTTCTTCTTTGATGGGGCTCTAATGACCTAGCTGTCGACGGGCCCTTAAACCCTACTCACTCACTCACTCTCCTTTGATTTCTCTCTCCCTTTCATCTTGTTCCTCAACCTTTCTTCCAAGTGATTAACAATATCATCTCCACTTCCATGATCACCATTAGGCACAGGATTAATCTATACTCTTCCAATAATTAGTAACACACCTATCACACCCACCACAGCAAAGATATTCTCTATCCCTCCATTGTGTCCTTTGTTGTTACATTCTATTTCTTATCCCTAACCATTCCAATTCTTGCTCTCTAAGTTGATCCCCGTTGTCACTTATGCCACTATTGAACTTCTATCAGCAGCTCCCAAGAAATACAACCTCTCTCTTCCACTGCTAGCTTACCACTTGCCATGCATTTTATTTGTGTACCATGTATCACTTTTGTTCCTTTCTTCTAACTTCCATGTGTCTTCCATTCCTATTTTCCCCATAATTTGCCTAAATCACTTTGCTGTCGACAGGCCCTTAAACTCCACTCCATTCCCATAATTCTTCCTCTCCCTGCTCACTAACTGTGTGCTCTCTAAAAATTTTTGCTGTTTCATACATAACTTGAAGATTTCCCACTGTTCTTTGACCATACATCTATTTTTATTTATTTAATTATTTTATTTATTTAGCCTATATCATCCCTTAAGGGCCAAGGCCTCCTACCTGTTGGTATGGTAGCTCAATAAAAACTCATTAAGGGAGCACATTCCAGTCCTGTCCTACACATGCAGAATTTTACATGAACATAACACTAGTTTTACATTATCACTTTTGAAAGTTCTACCACTCTGCTGTCTGTACCTTCTTCATCACGCATATTTTCATTAACACTTTATTTAGGAGTTGTTTCCCCACTTCTATCTCTTGCATGCCTTGACCACAGAAGTCTGCCCATCTGATGCTCTGCCTGCCCACACATCTATTCTGGGCTCCCACTTTGTTCTGTAGGTCCATCTGTTGCTACACATCCTCGTAACCTGGCCTTCCCATTTCCATTTGAGATGCTCTGCCATGATAACTGCACCTCCCATGCCTGATCTCGTTGAGTATTCTGTCTCTGAGTGTTACGTAAAGTAGTTTCCTTTCAATTTTTCAGTGGCATACCTGAATCATTCTCTTTATTTTCTATTTTAGCGGCCATGTTTGACTGCCATACCTATTACTTCTGTCCTGAGGTTCAACTTCAATGTGTCGTCAGTTAGGATATATTTCATGCTCCAAAATTTTTTCCAGGCCTGCCCAACTCTTCTCTTAATTTCTTTTTCAATATTCATTTGAAACGATAAAGTTTGGCTAAGGTAAATAATATTCCTGTACATATTCAATTGGTTCACTGTTTATGTAGACTGGTTCCTCTGTGACGTTAATCACTAACTTCTGTCTTCCTGGGATTCATAGCAAGTCCTGCTTCTGTGCTTACTCTGTTTAACATGTGCTCAAATTCCTTCCCTATTTGTGCTATCACAACAATCCCTATACGTGCATTCCCAATCTAGGTTACCAAGTTGGTTTTCCAGTAGACACGTGAGTAGTTTAGGTGACAGGACGTTACCCTGTTTAATGCCTCTTCCTAATGGGGAACTTTCTCCATTTCATTCCAAACATCTATACCAACATTTTATTGTTCTCTATTATTATTCCTTTCCTTATTGTTTTTTCCCCAGCTGCACTGAAGCTACTTCCCTTGGTACTGATCTTAGTAACCTTTATAGTTCTTTACAAAATATTTTATACATATGATCTGCCTTTTTGTTTACATCTGTGGCCCCCAAATTTCTACTGCATAAAATGTTGTTCTTTTCTTCTTTACCTGATAACCCTCCACTTATGTAGGACATACACCCCTAGGACTTACAAGCCAGTGCCGAGGGTCAGACCCCTGTAGGGGAGCAGAGGAACCTATGGACTGGACAGAGTGAAGACCTGAAAGTGGATGGTTTGCCAAGCAATGAGTGAGGAAGAGGATGATATGAAATTTAGGCAAAATTGATGATTGGAAAGGTGATGTTGGAGCAATTGGTGGAATGAGTGGTGGGGGAAACCAGAGTACCTAGAGAAAACCTACCCTGATGCCCCTTCGTCCACCACAAATACCACTTCGGGTCCCTGGGATCAAACCCAGGCCACCTAGGTGATAGGCAAACACTCTAACTGCTCGGCCACAGTGTTGCCACATAAAACATTGTTCTAGTAAATAGTACCATAAAGCAAAACACTGGTAGGTCTTTAAATACAGCTTGACTCCTTGGTAGTGGAACAGGCTGGGGAATGGTAGCCAATAATAAATAAATAAATAGATATAGAGCAGCTGATGGCAAAGAATAAATGGTAGGAGGTAGACTGAAGACAGCAGTACTAGCCCAGTGAAAAAGCTAAAAATAATGTTGATAGCCAACAAGACACAGTCCATAGTGATATCAAAGAAGGAAAGATGCTAGGTTAAAGTTTCAGCATATATCAGTTGCCTTCTGCAAATTCTCTCTTTTGCTTTAATTCACATTCTTATTTACTTTATAATATCAATGTTATAAATATGCCATCTGTTTCAGTGAAATTCCCGTGGAACTTGTACATGAAGCTCGAGGAACTGAGGTACACTTAAACATGGAAGATCATCGACATGAAGAGTTTGTGAACCTTAAGCCCAAAGTGAAAGCCTTCTCAGGAAAAGGACATGTACTCGGAAGGTGAATGTTCCGCTAAGCTTGTAGTTTCAAATAATATCAAATGTGAAATTATACAATTTTTTGTTAGTTTTATTTGTATAGCTTCCTTCAACTTTTATGGTCATGTCGAAGGCTTCAGCTTGAGGAGCTGATGATGTTATAATTCTTTGAAATGTAGGTTTTAACATTGGATTTAATAATTTTTATACCATTGCAGCATCATGTGTTGTCTTGCTGCATCAGACACCAGAAAATTACATGAAAAAGTGAGTTTATGGCTGACTGCCCCATATGAAAACATTACCTCAAATCTTGTGTTTCTGCATAATTACAAACATTTTATTTAGTATATTTAAAGGTCTGAATATCTGACCTGTTTTATTTGAGAGGCTTATGCCATGATAAGATGACCTCACTGGGAATTGGATTCTTCTTTTAAATGCCCCGCAGAATTGTTTAACTTCTGACACCAGTTGCACTAGTACCTGCAACTAACCTGCATTACAAAGTCACAAATATGATATAAACATAAAAACAGAAACTTTAAATATGCTCTACTCAGTCAGGAATACATAAATTCACTTAAAATGATACAAGTACAAGCTAAGTCCAAATTTATTTACTGCACATGCACACCTTTATGAAAGCGTAATTTATAATGTGAATTTACACTCCACTGCAATATTCTTAAACAAAATGTATGTGCAATTGTTTATACTAGGGCTAGGAAGTTCATGCATTTGCATGTTTTTTCATAGGGGTTAAAAATGTATGCTTTTACATTATGTGCACGAATTATGGAATTTTCAGTTATTTGGAGATGATTTTATGGTGCATATAACTGCATATTTTCTTGATTTTGATAAATGTATACTATTTCAATATTATAGCCCCTATATTGCATATTTTAATGATTTTTATGGTTTTTTATTATTTTTTCCATCTGTATATTTTTCATATTGGTAGTATTACACATAATGATGCAACTCACAAGGTGGTGAGAACTAATGCTATTATGCAGTAAATCCCGTGTTTCCATCCTTTCATTATATGTATGTGCGCAGAGAATATTCAGTGCATTATCTGAGAGGTTTATATTAACAAAGATAAAGTACAGGTCAACGTTTTGAGCAGCACAATTATAGCAACGCTTACCTGCCCACCAGTAGTTGTGTCGTGATCTTCAAACGTAACAGTGTTGTGAACTGGTTTCCACCAAATTAAATTAGGCGTATAAAATGTTAAAATGCTCTTCAAATGCAGAAAATAAAACCAACTTCTAGTGCTGAATTAATTAATTTACAGAAAGAGTCTTCGAGTGATTTAATATCTACAAATAATAGGGTACTGTTTTGTGGAGCATGTGAGAAAAATGTAAGGAGTGAGAAAAGATTTCAAATAGTTCAGCACATAAACAGAGCAAAACATAAGGAGAATTTAATCAGAAAACTCGCAAACAAAGAACCTGTTCAAAAACAGCTAGTAGAGTGTTTAGGAAGTAGGGTTACTGAATTTTCCTATGACTTGTGCCAAGCATTTTTAGCTGCTGATATTTCCTTGTTAAAAATTAATAATCCGACATTTAAAAACTTACTTGCCAAGTACACTCGACAACATGTGCCTGAAGAAAGTACACTGTGTAAGACTTACGTAGAACATTGTTACAATAACGTATTATCAAATATACAAAATGAATTAGCGGATCAGTTTGTGTGGTTGTCTGTTGATGAAACCCCTGATTCTGAGTGCTGTTCTATTCCTAATATAATCGTGGGTGCTTTAAATAATGAACAAAAGACTACACCTTATCTTCTTAATGTGTGCAAATTGTCGGCCACTGACAGTGTAACTGTGACCCAGTTTGTGATGGACTCTTTGAAATTACTATGGCCATGTGGAATCAAATACGACTGGTTACTTTTATTTGTCATTGATGCAGGTCCTTGTATGGAGCAAATCCTCGTGTGACTGACATTTACAATACATTTTCTTCTTAAAATGTCTGTCTAATGGTCAATATAGGTGTAAAAATGTTATTTTAACGATATACGATGACAGAGAATACATTGGTGGTTGTGATAGGAAATACAAATATCTTAAAAAGTGAAACGATTATTTAATAATAGCACTAAACTTTTCGTGACTGACATTTTTGTCAACTGCAGGTGCAACTTCAAACGTTTGTCCTCCGTTTTCTCTGAAAGTTTTCTTATTTGATTTGTTCTGAAAAATCACTTGAGAGAGGAACTTCTAAGCTTTCAAATGACCTGAAAAAAGGTTTGGGATGTTATTCTCATCTGGAGATATTTATTGAAAAGGTCAGCGTGACTAACTGACATGAGTTTGTGACTAACTGACACTTGCGAAAATTGTTATACCTCGTCTTTGTTTTATATGGTATAACATATGGTAAATCATAGTGACACGTATTGTACGTTACATACATGTAATACATACAGGTGTGTAAGTGTATTTATCGTTTTGACAATAATCATATCCTTTGGAGAAGCATTAATGTCATGCAACATAAACAGAATAAGCATATGTTGACAGCTCTCATTTCTTATCACAGTTACATCATTGCAAGTATAAAAAGCTGACTCAAAACCATGACAAAGACGACACATGAGAGCACACAGCACACAGCACATACCTATATCACATGATTGGACTCCTTATAGTGCAGGAACGCTAGATGCAGTAGTCTCGTAGTACACGCGCATATCACTACACTGTTTTTATTTCCGAAAGTTGTGCATTATTCTGACACTTTCCGCACATGAAAGAAAAGCATATTCCACAACATTTAAACCTAATACTTTCACATAATGAACCCGCTGAGTGGACGGCATTGGTGAAATACTTTCAAATCTTTTGTCGAGAAATTATTTTGCTTCTTCAATTTCAGGCAGAGAAACTTCAAGAACACATACTTTGATTTTCTTTCTAACAGTATTAACAAATTTTTCAGCACTCTGAATCCTGCTTCCTGCTTTCGCAGCTGTCCATGCC
Source organism: Tenodera sinensis (assembly GCA_030765045.1). Lineage (NCBI taxonomy): Eukaryota > Metazoa > Arthropoda > Insecta > Mantodea > Mantidae > Tenodera > Tenodera sinensis. Next base: position 228,820,528 of record CM060964.1, on the reverse strand, counting down.
ATCCTCTTCACTTGTCCTCCAATCGCATCTACTGCCCCCTTTCCGTGATAGGATTTGAAGAAATGCCATTCAATTTGGATTCCAAATACTTCGGAAAGATATGTCACATGGCTCAATGTGTATTTCTGCTTAAAATGACAAGCAGCTCCATCAGAAAATACTTTCACAAGTTCAAGATTCGGAACAATATCCAATATTTCCGAAAATATATTCCTTAAGCAAATATCAACTGCATATTTGTCATGCGATACATAATCAGACACCAAAGCAAAAGATTGTTTCTGAATTTCACCAATATCTTCTTTCCTATACCAGGCAACAGCAGTAAATATTGAGAGCTGTGTATTATTCCAGTGGGCAGCTTGAATTTCATTTTGCTACTTGCATGTGTAGTTCTCAGAGAAGTCAATCTGTATCACAGCTTCACTAATTGCAACATTTTCCCGAGCCTTCTTAAAGGCTGTCTTTACATAAACGTGATATAGGAAACGTGGCAGGCAATTGGTCAGTTCTTCAATGCAGTCTTTTACAGACCCATTTTTAACTTCTATTTCCATTCTTCCATTACGAGAACTCCACAGCTTCCATTCGCATGGAAGAATTAGCAAGTTTATCCGAAATGTTTGCCCCACTCAATCCCGAGCACTTGGAGCATCCTCCCTGCATACACTTCTCGATTTCTAATCACAAACCACTTGTGCTATGAACTTACGAAATTCAGTCTCAGTGAGTACGTGATTTTTACACAATGCTTTGAGAAGAAACTTCGTATTTTCATGTATAATGTATGTGCACACATTATGTGGGATCTGACTTTGAAGACGCACGTGAGCAGGGCGTAATTCACCCCACGGACATTTCTACTCTGTCTTGTAGAAAGAGTGCATGTGCTTCTTTTAATGATACCACTAGATACCTAATGCGAACTTCTTTTGTTTCTCCCTGAACATGGATTTCAATAAAATCATCTCTTCCAGGAGCTTGGCAAGATAAAGAATCATCCTGATAGAACTTGATGATTGCAATTTTAAGTTCCTCTGATAGTTGTTTTCCTGATACCGGGACAGAATGCTTTGGTTTTACAACATGTAATCCCTTTTCAACTGCTAACTTACATATCATTTCTTTTCTTTTGCGTGGAGATTGCGGGAATGCTTCCTCAACACGTTTTCTGCACTTTCCGAAATACTGTTTTCTTTTGAAAGGGGTTGATGTTGATGGAGTATCCTTATCAATCCCTTCTTGGTCTCTTATCTTCTGTCTTGCACGCTGCGCTTGCTTATATCTCCTATATTCAGCGTTTGTGTTCTCCTCCTTGTTTTGTTTGTTTCAGTATTTCTCTTCCTTTCCTCATAGTCACTTTTATTTTTTCCTTCCATTGTGCATAACTGCCTTGCTCCTTCAGACATTGTTTGTATTCACATTGTCTTTGGGCTTGTGTTTTAGCCATGGAGTCAGAAACAGACTGATACGTCTATCCTGACTGAAGTCTCAGAAGCAACTGTACGCGTATGACGACCACAGGGTGCCTGCACTAACTGTCCGTTAGTCACGTGTTTTGTGGAAAAACTAATGACTATAGAGGAAAACTTTCTGATACTTTTTTGTTTGTTATATTGTAATGACGCAGAATCAAAAAGGATATTTATTTCAGTCTATCACTTTTCCCTCCAGAGGACTTTATGCTTATTTACCGTGACTGACATTGACACACAGTAATAATTAAAGAGACTCTAAGGATTATTTATAAATGTCGAAAATGATTAGCCATATACACATTTCGAAGGCGAAGAGTCATTGTGTGATGTACAGTTGTACATAGCTCCTGAAATATTGATATGAAAATCACCGTTATTCGTGCTTATTTTTAGTGTTTTGGAATCATATGGGTAAGAAGTGAAATTTGAACCCATATTCACGTTAATAACATTTATTTTTCACTTCATAAGATACTTTGGAGTATCTAGCATCATCTTTCCTCAGTAAAAAAACTGAAACATTAATTTCAAATTTTAATACTCGGTATGACATATTCACGGAATTGCTCTATGGTAAAATCAGGACAAACTCTGAAAGGTATTTTTCCTAACTTAATTCATATATCTTGTTTGGCACACGCCCTTCATCGCATTTCGGAGACAATGCGTGATTCTTTCCCATTGGTAAATACATTTGTGTCCAGTACAAAGAGAATTTTTGTTAAATCTCCTAAAAGAGTTAAGTTGTTTAGATCAACAGCACCTAATATCCAACTTCCTCCTGCACCAGTGTTAACTCGATGGGGAACATGGGTCGATGCAGTTTTATATTATGCTGAACGCATAGAAATAGTCGAAGAGGTTGTTAATTCATTGGACTCGAAAGATGCTTAATGAATAGAAACTGTGCAAAATATTCTGTCAGGCACTGGGTTAAAAGAGGATCTTAGTTTCATATCAGCCCATGTTTCTTTCTTACTAACAGCTGTAACAGCATTGAAAGCTGTAGGATCTCCTTGCATGAATCACTTACTGTGTTTGAAAAAACAATATGTGATCTAAGTTCTGTTCCTGGTAGCATAGGAAAAAAAGTGAAAGAGAAAGTGAATTATGTAACTTAAAAAAATTCTGGTTATAAACAGATGTGCGATACTCGAGACATTCTTGTAATAAAACCATCTGTCGCGCCAAGAGACTTGACTCTGAAGCAGTTAACATCATTTAAATATGCCCTGATAACATCTTGTGACGTGGAGAGAAGTTTTTCACATTACAAAAGTGTTTTGCGAGACAACAGACAATGTTTTACAGTTGAAAATTTGTGCAATGTGTTGGTTTGGAACTGCAATTTAGCAGTTAATACTAGCAGCGGGACCACTTCTGCTTAAACCTCTAAGGAATAAGGTAACTTTATTTATTATTTATACTAACTTGTCTTTTGTACTGCAAAGGGAAAGCAATTGTTTGAATTAAATACTGCATATTTCTTGGCATATTTTCAAGTTTTTAAGAGCATATTTGTATGCATATTTCATTGTTTTTTAGGGCATGAACTTCCAAAGCCTAGTTTATACATTTGGCCAACTGTGCGATTGTCTTCAATTTTTAATATACCCATTTTAAAATGGGACTATTGTGCTTTATGCAAGCACATACCTACATCTAATTGCCAGTCTACAAAAAGGAATTTGTATAACATGATGCAGAAGTTTTGGAATCACTTACACCAACAATTACTCCAAGTTTTAACAAGAATCTTATGAGCGCCAAAGAACTCGAGTTAGTGAACTTTGCAACACAAAGTTACGGACAAGATTTGTGCACGCTAGTAGGTATCAAAATATTTCAAGAAATGTGGGTAAACAAATTTGACACTGGTGTTTGCACCCAATGAACTCCACAGTCACAGACCAACCATTATTACATTATTAGCTTTAGAAACAAACATTGGCCATACTTTTAATAAGTAACATTTATCAGCAGTAACAAATATTCAATACCTGAGTCAGGCTTTGCTTCTTTAGCAGCTTTGTCAAAAAAAAAACAAAAAAGCATTGCATGCGATTAAGTAAACGTTCTACACTGATATGTGAAGAAAACAAACACAGCTAATGTGATGCTGCCAGTTCTAACGGAATTAAGAAGGCAACAAATTGTGAATTTTTGAAACTTAATTTACACAAAAATCATTGAATCTATTGAAATAAGCCAAAGGAAAAGTTTGTTGTTTATTCAATTTTCTATGAATGTAGCCATAAATCAAGAACCTTTAGTCAATAATAATTCAGCCAGGTGGTGATACATTTTTTTATAAAAGTATTTATTCTAGGAAACTAAACTCCTAAACTCTTCAGCTTTTTGGTATTAGACTTTCTTGTTATTCACAATAAGAGAAATTTACTGTTAAAGTCTGACAGATTATTTCACTTCCACCCTATATATCTGGAGTTCTAAGCCAGCAGCGGAAGGAGACGGAGGTGTCTTGTGACAGCGCTCATAAATGAGAGGAAGAAGGGAACAAGGAACATGGCAGCCGGGGAAACAACCGATAATGCGATGAGAGAATTGATTGAATTGGAAAGATCATTAGTAAGAAACACAGGCACAGAAATGGTTGATAGAGAAGAAGAGGTTAATAGAAATGTGGAGGAAGTTAAGAACAAGATGATAAACATTAGAAGAAGAGTGGAAGAAATGGAAGGTAAGAACAGACGTTACAATCTAGTAATTAAGGGAATTGAGGAAAGAACAGGAAGGGATGCAAGAAGAGAGATACGAGAATTTTTAGGAAGAAGATTAGGGATGGAAATAAGATGCTATGAAATTTGTGAAGCTTTCAGATTCGTCAACTGAAGAGGAAGAAGAAATATCTTAGTGAAATTCATTAGCACGCAATTGGCCTCAGATTTAATAAAACAAGCCAAAAAACTGAGAAGAATGGACATCTATATCAACAGGGATTTAACTTATAAGGAAAGAGAAATACTGAAAAGATTAATAGAACAAAGAAGATCGGCACATAAGTAAGGAAAAATGGCATACATTACAAATTTGCAACTATGGATCAATGGAAAAATGACAGAAGGGACATCAGAATGAAAAACGATGAGGTGGACAAAAAGAAGACAATGAGCCAGGAAAACAAAATTGACACAAAGAGCTTGGATCAACAGAATACAGCACCAACTGAGGTGAAAGATCACGAAATGCAAACTCTTCAAAGTGTACGAGCAACATGTGTATTGTTCACTACAGCACAGGTGGGAGAAACGACCTTGAGTGAAGCTCCAGCTGAGATAGGAGGTGATGGAAAGGAGGAGGAGGAGGAGGAGAAGCGGAAGAAGAAGACAAAGGAAGAATAAAAGGTTGAAAGGAGTGAATTAATAAGCGAGTTTGTTAGGGTGTGGAATAGTGAGTGCAGGAAGGCATTTCCAAAGAAAATCAGAAAAAATACGAGCAAAAAAGATGACATAGCAGTGGATGTGTGTAAGTGGGAAGGCAAAGAAACAGGTGCTAAGTATGATTGTGAAAAGGGAGGAGATCAGAAAGGTAGCTATCATGTGTGGAAAGACAAGAACAAACAAGCAACTGGTACACCTCGCCATGTGATGAGACAAAGCAAATGGTTTTGAAGCTGGTAGTTAGGAGTTACAGGAGGGAAGATAGGTTAAGTCAGTGTAACTACGCGTTCATAAAAGTGAAACCAAGGGAGTGTATGTGAAATAGGGTACAGGGGGAGTAAAAAAAAAAATACAAATAGAAACGAAAGAACGACTATAACTAAAGAACAGATAAATGAAATTGTTTAAATAAGATTAGAACAAAATAAATATCAATCTAAATATCAATCGTATATATAAAGTATATATGTAAGTGTGGGTGGGGGCAGGGGCGTGTGCAGGGTGGAAGGTACTGCTTTGTCCAGAATAATCTGGCTAATAGATGCAGTTTTAAGAAACATAAAGTGCTAAGTTTTATTTCGGTAGGTTTAATAGTTTTGTAGAAATTTAAGTTTTTTGGCAGTGTAAATGGCAATGCTGTACTCTCTTCACACACGCCAGCAACCTGTGTTGAAGGCGACCAGCATGTGCTTCCAGGCCAGTACTGCCTCAGATATAAACAAAACATCCGACTGGCGCGTGCCTCGCAGTCAACACTCACAGTTGTAAACAAAACATCCGACTGGCATGTGCCTCACAGTATCACTGTCTCAGTTGTAAACAAAACACTCGACTGGCATGTGCCTTGCAGTCAACACTGTCTCAGTTGTAAACAAAACACTGGCCCACTGCATAAGATCAGTCCTGGCATACCCCAGCGACTTGTGTTGAACCCGACCTGCGTGTGCCATCAGATATAAACAAAACACTTGTTTACGTACCAGTGAAGCGGTCACAATCTTGGGCGAATCAGCAAGAATCAATATGCCATGCCTAAAAGGTGTTAATGTAACTGAAATGACGCATTCGTTCAAGTAATAATGAAGATGTGGTTTACCATAGTTAAGATAGCAGAAGAATGAATCAATCAAAACCACGTATTTTAGGGTAAAGCAATGATGACCTAAAGGGATCTTCTTCTTCTTCTTCTTCTTCTTCTTCTTCTTCTTCTTCTTCTTCTTCTTCTTATTATTATTATTATTATTATTATTATTATTATTATTATTATTATTATTATTATTATTATTATTAATTATGGTTGTTGTTACTATTATTATCATCAGCATTATCAGCATCATCATTATTATTATTATTATTATTATTATTATTATTATTATTATTATTAGCTATCGTGAGCTAAAACAATTGTAATTGCCTTTAATACACAAGTAAATAAAAGTCTTCACCTTCATTTTTTTAAAACAGTTGTGCTCTTCTGTATGTTACCAGGCTGAAATAAAACTAATGATCTCATCATAAATTAAGCTGTGGTTTCGAAGGCGCCTAAATAAGAAGAAAAGCAAAATGAAATTGTTCTCTATAAGTAAACCAGTGTGACAGTAATAGTACCTTAAAAGAAGTTATACATAATATAAAGTTTCTCTAGACATACGGCAAACCAAATTGGTATCTAATACGAGTTGAAGTACAGTTAATGTACTCTAACATATTCTACGTTTACAAGTACTATTTAACAAAAAGACACAAGTACCAGTCAGCATTTTGAAATAAATTCCATAATGCAGTCTAAATACATTTATAGGCACTTTACAACAGGAAATACTGAAAATGTATGTCATTTATGCCAATTATGTGCTGTTTATTTAGGTTTTATTATTACTTACTTAAAGTTCTTAATATTGAGTCCTATTTCAGTCCACGAGAGATATTATTTTTATGTTGCTCTTGTTTTTTTTGTTTTTTTTTTTTTAACGAAGAAAAACAGAGGAAGAGGTGGAGATAGAGTGGCTTATTTCACTAGATAAGTAAATAAATAAAGATTTTGTTGTTAACAACTCTGTCAATTGCTAGGATCCCATCAGCGTTGCTGTGTGCTGGAATTTTGTCCCGCAGGAGGTCTTTTGCATGCTACTGACATGGTGCTGTTGTTTTTAAGCACACTTAAAAACCATCAGTCTGGGCCGGATTTGAACCTGTGACCTTGGGATCAGTAGGCCAGGTCTAACCAACTGAGCCACCCAGACCGACTCGCTAGATAAGGGATGACAGGAATGGGAACATCTGCTTTTATTTATGTGATCTCAATGTTACATTTTTTATTTTATTTTGTCTATTATTGTACCTCTTAATTTATTTTTTATTAAGGGGAGTTTCCCCCTTAAATTAGTAGCACCATGTCTAAATACTCTCTTGTTGTGAAGGGATTCATGATCACAAGGCATATTATTTCATATTGCAGACAATTGTACTAACTGTACAAATTTTACTGGTAATAGACGGTTCATAGACAATTTGAGATAGAAAACCTATGGTGTAGGATTACAAATTACAAAATTATGCCTTAAAATAGCTTGGGGGTATGCATGCCACTGATCACATGCACTGCAGCTGTAACACATGATGAGAGAAAAGTGGATGATTTTTGTAGCCTGAGTATTTGGCATAATGGATATGTTGCCAGGACGACAAAGGTACACGTGGATTAAAAGCTCAGGTTCAAATCCCCATAGCCGCGTATTTTTTATGTTCCTTTTTCTTTCTTTCTTTCTTAAGTATGTGCCGATTTAATTTGATTTACAGGTTACATTTGTGTGGTGTTCTAATATTTCATTTAACCAATGTTTAAGTTTTTGATTGGTAATCAGAGGATATGGTCGGTGAATTTATTTTGATAATTCTCCCGGTCAGGTCGGTGAGACCCGTAAACCAACGACAGGTGTGGTCCCCCAGACATTCTGGGGGTTGTGAGAGAGCTATGTGACGGCCAAAACATAAAAATATGGTGCTCTCTAAAAAACGGTTACTATTACTGCTATTGCTCTCTTTTTTTATGAAAGAATTGGGATATATTCTTCACCACTCTGTCCTCTATGTGATCTGCAAGAGGAAATGGATCGAGACCACCTTCAAATATGCCCGGCCACTTCTAGTGCCCCATCTATCAGTGAAAAATATTGGAAAGCAAGAGGATTAATGACTTCATTGTCAGAAATCCAGCATTAGCTAACAACAACAAGTTTTTTATTTAAAATTCGTTTAACTACTGTTTACTCCTTCATGACCTAAATAGCAGAAACGCACTGAAAACCTCATACATACTTAGAGACATGGTTAAAACTTAACTAACAGCTTACAAACAAGCAAGTAATTGATAAGTTCTTTAAAGAGCTACATGAGACTGAATTATAATAAACATACGTTGAATTAATTGATATTAACATTACAATACACCAGGCTGAACAAAGGTAAAGAAACAGATTATAAGTAGGTTCAGATTTCAAAAGACGGCTCAAAATGGTGACCTCAAACAATGCATAGGTGACATTGATGCAGAAATGGTTTGCGAACCCTGTTCAGCATTTGTGATGTGTTGCAAATCTCATCATCGGCTGCAATAATGCGGGCAACCAGGGTCTCTTCAGAATCTATTAATGATGAATACACCATAGTCTGAAGGTGACCCCAGAAAAAGAAACCCATGTGGTTGAGATCTGGCGAACGAGGTTGCAAGGGCATTGTAGGGCTGCCTGTTCTGATCCAACAGTTGGGGAAGACTATTTAGATGCTCCCATACGTTATAGTGTAATGTGCAGAAGCTCCGTTGTGTTTGGAAATACAGTTCAGCGTGAACATCAGGAGGGACTTCTTCCAAAAGGGTTTGTGGTACGTTCTTCAGAAATTTTTGTTTTTTGTTAACGTCCTCCAACATAGTGTCATAATGGACTGTGAGAGAATGGAATGGGTGAAATGATGCTCAAATGAGTCAGAGGTCCATAGAGCTTAAGGTTACCCGACATTCGTCTTCTCGGGGAAAAAAAACTTATCCGGATAGCTTACCCTAAGCGAGATTCGAACTCGCAACCTCTTGAACGTGAGGCAGACACGCTACCGAGGTGGGCAATGTTTGTGTTGCCATGCAGTCGAGGAGGAAGGACATATGTGGTCATAAACAACAGACAATGCGTGTGTGCGCATGCACATTTTATTCTTCCATGCTATTTAACTGCTGTTTTTCAGAGCATCCATTCTGTACTGGGCATGAAAGACTGCTTAATTTTGCCCAGAAGCCTCTATCAGGCTTAAGGTTCTTTAACGTGCTGTAAGTCTACAACTTGGGACCACCAGCTTTACTTCTCTTCCAAAGGAAACATGCTAAGGATTTTAATGCCCTAAAATATTCATTGCCTTACACTGGGTTTGAACCTGTGACCTTGGAAACTAGAGGCTAGCATGTTACCCCTAGACCATGGGTGCACAAACAGCGCTCTTTGAGCGCGAACGCTTGGTTTGAGCGGGCGAGCCACAATGACAGCTTGTAGAGCGCTGACTGTGTGATAGAGAAGGATGATGTAGGGCAGTTTTAAAGCAGTAGTCTAGTGCAGTGGTGTCAAGGTCACAGGCACTTCGGGGCTCAACTGTGCTATATAAAGTGGGCCAAACATGACGTAATACATATAAACACTAAAAGCTTTATCAATTGCCACCTGTTTACTTTGCAAGTTGGTCGCGTCCACAAATACCGTATTTTATCGCATAAGGTCCCCCCTCGCATATTTCCCTCCCCTATGATTTTTCATCACTAAAAATTATTTACCTATTAAACATCATATAATTCTCTCACCTGGTTCGTTCTTATTGGAGTGGTCTTCAAATGACTTGATAATGGACAACAATTGATGCAGCGGTGCCTGTAACGGACAGCAATGGATGCAGTGCTTGCCACAAAAATACTCATATTGCCATTGTCACAACGTATCGTAAAATTGAAATGTGAAGTTTCAACAGTGTTTCTAAGTCAGTTTGTTAAGAAGAGTTTAAAAAAAAACTGGTATTTGTTGTGCCATTAATGGTTCTGACGACATGTTGTGGAATAGTGAAAATGAAGATGTGTTATCTGAGCCAGATATAAATGAAAATAGTGATGATAGTGACAAAAGTGAGATCGCAGAATAGTCAGAGAAAAGAAACAATGAAACAATACATTGTAGGCCCAATGAAACCGTGGTATGCATCCAGTTCATTCACAAATTACTTTATTCCTATATAACTTTTACATACTCGTACTATATGGTTTCCCTTCCTTTCTGAATTACTAGAAGCACCACTTGCATAATTCCCTCCCCAGTGTTTTCAAGCAATTTTTTCGAGGAAAAAAGGGGAGAATTACGTGATAAAATACGGTAAAACCTTTCTTGGAATGCATACACCTTATGAATTTTTTTCGTTCAGAATTGCCTACAAGGATACATAGCACAGATACAAATTGGATCTACGAAGGGGAACAGTACACCTCACGCGTAAATAGAAAACTACTTGATGTAGTTATTAAAGTTGATTAAAATAGTTGCAACCTTCTGATGATTAGGCTGAATTATAGGTACTATTAAACCTGTCCTAGCCCTTGGGTTAGCATTCTCAAACTGGAAAGCACACACTTCTCCTAGTTCCATCATTTTAATTATTTACGCATATGCAATTTGAATTATCATTATGAACCATTACATTTGTGAGACAATCAAAACTGTTCGTCTTTTGCAAATTTTGTTTTACTCTTTGTACTCTTTTACTCATTTTTAATTCATTATTTCATCATCAGGGAGCGGGGTTTTAGTAGATAAACATAGGAATGATATTAACAGCACAGAGTATAGAGCCGGCAGCTAGCGTGAGGGTTTAGGAAACAACACGCCCACCCCTACACAACAGCCTGTTTCTTGCGACTGTCGCATGTTATATTTGGTTGTCTTCTCTCTATTGTGTCTGTCCAATAACACAAAATGGTTTACTACTTGTTACGGACGGGACTTCCTATATGAAGAAAGCTGTCACAGCAATACAGTAAGCATTTCCAAAATTAAAACTTGTCGAGCACATAGTCTCCACCGAGTTGCGGAAGAAATTACGTCCTCTTTTCCGTATGTAAATGCTTTTATAGCCAACCCAAAAGGATATTTTGCAAAAGACCCTCCAAAATCAAGATACTTAAACAGATGTCACCTGCGATTCCCTTGCCTCCACAACCAAATGTAACTCGGTGGGGGGACATGGTTACAGGCTGCAGTATATTATACTCAATATTACCACAGAATTGTAAACATAATAAAAGTCTGTGACCTGCTGAAAAATGTCGCAATACGTGCAGTGAAACAAATAATTACACTAGTCTTGTTTGAAGGTCTTTCATACATTAAGAAGAATTTCAGTAATATAGTAACTGCAATAACATATTGATATGTGCATCAAAAAATGCTCGAGACTATTAAAACAGTAGAACAAATTTCAGAGACACAGTCATGTTTTTGTACGCTCCTGTTACGTCTGGATCTTAAGTGTTTCAAAATACAAAAACTTTCTGTGAGCGAATCGGATGCGACTTACTTTCCATAAATTTAGGAAATACCTTATTGCACATTGCAATAACTGCTGGCGATGATGTCTCTAGCTAAAATTCTAGACATTAAAACCTTAACAAAAATGAAGTAAATTGCGTGCTTCAAATGGGTAAACATTCATTATTTGCTGCCTAGTAACACCCCTTAACCCTGGTATTCCTACCTTTGAAGCAGGGTGTACTCTGTGCTGTCTTCCAGTCTACTTGTTTACAAGAGCACTGCAAGGTTGCCGGCGCTTCTACCCATTGTAGGTGCATGGTTAACTTGATGGATTTCTTACAAAAAACCTGCTCCCTGTTCATCATTGACTTCAGCTTGTACTGAATTCATTTCATCTATTGATTCTTGTTGTGATTGGATCTTATTTGCCAGTTCACCAATTTCAGTAATTACAGTTTGTTTTACATTATTGCTATTGACATGTCAGTAATGGTTTTTTCCCCTTGATTCAGAGTTCTTTCTATTTTTTCTGTTTCTTTTATTTCATAATCATTCTGACCTGATTTTAATTTTTCTATTTGACTAACTCCGTTTTCATGTTACTGACTTCATTTCCACTTAGCTCTGCATTCTGTTATCCGATCTTTGCATCCAATTATTTCTTCCTGTAACAATTTTATTTTCCCTCGGTTCTATTTCTAAATACTTTTTTTTTTTTTTGTTTCCTATAAGTTCCATGTTACTTTCTAGGGGCATTTTGTCTCGCACATTTCCCTGTGTACATCCTTCATATTATTTTCCATCACAACCATATTCCTCTTACGTTCCTACCTACCTTCTATCTCCTGTTTTAAATTGTTTTTAGTTTTTGGTTTTATTGCTAATTTAATTCTTGTTCAGCTTTCAAATCTAGAATCTCTTCTATTTCTTCTCCATTTTGTTTAATTTCTGTTTAGAATCCTAAACTCTGTTCTTTCTCTTCTCTACTGTGCTGCGTTTCATTTCCTAAACTTTGTTCTGAACTAGCTGTTTCCTTCATTCTTTATTTTATTGCTTAAGCTATCTCTTTTCTCCTACTTCCTGCTCTTCTTCCATTTCCTTTCTTTTACTTTTTGCATCTTCCTTTCTACCTTGTTTAATTTCTTGTCCTAAATTAGCTATCATTTACATCATTTTTTTAATAGGGTCTTCCACCTTACATCCCCCATCTGTAATCTCTGCTCTGTTACACCTTCTTCCATTTTCCACTTCTGCATTTTCTTTGCTCATCTTTGACAATCCTATTTCCTACCACTTATCAAAATAATTGAAAGCTGTTTTCTTCTACTTTTCCTCTCTTCTACAACTTGTAATTCTGGTGATGATGAGATCTTGGAGTCCATGGGTCGTAGTACTCTGAATGTGGTGATGTTGGGATGCAATAAGATCTGATAGCCATGATGTAATCCTTGGTGTGCAATGTCTGAGTCTTGATGTCCAGGGGTGGCAGCATATGGGATATAATGGATGATGAAAAGTTTTTTTTTCCCCCTTAAGTTTTACCTTGCTTTTTTATTTTTTTTTATTTATTTATTTTATCTATGTCCCATGTTTGGGAGCTATATGCAGTTGGTTTTCCCTTTTTTTTAATTGACAAGCGTTTGAGATGTTGCTCTCTGCAGGTGTCCTGGTTTGGTTCAAAAGGGCAAGGACTTTTTTATGATTAGTATTCACTTTTAACAAAATGTATGGGAGTACTGAGCAAGCAGCGAGAGAGTGCAGACATGTGCCAACAACACGCCCGTGAGTAAGAGGAAAAAGGATGCAAAGGACATGGCTGGCAAAGATACTACAGACGAAGAGATAGCAGAGCTGGGGGAAATAGGAAAAATTCTAGGAAAAGACCAGAGAGGGAAATAAAAGAAGGAAACTAATCAATAAAGAAGAACGAAATACTTAAAAGTATAGAAACGATAAAAGAAGATTCTAAAGTAAGAACAAATTAGAAACTAAAAACTTCACATTATCTTAGTAATGTTGTTATTCTTTTGCTGACCCTGGGTTTCAAGTTGTCTCCAACTCAGGGTCAGCAAAAGAATAACAACATTACTAAGATAAATGAAGTTTTTAGTTTCTAATTTGTTCTTACTTTAGAATCTTGTTGTTTCACTGTTAATAGCTTCAATTTTTCCTTAGATAAAAGAAGAATTACAAAACATTAAAGAAAAAATGGAAAAATGGGAGGACAGAAGTAGGAATTATAACTTGGTGTTTGTTGGAATAGAAGAAAGAATGGGCTTCGATACAAGGCAAGAGGTAAAGGAAGTTTTAGACAAGAAGCTACAGATGACCACTAGTAACTATGAAATACATGAAGCATTTAGATTCAGAAGAAGAAATGGAAGAAGAAACATTCTAACAAAATTTACAAGTACATATACGGCTTACCACATATTGAAACAGACAAAAAGCTGAAAGGAACAAACATCTTTATCAACAAAGACTTATCATATGACCAAAGGCAGTAAATGAAATCAATAGAGCAGGGAAGACAAGCAAAAAGTGAGGGGAAACAGGCATACATCTGAGATCTAAAATTAGGGACAAATGGACAAAGTGCAGAGGAAAAGAATGAACTAACAGACAGTAGTGAGAATTCAAGAAGTGACGAGTCAGGAAGCAGAAAATTAATAAGTCAGCCGTATCATATTTTGAAGAATTGCTGAGATGGAAAAGGCTCGTTACCTCGAGGACAGATGAGAGCGAGAAAAAAGAGGGAAAATTAGCAAGTGACAAGGTGACAGAGAAGGAGGCTATGATTGGCTACAGCAGTTTGATAGAGAAAGAAGATGGCAGTGGGAAATCAAAAATGTTAAGAGCAAATGGCCAAGAAACAGTGAGTGGCCACATAGGCGAAGATGCAAATCAAATAACAGAGCAGCAATTTCAAAGTTGAGTGTAAGTAAACGAAGTAAACAAGATGTGGTGTATGACCAGGTGGAATGGGAGGACAGAGAAACAGGCATTACGTATAGGTAGATTGGAATGGGAGAAGGGCGAGCAGGAAAGACCAGTACATATTTGGAAAGATACAAATTCAAAAAAGTGGATATCAGATAATGAACATGTATTAATACATAACTGAGTTCTTGTTATTCCTGTGTGGAACATAGGGCACCGCCCAGCCACTGGATCCCCATCTCAGCTCACTGCAGGCATCAGGAGCGGAGTCCAGTGATGGAGAATGGGATATGGTCAGTACTCCGATTCCTCCCAGCCAGTATGTGCGGTCTTCGGAATCAGAGTTGATCATACTGAAGAACCAGGATGGATGATCACCCTAAAGTCTGGTGTGAGAAGGAGAAATTGGATGATATGAACTGATGGTGAAAGATGACAGGAAAGGTGATGGAACAAATGGTGGAATGATGGCGGTGGAACCCAAAGAAAACCCACCCCTGCACCGGTGTGTGCACCACACACCCCACATGTGGACGCCTGAGATCAAACCCAGGTTGCTTTGGTTAGAGTCAAGCTAATTGCTCACACAGGGTGTGGCCTGTTAATATATAGGAAACCCAAAAAAAAAAAGTGTTTAAGTGAACTGTGTTCAGGGTTGGCAGAAGGGATAGAAATAAAATTTTAGGGATAAAGTCAAGTAGGTATTATAAAAAAAAAAAGCAAAAGTTAAGTGAGAAAATGAAGTGGAAGTGATAAAGAGATAGTAGAAAGTGAATCCATGAGGTATAGGAAATCATTAGCAAATGATCATGAAACAAACAAAAAATGAGGGGGATAATGAATTTTAGAATGGAATGGGTAATTTAAATTAACTGGAATTAAAGAATAAACAGCACAAGTCAAAAGTTTATATGTAGAGAATCTCAGAGGGCTGTCTAATGGGCAGCCCAAGATGCATATGCTTCAGTAAATAATATTGGAGAAAGGGGAAGGGGTACCATATACAATATAACCAGGGTGTTCAGTTGTATGGGACCCTAGGATAAATTCTAAGTACTCCAAATAGAGAGAAATTGCAACAAAACATTTTATTCATGATAGTAGATTTAAACAAAGAACTTGCCATCTGATTATAATTTGAATTGAGAAGATTGTTCGAAACTATTTCATTTTAAGTGTGTGTGGAGGTTGTATGTGATACATCTAATCATGGACAAAATTGGAGAGTAAGAGCTTTTCTGAAGTGTTGATTTCTTTTTAAACATAGATGTGATCTACATGGTGACAATCAATTGTTTCTTATATTTCTCTGACACATGAAGTCATCATATTAATGTAGGCCATATGTTTCCTTCAAATAATATAAAGGATACTTTGATATTCCATTAGATTTAGGTTACAGTTTAGCACATCTGCAAAATATTTAAATTTGTATGACAGCAGCAAATAATTTAATATAGATAACATTTCTCAATTACGACAGTACAAATAAATATATTCAAACAATCATTATTCACTTTTGCAAAACAAAAAGGCATTTTGTTCTTAAATCAATGCCTTTCCAACCTTGTATATTCTGCTACATCATGATACCATTCAAATTCACTCCCACATCCATTCTTCCATTAGGGAGTGATTCTGATTGAAGAAAAATTCCCCATCTCTGCCAGGAATCAAACCAAGGAACTCTGGGTTGAGAAATGAGAATGCTGACCATTTACTGCAGAGGCAGTCTACACACTTTTGAATTAATTACAAATAACTAGCAGAAACCCCAGCATTACAAGATTCTACTTGATACCGAGAGGGCCAATGAACTGGCTGCATTGTGTTCTGTGTGTGTGCATTATCAGCACTTGTCTGCAGCTATCATGGAATGTAGATGCAACCATACAGCATTTTTAAAACTACTTTTAAAGGCTTTGCTGCTTTATAAAAAGGGATGTTGAAACTGGCCACTGTCATGTTCCACACATTTTTGGCACCTCTTTAGTAAAACTATCACTCACTGTAGTTCACATTGAGAAATGCTGGCAATTTCCAAGTCAATATTTTAATACTTCCAGGTGTGTGAGTTTGTCTTGTACACTTTGTTTTTATGTATCCCAGAGATAGAAATAGTAGGTGGTTATGTTGGGGGACCGAGGGGGTCACAAACCTCTACTAATAATTCTATCCTCAAAACACGTGCAATCATTCTCATTGAAATGTGTATGCACTGTGTGGGAGTCTTGTTGAAGAAAATGGTAAAATCATGCTTCCTGTCTGTTAATTCTCTAGAAAGGTGGGGGGAAGGCAAAATTGTACTCGCACATATTGAGGTGTTGGCTTTTAGCTGGAAAAAAAGTGTTCCTGCACCCATGGCACACCATACACCAAGTTTGTCATCATGGAGGTGTACTTCATGAACAATATTAAGTTTGTTAGAGCTCCAATAATGATTTTGTGTACACACATATCCATGAAGGTGTAACTTCCTGTGGCCTGAAATTAATTATGAAGTATGGATTGTTGTATGGCCTGGAACTTCTACAGTGGGTAATGCTGAAAATCGTATTTTTACTTTACAAGCTGAGTTAAACATATGAATCATAAACGCTGCACATTAGGAAACATACTTAGCCATAATATGCTTTGTGACTACAAGACAAAATAACAAATAACTCATAATAACTGGACTGCACCATATCACTGTCAACTCAATACTGCAGAGCCAGAGCAAAGCAAAGCCACATAAGTAGCATGACCTTGAATGCAGCAATATTGCAAAATCACATGTCCACACGCCCAGTGAAAAGACACTGCACAATTGGTTCTTAGTTCATTGGTTCTCTTTTTCTATCCTTTTGCCCCTCTCCATCAGTTTTGCTCTGTCCCACTCTGGCTTTGCCAAACTGTACCCGGAGTCCCAAGCCACCTTGATTTCCTGGGCATGTGCTCCTCCTTGTGGCGAGGGAGTCAGTCAAAATGCCTGTCCACATATAGGCCATGCATGGAGACCCGCATTCGTGGAAAGGAATGTGCTGTTGGTTGAGGGATGCATGTCTGAGCCTGGGTTTTCTATTTTTCCAGTTTTCAGGGAAGATGCTCATTTCAATACACCTAAATATTTCAATTTAATTCAAATTAATTTTCAATACACTTTGGTTTCTGTAATGTAAACCCCGCGCGACAGCCCACGAAGGGCCAAGGCCTACCGCCCAGCCGCTGCGTCCCCCACCTCTGCCCACTACAGGCGTCATTGGTGAGGTGCAGTACTGGAGGGTGGGGCGTGGTCAGCGCCCCGAGCCCTCCCGGCCAGTTATGCGGTCTTCTCGACCTGGGGCCGCTACTTCTCCATCAAGTAGCTCCTCAATTGGTCCCCCCGGGACCTAACGAGGCTGAGTGCACCCCGTGCCAGACCTCCCAGAGGGGATAAAATCCCCATGCTGGTACCGGGGATCGAACCCGGGTCCTCCGCGCCACAGGCAAGCGCGCTGCCAGCTGCGCTACGGAGTTTCTACTTCACCTAAAAGTGAGGGTAGCCAATCACCCAGGACCAAGTTTTCAACCCGAACTCTAGGGTGAGTGGGACAGCATGCCTGGTATATCCCCTGTGTAGTCCTATCAACCCAATGAGATGACCCTGTGTTGGGCTCTGTGGTGGGTGGGAAATTTATATATTCCTTATTTATTTATGCCAACAAACTTACTGTTGGTGTTTTTAAACACACAAGCCGTGTGTGGACAATGTTTGAGAGGTAGAACTGGAACTTAAAAATTCAATGCCACAGCTGGGATATGAACCACAGACCCTCCAGAGTTCTATCAGTTCTACCTCTTATATATTCCTTTCAATGGCAACCACAAATATAAAAAAATGCAGGTCATAATGAAAAAGAGGTAGTGTTATCAGGTTACCTAGTTATTGATTGATTAGAGAAGACTCATTTCTGTAGGTCAACTCCTTTGCTATTCGGTGAAGTCTTGACAAAATAGCCAGCACAGTTAATTCTTATACCTTTTAAAATCCTCATTTTCCAGTAATTAAACAGTTATGTCTTGTACTGTCTCAGAAATGGTTCTCTTTCTGTTGAGATTTACATTGCCATGCAGTTTGACAAGCTGCTGAAGGCCAAACTTCTCTGATAGTATGCTGGAGGAAATCCACAGTTACCTGTTGGACCATTGTGTCATGGAAGTTTATCATATGTGCACAAAGTGGGATGGTGTCAAGGTGCCTCCGCCATACACTTTTTTTCGATTGACTGGAACTCCCTACAAACATTACACAGGTTATTAAGTCATCAATGTTCGACCATATATTCCACACCCTATGCATTGCTTTCAGTGTCAACACTAGAGCTGCATTATGTTGGCCTGCAAACTTAGCATTCCTATTTTTGTCAAGTGTGAAAAGGATGCTCATGACAGCTCATCCATCTGTTCCTTGCTGTGTGAATTGTCAAGATGCCCATGCAGTGTCTTCTGCATTTTCTGGACGAGAGTGCCATTCAGGAGCTGTGGGTGAAACAGTGCCTCTTTCACTGAGGTCTGCAATTGCCATCTTGCTTGCCAGCCTTCACTACTGAAATTCAGTATTTTTTAGCTGCGATATTAAACCAGCTGCCAAAGTGGGATATGGTTACCCAAATGTGCCTTGTAGTCTTTACTGAAGTCACTCCTCATGGCACTCAAGGATGTCTTTCTGATTTAGACGGCCCAAAGACTACCCAAGTGAGTACTGAAATAAGGCAGTTCAAAATCCAGTAAAAACATACCAACTTTTTTAAGGATCCTCTGGCCCCTGTCATCAGAGTACTTTTACAACCTCTTCTCTTTCGCCACCTGGCAGAGCATGCAGATGTCAGAGGGTGCAGTTGCGCTTGGCAGAGTTCTCCTCCTCCCGTGTCTGCCAGTAACCAACTTCATGCTCTGGCTTCATCCTTTAGTGAAACTGACTCTCTTCCTACTAAGGAACCAATGGAATAAGAACCACCTCCTCCCAAAAGCCCTAGTACCACACACAACCTAAAGGACAAGTTGAAGTTGCAGCTGCCAGTCAAATGGTACTTTGTAAACAGCTTATTCCCTTTGCCTCTGGATGTCCGTTGTTCAGTGGAGTACATGTGCACATGTAGGGCCAAACTATAGTTATTAACATAGCTGTCTACAAGTATTCTATGCTGAAAGGAAACCAAGCTTTGCCAGCAGGATTCTTTTGCTTTTCCTGGTTTCACTTTGATGTACTTTGACCTCCCACTGGAACCTGCACTTGGGGGTGTCATGCTCTTTGACCATGACGTTTATCAGCTTCTCATATTTACCAGTACCCTGCATGCTGTAGCTGTTACCCTGACTGTACTGGCTTTTCTTTTACCCTTTGTTCTGTGTATTACCACGTTGTTCTCCCTTTGCAGTTGCAGACTTTGCATATCTATACCTTCGCCAGCCTTACTGCAGTATAAATAAAGTGCAAAATTGTATTCCTCCGCAGACCCCTACAATTGACAGGCATTGGCACGATTTAACACGTGCATCATGCAAACTGTCATCACCAAATGAGTAGCTTCTGGGTTTTGAATTCTGCTTGGCATGGGAGCTCCGCTGTCATCTGGCAGCTTTTGCTTACAGCCATAGAAGGAAGAAAGCGGATATATTCTACACTCTTGCGTAAAATAAAGAATAACACATTATAAAATGCATCATATGCAGTGTACATTTAAATGACAAAATCCCCCTCAAAACAGTTTAGCAGTTATGATTTGGGTATTATTTAAAGCAACGTCAAATAACCAAAATAAATTGTTGAATCGCTTATCACACTCATCATATTGCACTTGAGTCACTGGTTTTTGTCTTTTATGCGTTTTACCTGGGGTAGATAAATTACTTTTATGCACTATTTCACTTTGAGCACATTTGATACTTTGGGCTGACATGCCAGTGAGTTCTGCAGTAAAAGCTGTTATTTCTTGAATAGTTCATGATTTGCATTTCTGACAACACTTTGCAAATATGTTTAAAACAATTCACTTTTCGCCACTTCGTAATGGATTTCCTTGACGATGTTTTATATATTTCACAGCAAATGCCATGTTGAGCAAACTATGTTTCGTTCCTTCATTTCCTTCTATGGCATGCATGCGCATGCATTTCATATTGCAGTTAATAGTAATACTGAATTTGCATATTAATTTATTCCATATGTCCTTAATATTATACTTTCAAACTGTTTTTTGCAAGTAATTTGTGTAGTTATTTTAAATTTAATGCTATTTTGTATGTTAGTGGATTATATTTTCTTTTGCGCCTGCTGACATGGAAGTTGTACGGTTCAATCAACCAATAAAGTGTTATTCAAACATGTACTGTTGTTTGTATTGCAGTTTAAAGTAAGGCTGGTGAAGGTATAATGTCCTAGCTCCCAGTGCCGTACCTTCTATTGGGAGACTAATGCCCACCACTCTCTTTGGGGATGACCTTGGTTTGTACGAGGGCTGATCAACAAAGACTGAGACTGATTTTTTTTCACAGATGTTTACTACTCCAATTCAATGTTTACATGATCTTTTTCAAAGTTGTCCCCTCCTCCTTCAATGCACTTTTTATAGCGTCTCTGCCAGTGCTGCAGACCATTCTTTGTCAGGTCCTTGAGAATCGCCTCACTTTTCTTGAGCACTGCTTCAGAGTTCTCAAATCAAATACCCCTAAGCTTTTCCTTTAGTGATGGGAATAAAAAGAAGTCACAGGGTGTAAGATCAGGGCTATAAGGTGGATGTGGTACACAGGTAATGTTGAATCGAGCCGGAAACTGCATGACTTGATTTGCGACGTGAGGCCGTGCATTGTCATGATGAAGTCGCCACCCAGTCCGAGAAAGCTCTGGTTGTTTCTTTGCAATGTGCTTCCTCAGTGTAGCCAATACTGACGTGTAGTATGCTGCTGTGACAGTAGTGTGAGGGGGAACTGCATGCTGGTAAATCATTCCATTACAGTCAAAAAATGTGATCACCATCACTTTCCCGGCAGATGGAAGAACTTTTGTCTTTTTTGGTGTTGGAGAACCTGGCAATTTCCACACTGTGCTGGCTTGTTTTCCTTCAGGATCATAATGATGCAGCCATGACTCATCACCGGTGATAATTGATTTAAAAAATGCATCCCCTCCATCAGCAAAGAGACGCAGCACCTCACGGCTTGTCTCCATTCGCACAGCCTTTTGTTTGGGAGTCAACAGACGTGGCAGCCAACGAGCACAAACTCGGGTCATATGGAGATGGTCGTGCATAATTGTAAACACACTGCCATATGAAATTCTCAACACTTCACTGAGGTTACGTAATGTTATACGCTGATCCTCTCGGACAATCACAGCAGCTGTGTTGATGTTGACTTTAGTCACAGCAGAAGCTGAAACACCAGGCCCACCTTGCTTAACACTGACATGTCGGCCTTCTTTGAAGTCCTTGAACCACCTAAACACTTGCATGAGGTAGTGCATCTTCACTGTATGCTTGCTTCAGCTTTTCATAAGCTTTGGTGGCTGTATGGTGTAAACAAAAACAGAATTTGATTGCGCTGTACTGCTCCTCTCGCGTCACCTCCATTGTCTAGTATGTGAAATGCACGTAGGGTCTACAAAATAGAGCATTACTACCAACCTACCAATATGAGAGTGCTGCCGTCTACCAGCATTATACATAAAAACCCGCTCTTTTCAAATATTTATGTTACAGATACTAAACTATCACGGAAGCTACAGGAAAAAATCAGTCTGTCTTTGTTGATCAGCCCTCGTATAATGGTGACACAATTGTCCATTGTCCAACCTACATGAGAAGATGATGTGGATGATACCATGAATTCTTGTTGCAAAGATGGTTCTTGTGACCCACAGATCACTATCAATCATAGTTCATTTACCTTATGAAGCTAATACACCACTGGTGCTACACAGGGGCTGAAAAATTAGCTCATTCACACCATTTGACAACTAGGGCTCCCATGTAGCTTCACTTCCTTTTCATAGATGTCATTTGTATGTGTTTGGAATAGAGTGCTGACATCTGATGTTTGTAATTCACCTACTGCATTTCAGCCAAGAAAAAATAATTTTATTCTTAGTGCTATTTCACTTGCACCTGTAGCCGTAATTGCCATGAAGAGAAACCATGAGGATGATAAGTATTTGGGAAAACTGATACAAATATATTAGACAGTGATAGTAAAAGTGGTGATTTTTCTGAATCTGAAATAGAGGTCTGAAGAAAGTTCTAATGACATGATAATGAATTTAGTGTTGAAACAGCAAGGAAAATAATTGCAAAATCAATGATGTTTTGCCAGGCCCTTCGAAATGGGTTGATATTATGATGCATAAAAAATAATGTGTCTGGAATTGGACTAAAACTGTCAATAACCCTGTTTTCTAGCCTTTTAATTCAAATAATGGCACTTGTAAATACTCTCTGAATAAGCATGCATCGCAGATCACCTGTCTTCAATATTTTCCAAATAGATGAAACCTGAGCGAGCTGCTAGAGTATTCGATTCAAAATTGACCTTCATCCAGCACAACCTCCATAAGAGTACAGGCAAAATTTTGGGCTCACTTTGCTGTGCATATTCCCTCCACCCAAAAGAAAACAGAAGTTACAAAAAGGTGTTTCCTGTGCTATAGCAAGGGCAAACAAAGTGAAAGTGTGTGGTAATGCAAAAAGTGTGATATTGCTCTTCATTTAGATGATTGTTTTGAGATCTGTCACACACCACAGCAGCACTAAGAGAACAGTACTTATGAGTTATGCTTTTAATGTTGTGGATGCAAATTTTCAGCAAAAAATATTTGTTTGATTTTTAATGATTTTTTTAAAGGAATGAGCTGTTACTACCCTCATTGCTGGGGGATTTAAATCTGATTTCTTGGTTAGTTGAGTAGGCATTTAAATATGACATAATTGGGTTAATAATCCCAATGGGCTCAAACCCAGAAACATGTCACCACTCCAACACGTGTCATGGTATGGAACATAAAAGTGCTGCTGAATTATTTCTGCCATTGAACAAATACATGTGTTAATCTTATGTAAATTTGTATCCTTTTTAATTTATTACAGCCCATCTCCAGCAGCTGTTGGCACTACTAAACCAATGGATGAAAAGGATCGCTTAGCCAACGAGGAACAAGCCAAGAGTACGGTACTTGTGGACAGTTCAATTCCAGTAACTACGGTGCAAATTAGACTAGCAGATGGTAGCAGGATTGTAGGACAGTTCAATCACACTCATACCATTGGTGACATTCGCCGCTACATTACTTTGTATCCTTTGTTGTGCATCACAAAATTAGTTCATCTTTTGTTGCAAAGGCTACATACAGCAAAACTTTATTTACTGTTTTTCTAGGGACTAAGTAAATCTACTTTAGAGTTAAAGTTTACTATACTTACACTTCTTAATGCTGGCTGCATAAAATTTGGAAGTATCATTTAGTTATTATTTATGCCAACAAACTTACTGTTGGTATTTTTAAGCATACAACCTGTGTGCGGGCAATGTTTGAGAGGTAGAATTGGAACTGAAAAATTCAATGCCACAGCTGGGATTTTAACCACAGACCCTCCACTTAGCAGGTGGCTGCTCTAACCATTAAGCTACTGTGACAACATGCCAGAATGCCATTAAATTCTCTAACCAACACAGTAGCTTAATGGTTAGAGCAGCCGTCTGGTAAGCAGAGGTTCTGTGGTTCAAATCCCAGCTGTGACATTTAACTTTTCAGTTCCAATTCTACCTCTCAATCATTTAGTTGTTTTCTCTATGTTGATGCTCATCTAAGATCACAGAAAAACATCTGATAACAGCACCAATCACAAAGGAAATGTGACCAATAATCATGTTATATCAAATGCCTTTCCATGTTACCATTTGAATTTTCATCCTTTGTAGTTACAGTAATATAATCCAAGCCCATGCAGAGAAATGAAGTAAAGACTGAAGTATGCTAAAACTTCCTTCATATTACTAGAATCACTGTGCATTTGTTCCAAAAACCACAATAGAACTAAGAATCTATTTACAATGTTTAGAAGTGTTTTGAAGGGTGCTGAGTCAGTATTTCAGTAAATGGTATTAGTTTAAATGTTGGGAAATATGTTACAGCAATTTATAATAATCATGGGTACATTGGGTGAATTTTGTTTTATGGTTAAGAGCCTAGACCAAAAAAATTAAAAGGAAGGCCATTAAGGTGCTAAAAATTTGGTTAACCTTGATTCAGCTATTGTAACAGGGTGCCCAGTGACCTGGAAAGCCAGGAAAGGTTAGGGAAAGTCTAGGAAGTATATAAAAAATCTTATGTATTACTCACATGACTTTCGCTACTCTTGTACTTACTGCTCATACAAATTCTTATTCCTGTATCTTCTTTGTGTTGAGATAAACATTTGCAGAAATTATCTTGTTGCTTATTTCCTTTTAGGTGCAAGGGGAGTATGGGAATACAGTAGGCTTTGACCGATAGTCAAATCTTATAAAGCTTTCAAATTCCGTTTTCTTTGCACAGCTAACATATAATAAAATGAATAACAATGTTCCATTTGACAGAAGTGTAAGTTCTCCAAAACTCACACAAATAAGAAGGCATATCTCCGAAGTGGTTCATTGTACAAAAAAATTATTTGTACATAAATTGTGTATTTTAGCAATATCTACATTTTTTGTATAGTAAGATTTGGTCTATCTCTTACGGTTTACCAGTTATGCAAAAGTCATCCAGAGTAAATAGGACTTCAATGGGCTATAGCCAGAAAATTCAAGATATACATTTCATTTGTCATAAAAATATCTCAAACATATGACATTTTAATCAAAATCGTTAGAGCCATTTTCAAGAAATTCAAAAATTTGGAAAAATTTTCCATGTAAAGGGTAGTTTAGGGTGGATCTACGAGGGCCGTTCAGAAAGTAACCTTCGGTTGATTGCAAAAAATTCACCAAGTTAAATACAAATATTTTAATATATACATCTTACAACTACATCTTTGCACTATTTTTCTACATAGTCTCCATAACGATTGAGGCACTTATCGTATCTGTTCACAAGCTTTGAAATTCCTTCTGCATAAAAATCACTCGCTTGTGTCTGGAGCCAGCCTGTGACCGCATCTTTGAGCTCTTCGTCGTCATCAAACCGCTGGGACCCGAGCCATTTCTTCATATGCATGAAGAGGTGATAATCGCTTGGCGCCAGATCTGGGCTGTAAGGTGGATGGTTGACAACGTCCCACTTGAAGGACTCAAGAAGGGCTGTTGTTCTGCGAGCAGAGTGAGGACGGGCGTTATCGTGCAAAAAAACGATACCGGAAGTCAGCATACCACGACGTTTGTTCTGTATAGCCCGTCGTAATTTTTTTAGTGTTTCACAGTACACGTCTTGATTAATGGTCCTCCCACGTTCCATGAATTCAACCAACAACACCCCTTTTGCATCCCAAAACACCGTTGCCATCAATTTTCGGCCAGAAAAATCTTGCCGGGCTTTTATTGGTTTGGTAGGCGAATTTGAATGTGCCCACATCTTTGATTGTTCTTTTGTCTCGGGGTTCACGTACTTAATCCAGGTTTCGTCCCCGGTCACGATTCTGTTTAACAATGGTTCACCTTCGTCCTCATAACGTGACAGAAAGTCTACTGCAGAGGCCATTCTTTGAGTTTTGTGGTGGTCGGTAAGAATTTTGGGCACCCATCGTGCACAGAACTTACGGTAACCCAATCTTACTGTCACTATCTTGTACAAGAGAGTCTTAGAAATCTGTGGAAAATCAGTAGACAACTCCGACATTGTGAAACTCGGTTTTCACGAACTTTTGCATCAACTGTCTGAACGAGTTCGTCCGTCACCAATGATGGTCTACCACTCCTCTCTTCATCATGAACGTTTTCTCGTCCACTTTTAAATAAACGTACCCATTCACGGACCACTCCTTCACTCATAACTCTTGGTCCGTACACGGCACAAAGCTCACGATGAATAGCTGCTGCAGAATATCCTTTGGCTGTAAAAAACCTTATAACAGCACGCACTTCATATTTGGCGGGGTTTTCTATTGCAGCACACATTTCAAATGGCCACAAACACTAAACTAGCACAGGTACGACGTTCACTCAACCACGGCTTGCTGCCGACTGACCTGCTGAGTGCGTGAATGCACAGATGGCGTCGCTACTACCCGCACTGTGACCGATCGGAGGTTACTTTCTGAACGGCCCTCGTATGTTCTTCAAAAATCTTCATGTCGCATCCTTTAAAGACATTAGCCTTAAATGCTAACTTCGGTTTTTAACCGACTTTTCATTTTTGAGTTTGCTGTCTACAGACACGCACGCACACACACACACGCGCGCACACACACACGCACACACACACACACTCACTCACTCTCACTCTCACACTCACTCGCGCACTCACGCACACGCACTCACGCACGCGCACTCACGCACGCACTCACACTCTCACCCACACCCACACTTCCTCTGCTTTACTATACACAGTAGAGAAAGTAAAAATTGGTGTATGTTAGGGTAGCTCAGGGAAAGTGATTCAAAGTGACCACATATCTAGTAATTCATACTGATGGAAAAACTACATATTAAGGGGGATTGCAACATTTTTTGCTACTTAAAATCTCCCCCCCCCGCCCCCCCAGTCATTGAAGCGATGAGTTTCACATTAAATGCAGAGGAACTGATATGTATATGTTTTGGTAGCAACCACACATCAAAGGAGGCTCAGGTACCTCACACCGCTGTTGCTAAGCAAAGAATGGCAATATTGGTAAGAACAAAGGGCATTTTCAGACAGAGAAGCTTTGAATGCCAGGCTTATACAAGAAGCTTCGAGAAATGTGGATAAGTGAATTGGCACAGAGTTTTGTATTGAGGCCGTTTGAGTTTATTGTCAGTCAGTTTTAAGAGTGAGTGAGTAGAATTGTGAGAACAAGCTGTGTACAAGGTTATGATAGAACAGAACAATTATGAGTTGCAAGGTCATGAGTTTTAAATTGTTATTCGATTTTAGAGAAAATAAAGTGGCTTAGAAAGTAACTGACTTGTGATTTGTTGCAATATGCTTCTATACAAATAGAGATAAGGTTTTCCTTTTAGTGACTGCAGTTTCCAATTAATTTACTGCATCAGACTTTGTTGCAATCTGCTGCCTCTTCACACCTCTTTTAAATTTGAGGTGGCAAAAAAAAGAAAAGCAAGAAACTTTCAACTGTCAGTAGCTGGATTCATGTCATGTAGGGTTTATAGAAAGCCTTGGTGATGTAAACGATAGTCAATTTTGAGCTTACTGTAATATGTGCAAAAAGAAATGAAAATTGCCAATATGGAGCTCCTAACACTACATAAACATGCAAATGGGCAGGCTCATTGATCTTCAGAATATTAAATCAAGACAATCATTGATATCGTCGTTTATCAATCTAGTGCTACTTCAATAGAAACAATTATAGGCATTGGAGATGAATCTTTTGCTAATGCTGCTGTCAAACCTAGTGTTAGTTCAACAGAAACAAGAATTGTAGATAAATGGAATCTGAAGAGGTACACAGTGAAGTAAAAATATGCCTGCCTCGGTAGCCTGATGGTTAGCGTGTCTGCCTCACGTTCAAGAGGTTGCGAGTTCGAATCTTGTTTAGGGTAAGTTATCCGGATAAGGTTTTTTCCTAGGTTTTCCCTTATCCAGAGAAGACGAATGTCGGGTAACTTTAAGCTCTATGGACCTCGGGCTAATTTGAGCATCATTTCACCCATTTCAGTCATTTGCCGTCTGATATGACATTACATTGGAGGGCGTTTAAAAAAAAAAAAAAAAGTAAAAATATGATTTTGAGTAACTTTAAGAAAAGAGTCAAAATTAATACTGAGCTTTACTAACTTTTACTGATGTAGAGCATGCATCATCCTTTGGCTGCTGGAATGATTTGAAGTGTTCCCCCTGGAGTAGCGAGGCTCTCCTACTGGGCTTCTGATAACCTATGGAGTGGGTTGTCTTTGGACGGAATTTCAAAATTCATTATCGTTGATTCCATTTTTCCAAGAATATCTTCTCCAAAGTTTCAAGTTCTATTGGTTTTTGCACTGGTTTGAAAAGGTGACACTGCTGTTAATGATGTGGCTGAAAATCACACCAAAACATCAGCTGTGAGGATACCATTTTTATATATATGAGGGTTGTCCGTAAAATAAGGTTCCCAAATTTCTGCAGTCGCGAGGAACGCTGTTACAGGTGATCTGGCAACACTGGTATGTAGCTTGGTTCTCCCTCTCTCAGTACCCCACCCTGTGAGCTGTCTGCAATGCTCAGTCTTGGCCTGGCAGCCATTAGAAATGGAGCTTACACTCGCTTCTCCTGCCAGGTGTGAATTATGCTTTGTGGTGCGTTTTTTGTTGGCAAAAGGACTGCACCGGTGGAGATTTCATTCCCAACTGTGTGAAGTGTACAGAGAGCAGTGTATGAGCGTACAACATGTTGGCAAATGGTGCAGAGAATTCAAAGACGGACGTACAGACGTCCAGGACGACCAGCGTTCTGGAACAGCCATCGGTTTCAGGCGAAACAATTGTGAAAGTGGAAGAAGCAACGCTGAAAGATCTAAGGGTGACAGCCTGGAAGACCGAGATGATCCCTGTTTCAGCAAGACCTACATTCAAAAAATTTTGAGAGATCATTTAGGGTTTACCAAGGTGGGTGGAGGCATGCTCACAAAAGGAGTGCATTTCCAACGGGACAACGCTTGTCCGCACGTTTCTCATGTGACAACCAGTCTCGACAAATTTGGATGGGATACTGTCACACACCCTCCTTACAGCCCAGACCTAGCCCCAAGTGAGTGCCATCTCTTCCCTGTCTTGAAGAAACACCTGTGTGGGTTGCATTTCAGAACCAAAGAGGAACTGAAAGAAACTGTTTCAAGCTATTTTCGCCGTGCGGCGGGAGAGTTCTACGATGCCGGCATACAAATGATGGTACACCACATGCAAATATGCATTGATCAGAATGGTGATTATGTCGAAAAATAGGAAAAAGTCTAAGCTTTCCAAAAAATATATTATTCAATGTCGATAAATGTGGTTTTCATTGTGAAAAAAAATTGAGAACCTTATTTTACGGACAACCCTCGTATATATGATGATGATGCTGATAATAGTTGGCGCTACAGGCCATGTAGGTCCTTAACCTCCTTAATCACCTTCTTCCATTCTATTCGGTCCTCTTCTTTTCTTCTCCAGCCTTTGACCCCCAACATTCTTAAGTCATCTTCCACATCGTCTATCCATCTTTTATTGGGTCTTCCGCTTCTCCTTCTTCCATCAAGCTTTCCTATGAATATCTTCGTATCCACACTAGTTTCTGGTATTCTCTGCACGTGGCCAATCCATCTTATTCTTCCTTATTCCACTACTATATCTGGTTGTTCAAATGGACACTGTAACTCCAAGTTAGTCCTGCATTGTCCATCTGTCCAAGTCCCTTATCACTCCAAATATCTTTCTCAAGATCTTCCTTTCCCACCATAATAACCACTGTTCTTCTCTGGTTGTCAACAACCAACTTTCTGATCCATACATTATTATTGGTCTCAGTACAGTTGTATATATTTTTATTTTAATATTCCTACTAACATTCCTTGATTTAAACATATTCTGCAAGGCATAAAAACATCTGTTACCACTTGCCAACCTTTCCTGAATTTCCACTGTTTCATTATCTACTGTTATTATAGATCCCAAGTATTTAAATGTTTCAACTCTGATATTCCTTCTCATGTAATTTAACTTTAAGTTCTCTTCTTCTTACACCTCCATCATCTCCCATCTTAATATATTTGGTTGTACTAACGTTCACTACCAATCCTAGATCCTTTGCTTTCTCTTAAAACACTTCGTTACTTTCCTCAAGAGCTCTTATATTCCTTGTGAAAATTGCTACATCGTCAGCATATGCCACTATTTGCACTGATCTGGAAAGTATGGTTCCTCCAGGATTTATGGGTAATTGTTGAATTACTTTTTCCAGTGCTAAATTAAACAGTAGTTGGATAGCACATCTCCTTGTCTCAACCCCTTCTCTACAATGAACATACCTGATAAATCCTATTCCATTCCTACTCTACATCTTGTCAATTCCATAGTCATTTTTGTGAATCTCACCAGTTTCAGTTGGATTCCGAACTCTCTCATTGTCTGATAAATTTTAGCTCTGTCCAGGCTATCATACACATGTTTGAAATCTACATACAGCTGATGAAGCTGTCTTCATACTCATAGAACTTTTCCAGTATTTGTCGCAATATAAATATCTGGTCTAATGTCGAGCATTGTTTCCTAAATCCTGCTTGGTAATCCCCAAGTATCCCTTCCAGCCATCACTCCAGTCGTGTGGTAAGTATCTTGCCAAATACCTTGTAAGTCCCATCTACCAGCACAATCCCACGGTAATTTCCACACTCTGCCTTGTCTCCTTTTTTGGACAGATTATTCCCATTGTCCAGTCATTAGACATTTCTTCCTTTGTCCATATTTCATTAATGAATTCATAAACAGTTTTCTCTAATTCTTCTCTTCCATAGTTCAGTAATTCTGACTCTATTCGGTCTTCTCCTGCAGCTTTATTGTTCTTTAATACTTTAATTATGTTCCTAATTTCTACTATATCAGATTGTTCTACTTCCTTGCCTTGTTCCTGTTCTTCCCTTTCCTCGTTCCTGTTTCTCTCCTCACTATCAACCTCTTCATTTCTAGTGAGTAACTCGTAGAAATGCTCCTGCCACCTTTCCAACATTTTGTTTCTTTCCCTGATAAGGTTCCCATCATTATCCTTAAAGAAAACCGCCCTTGGCTGGATTCCTCTTTTAAGATCTCTTGTTCTCTCATAGAACTTTCATACTTCATTTCTATCTTTCATTTCGTCCAATTCTTTGATTCTCTTTCACTCAAAAAGTCTTTTCTTCAATCTACATTTCCTATCTGCATTTCTTTGTTTTTCTCTGTACTCCTCCACTGTTAACCTCCATTTTTATATATACCAGGTCTTAATGAACTAAATCAAAATATTTTCAAAGAATATTGAGATGTCGTTAAACAAGTAATTTGACTTAGAAGGCTTATGGCCTGCTTGTTCAAATTTTGAACTTACGGCTATATAAATTTCTGAAGTGCCAATATGCTACTGTCTAATATCAACCATTCAAGAACATAACAGATGAAAACAAAGGGACGTTTTATGACATTAGTGTTTGAGTGTAAGGTCATCATTTTTTATTTGGTCTCATTCACCATATTTTTTCTTTCTATTTCTTTTAAGTAGAGCACATTTACACTACTCATGTGATTGTTGTTTGGTCTCAGGTGTGAAGTGAAAGGCCCAGGTTTCATCACCCGTGACTATTGAATCCAAAAGGTTGTCCTTTTCATCTGCATAACATTGAAGAAATTGGTAGGAAGTTTCAGCATGTTGCCTTTTGTGATCTTCTGTCAGTATTCTTGGGACCCGTCTTGCGCACACCTTCAACTCTTCAATCAAAGTCCGGTGAATGAGAAATCTCAGGAACAACAATGCAGAGCTCATCGAGAGTGATCTGCCAATCTTGAAGCACAATTTGTTCAACCTCTATGATTGTTTTGTCGGGAATCGACGGTCTCCTGCTTCTTTCCTTGTCATGAATTTCCGTACAACCATCTGCAAACTCTCTGTACCACTTGCAGACATTTTTGACATTCATACAGGACTCTCCATACACTTCCATCAATTGATGAATTTCGATTGGTTTAATCCTTCTTGCACTCAAAAACGAATAACTGCGCAAACTTTGCACCTGGCGGTAATGGCTAACAGGAGCTCCATTACAACTGGCTGCCAGTGGTTGTGCGGTGGTTTCTGTAGAGAGTGGAGCGAGGAGGGGAAAATACCAGTATGGCCAACATCCACGCAGTTTCCCTGAGACACTGGTCCTTTGGAGACCTTTTTGGTATTATCCTTGCATATAAGAAAATAACTTCATTGTGTTTTTCCTAAAGAAAGATTCAAAATTTGAACGTCAGTTTGCTGGGACTAAGTAGTATGACACCCTTTACATCCCAAAAAATTGCCATCACTTTTCTGGCCAATGGGACCATCTTTGCCTTCTTTGGAGCAGGTTCATCAGAAGCAACCAATTGTTAGTTGTTGCTTGGTTTCCAGAGTATAATGATGAATCCAGGTCTCATCGATGGTGACTTCTAATGGAAAAGGTTCTTCAGATTTTGCATAAATAGTTCCGAACACAACATTGAAGCCGAACCCCCCAGAGGCCTAATCAGTAAGTACTGGTTAGGCGCACCCGGAGTCCCGAACCACTCACCATCATTTTATCCCCTTCATATCAATCAACTGTGCCATATGCATCTTTTTATGTTGCAACTATTTATCACCCTCTTCCTCTTCTAGGTTTATTATGATTATTAGTTTGTAAGGTCTTAGGTTTATAACTCCTGTCTCACCAGCAGGGATCTTTCCTGTCTCTGTAGTCCTGTCCCACGGTTTCAGTGTGACCCCGTACTTGTGTGCTCTTCGTAGGCCTCAGGCACGAAGATTGGGTGGACCCTTCACACTGCCCCCATGTGTAGCCTTAGGTGCGGAGCCCGTCCACACATCGTGTACACTCACGTGGCTCCTTGAGGGCAATTGTTAATTTCCTGACGGCCGCGTGCCGTCGGGTTAGTGTCACCGGCCGGACGTGTTACCGCTGACAGAAGCCCAGTGTGATCAACCACAAGTCCCTTGAAGCAGCGTGGCCTAGAATGGGGAGCCACAGGTGGTTATTCCTGTAGTAGGGGCATAAAGCCGGGGTGTGTGTGGTGAATGGTATACCCATGTGGACAAGCAGTGGAGATCGGAGGATAGTACCTCTGAAGTACGCCTTGAGGTTGATCATGGAGGGGTCTCCATGACGGCACAGACCATGGAGATGTTTCTTTTTCTCTTTGACCCCCGGATGGCAGGCTGATGCCGATGGTACTGGAAGGGGGTCCCTCTCAATATGCATCCGTGCAAAAAGCTCCTCATTTGGCTCATTTTTGGTGTTGACCTTGACTTGTGATGGGAAAACAGTAAAGGACCTTAGCCCCTTCTATATCAAACAGGAAGTTGACTGAATCTGTGGCCCTGTGAAAAATGCAACCAGAGTAAAAGGCTCTTCTTGATAGAGGTGATTACTGCAGACCAGTCAGAGAAATTGCTCAAAGCGAGTTTGTTGGGCTCCTATCCTATCCAGGTAGTCCCACATAAATCCCTTAATATATGTAGAGGAGTTGTCACCACCTCCAGGCTTGATGGTCTGTCCAACGAGGAAATGGACACCTGCCTTTCAAATCAATGGGTGTGCCAGGCAGAGACAGGTGGCAAAGTGAATAATTTACACATGGCATTCTTGACGTTTAAGGGTACTCAGTTAACGAAGTACATCTTCTGGGGCTACGAGATGCCGCAATAAGGCAGGATGTTCTGAACCCTATGCACTGTTTTCAGTGTCAGAAGTTCGGTCATACTAAGCCCTCATGCACCCATCCTGTAATTTTTGAGCGTTGTGGACTGTCATACCATGAGGGCACATAATGTACCCGTGACCCTTACTGTGTTAACTGTGGAGGGAGTCATCCATCCAGCTCGCGACAGTGTCAGAAGTTTCGAGAGGAAAAGTGTATGCAGGAGCTGCACATGAAAGAACGCCTGACGTTTATTGAAGCACATCATTGCTTTCAATAACTGCAACCGCTACCACTACAGGTTTTGACCCTGCCTTAACCTTTTTATTTTGGAAATAATTCAGTGGAATGTTAATGGGTTCCGGGCCCATGCTCTGGACATACAACATTTAGTTTCGCACCTTTTGCCTTCAGTTGTCTTGTCTACAAGAAACCCTTTTGCAGCCCAAGCACGCCTTATATCTTTGTGGTTTTTCGGCATTAAGACACGACTCTGCAGCTGATTGGCGAGCAAGCGGTGATGTTGCTACTCTAGTGGCTCATACCATCTCTGCCACCAGCATCCCGCTTAACATGCCGCTCAAGCTGTAGCCGTGCATGTCCAGTTGCAGGGCCTGAGTCTATTTGTAACATCTATCTACCACCAGTCAGTGTTGTACGTGAGAATGACAAGCGGGCTCTTTTTGCTCAGATTCTGCCACCACTTATCTTTCTTGGTGATCTGAATGCTGAACATGCTTTATGGGGCTCCAACACTGATGATGCTCGTGGGTGCCTTGTAGCAGATGTTTGCGATATGTCCGCCTCCTTTTGTTAAACACCGGTGTCCCTACCTTTCTATCATCTACCTATGGTACATACTCCGCCCTAGACATTTCTTTTTGTAGCCCGTCCTTGGTACCTTTGCTTGATTGGTCGATCCTTTCTGACCTATTTGGCAGTGATCATTATCCCATTAACATTCACCTATCCAGACACCATCCTGTACCAACACAATATCCTCACTTTATTATTTCCAAAGCTGACTGGGAGAAATTTTGCTCGCTCATTCATCTCCACCACGATGTCTTCCCCACCATCGATGAATTGGCGGAGTATTTTATATGTTCTGTCCTGCTTGCAGCGAATTCCAGCATTCCTCGTGGTTCTACTACACCTTGTCATGTTCCTGTGCCTTGGTGGTTCGAGGATTCTCAAAGCCGTTTGGCTGTTGAAGCCCATAAACGGGCTCTGCGAGTTTTCAGTTCACATCCTATGGAAAACTTTATTGCCTTTAAGTGTGTTTGTGCCCAGGCACATTTTGTATTTTGCAGTGCAAAATGCACATCCTGGGTAACCTACGTATCTTCCCTCTCTCGTCGCACTTCACCACAAAGGGTATGGACTGCTGTTCGGCATATGTACGGCAAGTATCACTGGACGATTATTCCTGGTCTTGCTGTACATAGCTCCCATTACACCAGCAAGCAGGATATTGCCGACGTCCTTGCAGACCCTTTTGCTGCTGATAGCCAAACTCAAAGCTACAGTACCGCTTTTCTACCCATCAAGGAATCTGCGGAACAGGTAGTCGTCAATTTTAACAGTGACTGTAGTGAGCCATACAACTCAGAAGCGGAGCTGGCACGTGCCTTGTCTCTCGCAAAGGATTCCTCTCCTGGTTCTGATGACATCCACTGACAAACACTGCTTCATCTTCCATTTGTGGCTCTATCCTTCCTGCTGAGCATCTACAACCATATCTGGCTTCAGCAGGTTTTCCTGTCTTCCTAGTGTGAGGGTACTGTCATCCGTATCCCTCAGCCCGGGTAAGGCCAGACACTTCCCTCTTGCTACTGCCCTATTTGCCTAATGAGTGTCATTTGTAAGACCTTGGAATGGATGATTAACCCTCATTTAGGGTGTGGTGGCTAAAGACGAATAACCTGCTGAGCAATGTTCAGTGCTGTTTTCGTCGCTATCGCTCCAGTGTCGACAGAAGCTTACATACAAAATGCCTTTCTCATTAAGCAGCATGCCATGGGGGTCATCTTCGACCTGCAGAAGGCCTACGACACTACATGGCGCTATGGCAACCTATGTAATTTCCATGAATATGGTTTGCACTGTAATCTAGTGATCTTTGTTTTTAACTTTTTACAACTTCGCTGATTTCGTGTCTGTATTGGCAATACGCCCTCACAAGAAAGGATCCAGGAAA
The DNA here is from genome assembly GCA_030765045.1 of Tenodera sinensis. Taxonomy (NCBI): domain Eukaryota; kingdom Metazoa; phylum Arthropoda; class Insecta; order Mantodea; family Mantidae; genus Tenodera; species Tenodera sinensis. The sequence continues at coordinate 228,784,446 of CM060964.1, read as the reverse complement.
ATGGTGTGCCCCAGGGGTTGATTCTCAGTGTAATGCTTTTCACTGTGGCTATTAATGGAATTGCCAGTGTTGTTCGTAGCGGAATCCCTATGTCACTGTATGTTGATGACTTTGTGATTTATTATGGCTCTTATAATCTTGAGCACATTGAGTGTCAACTGCAGCTGACCATAACTGCCATCGTTGACTGGGCTCTTCGCAGCACGTTTCAGTTCTCCACTATGAAAATGCAATGTATTCACTTTCACCAATTTCATGGTGTGCACCCTCCTCCTGATCTTTATTTGCATGGCGCACATCGGCCGTTTATTCCGCACCTTAAATTCTTAGCTTTTTTGATTTGTTCTCTCTTAGGAAAACATACATAAAATATTTAAAACAAATTTTGTTCATCTGTCTAGATTCATTACTGCACTCCTTGCTGTGGTTTCTAGATAACATTTTCTGGTTGGACGTATTGTAAGATCAGAGTGTTTTCATATGGAACATCAAAATTTAACAGATCTGTGTATATTCGTATGTATAAATAGTTTTTCCTATACGTCAAGTTCTTTGGTTTTTAACAACTTTTAAAAGCTTCGGTTTTTCTTTCAGTCGATCTGTGGTTGGTACATACTCAAAGAAGTTAAGCTAGAGTGATTAATAATTCATTTTGTGTATTTAGCATGATAAACTACCTAGTGTTCATTTCAGAGTTAAGGTTATGACTTTTTAATGCCACTAATGATAAACTTAAGTCTGAAGAAAATAAGAAATTTTCCATCATAGTTTAACATCTGATAACATTTCACATCCGAGATACTGAGAGAGGTGATGGTAATTAATGAATGCTCAAATGAGCCCTTTGTCCAAAGAGATGATAGTTACCTACTTATTTGTCTCTTTAGGCTACCCTACAAAGATAACTCGCCCTAGTTAAGTTTTAAAATTAAACTCCAAAACACAACAAAAATTCCAAGACATGAACCTCCATGTTATTTTAAATATGAGAGATGTTGCAAACATATGGCATGTGCTTTAAGGTTTTAAATGGACATGCAATTGAGGTGCCTAGTATCGAACACCACCAAATCCATTCACCTAATTTTTTGAATAATTGCAAAAAACTGCCCAGAATAAACTATTATCCAAAGTAATTTAACTTCAGTGTTACAATGTTAAATGAGTCATTAACGTGAAATTTTGGAATATAAAGTACTTCTTGAATATGGTTTTTTTTAATATTACAGACATAAATTTGAGAAAAATTGGATGTGGTGGGGTTTGATACCAAAATAGGGATTTAGTGGCTTTTGAAACTGAAAATTAAAAATTTGAAATAATGTGTAATACTAAATGAGTTTTTGTTATCCGAATAATATAAAAATTTTTTAATGAATCTAGTTATCTAAATAGTTTTAATACCCAATAAAAGCAGGTGTCTCTTGATTACCATAGAAATCAAGAAGCATTATTAAAAATATGACTCTTAGATTTTTAAACTTTTCTTTCAGTTTACATTACATCTGGGTCTGTTTCTTCTTGAATTACTTCGTCTTCATTTTCAATCTGAGGCCCTAGATCTTGGTTTTCTAGAGCAGAATAAATTTTGAACCAGCTCACTATTGCTCTATTCTTCTCCAAAATGTTTTGATAAGTCATTTTGATACATCATGTACCTTGGCAGAAGTACTTCTTTCTTTAAACTTAGTGGTGCATCATGTTGAGATTAGTCTTAGTGACAAGCTTAGAGTTACAAACTGCATTTTGACAAAAAAACCTTCTACCTTCAATCACAACATTGTTAAGATTTTTTTTTTTTCCTGGGCTAAACTTAAAATGCCATTGCCCACGTTTCTTAAGCACTTTTGCAGTTACAGATTCCCAAAAGTGATCAGGAATATTATTTACTTTGAATACTGTTCCACAGCTTTGGATAATTTCTTCTGTCCTTCAACTGGAAGAGGATGAATCTTTTTCAGGTCTTGTTCAATTAAGCCGAACACCCGATCTGGTGGAATGAAATAACATTCAACCCTTAGATCGGAAGTGTTCTTCCTACACAATCAAGTTGTTCAGAATTACAGTATTACCCCTCTTTTACACTTTTAAGGGGACTACAGGAAAAGTGGTGTAAAATGGGGAAAAGTGTAAATTGGGGGAAATGGGCAGCAACTCAATAATTTTGTAATATGTAATGGTTATAAAAATATTGACTGAAATGTATTGCACTTTGTAAAACACCTTTTCACTGCTTATTCAGATAGTAACATGGCACATAGGTACCATTAACGAGTAACCAGTTTTATTATTTTGCTACTGATGAAAGGGTATGGATTTATTATAGTTACACACACCACACATTACAAATTTTGCATTTTGTCAGTAGGAGAACCAAAAGGTTTATTTTTTGCAATAATGATAGGAAACTTAACTATTGAACATGGATCACTTTATTTATTTAACTACTAGCTGTACCCTGCCACGCTTCACTGTGGCACATTATGGTTGCATGGATGAGAAATTAGGAACAAAACAAAGCATACGTTTCAAAAAAGTTTAATTTTGCAATACTTGTGGGTATACAATATTTTTTGTTTTTCCATTGTTTGCGTAGATATAAAGGCTATCTGGTTTGCCGACATATGCAACATACAATTGTCTAATGTGAGAAGCAAGTTGCACCTAAATCTGACATTACATTTTTGTAATACTTTTCCCATACCAAACACTTTGGAAATATTGAATGTGGGAGTCGCGATGGTTTGTATATTCAATAGCAACTTCAGAGCTAAATGAGCAGTCCTTCTACCTGGTAACAATGTTGCAACTATTCCAGACGAAGCGGAGCTAGGGCTACGTCATTCTTTGATCGAACCGCTGCCAGAATCATTCTGATAAACGCTTTCCTGGTTCCTCCTGGTGCATCCAAGAAGAAGGTCCCCCCAACTCTGTCATTTATCAGTTGCATTATGCTATCATACATGCCCTTCTGTTCACGCGTTAATTTGGGAATGTTTGATTGGACATACAACTGGAGATCACTGGTGTTGTAACTTTGTTCACGATGCAAATCCACATCAAATGAAGAAGTTGCAGCTTGATTGGGTGCTGGCATTCCCAATTGAGTAAGAACTTTGCAATAGTTAAGCACTTATCTTCAATATTTATCAGTGTTTCATTATAAATGCCTTCTGTAAATTCCATGGCCATATTGCCATTTTCCAGCCGTACTCTATGCAAAATAACCTTGACCATATGCAATGGATATCTTTCCCATAACTCTGTGGAAGATGAAGGGAAGTAAGAGGTCAATATAAATGCGAATAATGCATGAATTTGGTTTGGACGTGCAGTGTTGCATGTGTCATTAATACATATATCCCATTGTTGGTCACTTTCTAATAAGTTCAGAGCTTGACATGCACTGCGAAAAGTGGCATGTGTGACGCTGTCAACAATTTTCAATTCCTGGAAAGATCTAGGACCGGACACATTAACCAACAGCATGCAAAGATAGAAACATTCACCTTGATTAGGATGCACTGTGTAAGGCCTACCAGTTGTATTTTCTCTGAAAATGCCAGGTTGCCCGTTGATTGGTTCCCCTCGTCTGCGACGTACAAACACTTTTTTTTAGCTGTTTTCTTGCAGTCACAGTATGCTATGCAAGAAACAGATAAAAACAATCTTTGAAGCGGGTTGTCTATTATGTGAAAATTTGAGCTAAATCGATGCAGAACTTTTTGAGTTTTTGAAGTGTACACAAACCAACATAATATTTATATATATAGATTATACAGTTCAGTCAAGAACACCTAACTCTTCTTGAAGTAGTCCAAAATTGATTTTTGTTTTGATCTTTTTGATCTAATTTCCTCTATTTGGTTTTCAAGTTCATAAAGCTTTTTTCACCCCCTCCCCTTCTACCGATGAAAGATATTTTCGCAGCACTTCCAAAGCTGCACTCGCCTCCACTTGTTGGCACCACACTGTCATTTTCATCATTGCTGTCTGAGCCCACTGCAGTATGCTGATTAACAAAATCTTCCAAGGACTTCTCAGTGGTTACCAGTGCTTCGTCAACTGCCATGAAGTCCTCAACACTACAGTCTGGCTGCAAAGCATCCCATGTGGTCAGAAGGGAATTGATATCTTCCTCTTCTTCAGGCTGCACTTCTGTTTTGAAGAACCGTCCTTTGCGAAAGTAGATGGCAATTCTGGCCCTTAGAATAGCAAGGGCGCATTCGCCAAAAGCTAGTTCTGAGAAAAATGCGATTAAAGTTTTACTATGCAGTACATATTAAAAACATCTATAGAAAGATTAAAGATTGCTCAGATGTGAATCTAATGCATTAATATTGTTAATTAGGAATGTAAAATGTTATTTGGCAGATATTTAATATTTCAGAAGGTTAATTTCATCAATATAATTTAAATAACGTATGCTTTCATGTGCGTTAAAACCAAAATGTTTACTTGTAAAGTTAGCATTTTGCAAGCAATACTTCAATATTAGTAAATATTTGTTCTAATACTAACAAACATTACTTTTAAAGTGAAAATAAACAAGTTAACAAAAAGTATGTTTAGATCACCGAAGATGTTTATGTGCTGGTCCAAGTTGTGTTGTGCCGTGAGGAACCAGAGTATGTTAGTAATGTGAAGTATCGTCATCCACTGCTGCCCCTTCTTCTACCTCTGGTGTGTGCCTTTACTACATATTTGGTTTTTTAACTTCCGTGTTCTTCATCTGTATTTCTCTTCTTCTTGGCCATACACATTTTCCATTGGTTTTTCTGCACACAGCGTTTTCTGGGACAACTTACCTACGTGACGAGAAATAGAATCATTGTGTCACTCATAGTGCTTAATAAAAGTAAATCACCATGCTAAATGCATTAATGGTTTGGTCAATGGTATTGTTAGTAAACAACACAACTCTAGAAACATAATGCTACACAGAAGTTAAACCAAGAGCTGCAAGCCACTAAACCATGTTACAGCTTTCTTTAAAAGCAATAGACTGAACTAAAGAAATACCCTGCACAGGCAGGAGTACGTCTAGGCAAAAACTATTTACAAAACAGCAAAAATGTTTGAAAGGTTAAGGAATAACCATTTATGAGGGGTAAAGGCCTGAAAATAAACAGTACCCTCTCTTAAGTGATGTATTGGTACATTCTGTTAAAGAGCAGCTGTCACAACAGCGGCTGGCTCCAGCCGGCAATAGCCTTTGCTATTCTTGAGATTCGGCTGAAGCACGTAAGGTCTAACACCATGCTGCATTTATGTTCATATCCAGGGCATATCAACCATTCACACTTAGCAGGCATTAAAGAGTAGGCTTCATACAGTTCTACCTCTTAAACTTTGCCCACGGCTTGTGTGTTTAAAAACACCAACAGTAAGTTTGTTGGCATAAATAAAAATTTCATACTATATGTTGCAAGAAAAACAAAAAATTCGTACTTTGGCGCTTATGCCCTTGCTATTCTAAGCACCTCAGTTGTAGATTGCATGACGTCTTTCCATGTTGTCACAGTGTAGTGGAGGACATCAAACACAGAAATTCTGAAGCCATAAAGGTCTTTACCAGCATCCATGGCATTCAGTATGCGCTGTAGGCTGATTTGAAGGAATGAATAATTCCTAGATGTAGGGGTTGCAGTTTACTGGTGCAGCTCGCTGGCATGAACTCGAGCTGCACATTTCTCAAATGCACTTCAACAGGATGAGCAGGACAGCGGTCAATGAAGAGTAAAATCTTCATGTTCTGTGCACCCATTCTGGCATCAAATGCAGAAGGCTGCTTCCAGAATATATCGGAGGTCATCCACACCTTATTGGCATCATATGACGTGGGCAGGAAACAGACATTTTTGAAGCATCAAGGTTTTCTTGATTTACCAATTACAAATAGTTGAAGTCTTTCAGAGCAATGTGCATTGGATCCCAACATAACAGTAAGCCTTAATTTGCTATGCTTACCGCCATGGCATTTGTCTCCTTTAAACGCCAGTGTCTTGTTGGTCAAAATGTTAAAAAACAACCCAGTTTCATGTATGTTGAATCTGTCCTTAGGATCATAATTCTTTAACAGTTCTGGAAGCTTTCCATTGATCCACTGCTCAACACTATCGTCACAGATGGCCGCAGACTCGCCACACACAGTTTTGTATGTTACATTGTAACGTTTCTTGAAGCAGTCCAACCACCCATTCGACACAGTTGTTGTTGTTAGCTAATGCTGGATTTCTGACAATGAAGTCATTAATCCTTTTGCTCTCCAATATTTTTCACTGATGGATGGGGCACTAGAAGTGGACGGGCATATTTGAAGGTGGTCTCGGTCCATTTCCTCTTGCAGATCACATAGAGGACAGAGTGGTGAAGAATATATCCCAATTCTGTTTAAATGTTTTGCCTGACAATCATGTCCTGTAATCAACCTGAAGGTTGCAACTGCTGTTTTTCGAGGATACTCAGGAATCACTGTTTGAATGTTTGGTAGTTCCCATCTTTTATTCTTTGATTTTTCATAGTAATATTTTGCAATAATTTTTTTGAATTCAGAGTTGACTAATCTTTTAGCTGCGTAAATTAACTATAGATTTTTGTACACCGCTGGTACCCTTTTTTGCAAGAAAATCAGCTTTCTCATTACCACTCAGTCCACAGTGAGCCGGTATCCATTGGAAGACTAGGTGTTTTTGAAGTGCTGTTAGATGGCTAAGCATCTTCCAACATTCTATAATAGTTTGGTTTTTTGGTGACAACTTGGAAGTAATTGCTATAATTGCTGCCCTGGAATCTGAGAGAATAACTGCTTGCTGAAAATGTGAAATTCTGTACAAAAGATTTTGTAGGGCCATTCGAATTGCTTCAATTTCTCCATCAAAGTTAGTAGTTCCATAACTTAAAGATTTGTAATAGGAAAAGAGGTGACATGTGACTCCAGCACCTGCTCCATTTTGGTTTGATATCAATGATCCATCAGTATAAATATGGAGCCACTCATGTTCTGGAAATCTAGTATGGATTGTCTCTAATGCCAATAATTTTAGAACACTAGTTGGAGTATCACTTTTTTTAACTTCTTCTGTCAGGTGTAAATAATATGTGATGTCTAATGTATGTGTTGGATTGACTTTAGATATGAAGTTTTCCTTTGAATTAGGAAGGTGTACATCCTTCTTGATGTCTTGAATTTTGGAAAGAAAGCTCTCCTGAGTCTTTAGTGTATGTGTAAAATTTCTCTTGTGCCATGTATTGAATGGGAGTCTGATCAACTTTTTGTGTTGAATAAGAGCCGCTTTTTCTATTTCATATTCAATGGGGTATTGGTTGGTTAGTATTTCCATAGCTGCTATTGGTGTGGTTTTGATAGCACCTGTAATTAATCTCAGACTTTGGTTTTGAAAGATTTTAATTTTTTTTTTTGTGTTTGCTGTTACAAGAACTTCGCTGCAGTAAGTAAATAATGGTTTTATATATACATTGTATGTTGTGTTAAGCGTTGCTCTGGAACATCCCCACTTCATTCCTGTTAGACATTTTAACAGTGAAAGGCGCCTCTCTGCTCTTTGTATTACATTTTCTATTTGTTTGGTCCATGTAAGTTTGGTATCAAATGTAACTCCTAAATACTTTGCTTCCTTTGTTTCTGATAATTGTTGACCCTCAAAATTTAGTTTTATTTTTAGTGGTTTTTTTCTTAGTGAAAAGATTTGGTAGTTTGATTTTGTTGTATTAACAGTCATTAAATTTTCTTTGGTCCACCTCTGTAAGTTGGTTAAGGATTGTTGCATGGTTTTTTCCAGTTCTGTACTTTTGCTTTTTGGTTTTGAAGTCCACATTACCAAGTCATCAGCAAATAGTGCACACTTCACGCCTGATTCTTGTATTTGTTGTGGTAGATCATTAATAAATATATTAAAAAGTGTAGTGCTGAGCACTGCACCTTGTGGCAAGCCACAGTGTACTTGTTTATATTTAGATATATTTCTTCCATATCTGGTTGCAATAAAGCGTTGTGTTAGGAAATGACATAGCCATGAAAACATTGGACCTTGTATCCCTATTTTTTTTACTTTCTTTAGTAGTTTTGTTCTGCATATAGAATCATATGCACTTTGAAAATCAATAAAAACTGATTAATCATCTTCTTTTCTATTGAAGGAGTCTTTGATTTCTTGACTGAGAAGTAAGACTTGTTCATTTGTAGAGTGGAACTCTCTGAATCCAGCTTGACATGGGGATATTAAATTTTGTGATTCTAGGAACCAATTTAACCTGTTTGACACCATTCTTTCCATCACTTTTGCTATTATGCTGGTAAGAGCTATTGGTCTATAATTTTTTATTTCTGATGCTGTTTTGTCTTTCTTCAAGAGTGGGACAATTATTGCTTTTCGCCATTCAGCAGGTACAGTGGTTTTCCAGGATAGATTGTAGAGTTTCAGTAGTTGTTGTTTTGCTGTTTTTCCAAGGTTTTTTATGAACTCTGGATGTATGTGATCTGGTCCAGGAGACTTTCCACAGTAAAATCGTCTATTCCCAGCATAGTTGCGACATGAAGTGCCTTCTCCCATAACAGCACTCCACTGATTGGAATATTCTTTGCTCTCATCGTTTCGAACCAGGTTCTCGCTGTTTCCTCAAGTTTGTCGTATTTTGAGTAACTAACATACTTCCTCTTCTTTGCATGAGCTCCACACTCCGAAGCACTTGCTGAAGTAGAGTGTCTGTTTCTTATTATAGTGTTCCATGTCTATACACTCATATTCAACGCTCGTGCTAGTCCGACACTTGTTACATGAAAGGAGTCAGCTTTTTCCAGAATTTTAAGTTTTTCTTCAGTGGAAAAAGACTTCCTCTCCCTTTTCTTCTCCATTTCTGTGACTGTGATGGAACGGAACTTGGAATTGAATTGCAACTGGTAAACAAGATAGTGCTCATTCTGCTATATTTTTAAGTGGTACCCAGCCTTTAAATTTATAATGCTATTCCTGAAAGCACTTATGAAATTGATGCTTTTTACAAATTGAAACACAGGGAATAGTTTTCCATGCATAAAACAGTTCTACCAGGCTGGAATACCAGGAATGGCCTGGCTGTTATTTTGAAAACTAAGCATCTACTTAGAATGATGTCCAGGGATCTCTTTCCATACAGAAAATTTACTCTGATAAATAGAGCTCCAATAAAGCCTGTGTCCCACAGTCTAACTTTTTTTTTACCAAACTTTTGTATCTAATGGAATGGCACAAAAAAGAAAGTGTCTGACACACTATGGCACATTTTGGTCCAAAACGAATGGCAGTTCACATAACAAGGGTGAGAAATAAATATGGCAGATGCAAATGTTAATTTAGTGATTGCCATATTAAGTATAGGTTTGTGATATATTTTCACGAGCCTGAGTAGGAAGGAAAGATGTACGAGGGCGGTTCAATAAGTAATGCAACACTTATTTTTCTGAAACAGGGGTTGTTCTATTCAGCATTCAAATACACCATGTTATTCCCCAATCTTTTAGCTACACAACATTATTTTTCAATGTAATCTCCGTTCAATGCTATTGCTTTACATCACCTTGATATGAGGACCTGTATGCCTGCACGGTACCATTCCACTATTCGATGTCGGAGCCAACGTCGTACTGCATCAATAACTTCATCATCCACGTAGTGCGTCCCACGGATTGCGTCCTTCATTGGGCCAAATATATGGAAATCCAATGGTGCTAGATCGGGGCTGTAGGGAGGATGCGGAAGAATAGTCCACTGAAGTTTTGTGAGCTCCTCTCGGGTGCGAAGACTTGTGTGAGGTCTTGCGTTGTCATGGAGAAGAAGAATTTCGTTTGAATTTTTGTGCCTACGAACACGCTGAAGTCGTTTCTTTAATCTTCTAAGAGTAGCACAATACACTTCAGAGTTGATCGTTTGACCGTGGGGAAGGACATCAAACAGAATAACTCCTTCAGCACCCCAGAAGACTGTACCCATGACTTTACCGACTGAGGGTATGGCTTTAAACTTATTCTTGGTAGGGGAGTGGGTGTGGAGCCACTCCATTGATGTCTGTTTCGTTTCGGGTTCAAAGTGATGAACCCATGGTTTCATCGCCGGTAACAATGTTTGACAAAAAACTGTCACCATCAGCCTCATGACGAGCAAGCAATTCTGCGCAGATGGTTCTCCTTTGCTCTTTATGGTCTTCGGTTAGACATCGAGGGACCTAGTGGGAACAAACCTTTGAATATCCCAACTGGTGAATAATTGTGACAGCACTACCAACAGAGACGTCAAGTTGAGCACTGAGGTGTTTGATTGAGATCTGGCGATCATCTCGAATGAGAGTGTTCACACGCTCCAATGTTGCAGGAGTCACAGCTGTTCACGGCTGCCCAGCACGCGTTAGATCAGACAGTTTTGCTTGACCTTGCGGTGGTGATGACACACGCTTTGCCCAGCGACTCACCGTGCTTTCGTCCACTGCCAGATCACCGTAGACATTCTGCAAGTGCCTATGAATTTCTGAGATGCCCTGGTTTTCCGCCAAAAGAAACTCAATCACTGCCCGTTGTTTGGAATGCACCTCCATTACAGACGCCATTTTAAAAGCTCCGTATAGCACTGTCACCTATTGGAAGTCAATGAAACTTTACGAGACGAAGTGGGAATGTTTGAAAATGTTCCACAAGAAATGTCAGGTTTTTCCAACCAAAATTGGCCGAGAAAAAACATGTGTTGCATTACTTATTGAACTCCCCTAGTATTAGAAGTGAAAGACATTGTCATGGTTACAAAGAACAGATCAGGGCATGGACCGAGCTATATTGGGTCTACTACAAAATGAATTGAGGTTAGATGACCGGGGAAACTATCACAATTTTCTACAAATTGACAAAGATTTATTTCTCAACCTTTTGCATCGTGTCGAAGACAAAATTGCCCACCAGGACACAAATATGAGACAATCTATTACTGCACGAAAGAGATAAGGAACAATTGTAATACTTCTAATCTTAGCGTGGATGGACAGGAGATTTCAACTCATTTCATAAAAACAAAAGCTCAAAGCGTTCAAACACTTAGATGAGGGATACAACAGCCTCCTGAGTCCAGTTTTCATTTCTAGAATGCTGCAAGTTCTGTAAAAACCACAAACACAAAGCAGTACATACACAACAGCTGATTAACTTTTTTGATGTTTTTGGATGAAAAAATTTGATCCAACTCAATCGCTTTGGATACAAAAAATAGGATAGAAATTGTATACAACAAAATTGTATCCAACTCACAATGCATTTTTGTTGTACACAACGCTTGGACCAAAAAGTTGGACCGTGGGACATTGGCATAACCCTGTTTACATTGACCTCATACTTCAGCTAACTTTTGCAAAACTAAATTAAAAACCAAGTCTGATTCCTTATATTTATTTCAAAACTCAAAATCTTGTTCCATAATTCAATTATTGGCATGGAACAAAAAAAGGTGCTTACCAACTTTTTTACATTGTGCAATAACAGATGACGACTGAAGTCAAATCTAAACATGTGCCATTGATCACTTGATTTCTAACACTCCTTCCACTCTGAAATTGTGAGAGTAATTTCAGTGGAGTTGCAATATTACAAATGTCATGCGCAAAACATCAGATGTATTTTACATTAATTTTAACACGGTCCACAAGGGTAAAAGGAATACTTCGGATTGGAAACCACACTGCGACCACTGTGGGTTCTGTAACCCCAGGAAATCTCCTTTGCCAAACACTTCTTGGAGACAGAGATCTTCACGTGTGTCTCTCTCCATAGAGTACAGTGTTTCAATTGACCTTATCAGAGTTCAGTTTTAATTTGGCTACCCTTACTCATTGAGAAAAGCTCCAGTTTCGTGGCATTCATAAGGTCATCATAGTGAGTGTTCTTCTGTTTCTTCTTCCTTTCCTTAAAGATTGCGGTTTCATCTTCATTATTTTCTACTTGTTGAGATGGCCATTCTCCGTCAGGTTATTTTAACCTGTGAGATCCTTTTCACCATTCTAATGCTGGCCATATAAATAGTTATTGCCCTCTTTAGTTAATGGATCCAACTATTGAGGTCTGTAAACTATAGATCATTGCAAGTCCATTATAGGATCCTTTAGCTATTCGCTTTAATGAGAGAAGCAGCAAACTGATTGAGCCTATGTAGTCGGCATTCGTAACTATCTTGCCAGATGTATGATGTCTACAATAAACCACTGACACCACAAGTCCAGGATTGTTCTTCTGATTTTGTTGATAAAGTCATTTCGTATTTACTGCAAACCAAAATGGAAAACAAAAGGAATAGAAGTAAACAAAATATTATTGTCATTAATTTCAGAAAATAATAGTATAAAATAGTCATGGACGCAGTTACAAACAAATTGAAGAGTGCTGGCAATGTGCAACTGTGTCCTCAGATTTGCATTACAGAACACCAATAGATGCATCACAGACTGCTTGGATTTTAATAGAAAAGTAACCTGTCCTGTTTCTGAACATTTCACTTTCCAAGAGGCTTTGAATGTGCATGTGACTGTGGTTTATAGCATTGATAACATTGGGGAAATTACTATCACAGAAACCATGCTTCAGTGGTATGGACACAAGAATGAACTTGGGAAAACAAAGCAGATCTTTGAAGCAAGAATAGAAAAGGGAAGACGTCAAGGCAGACCAAGGAAGGAATGGGGACAGTATGTCAGTGAAGTTATGAGGAAAAGAGGGTTGGAACCACAAGCAGTAAGAAGATTGGCACAGGATTGACAACAGTTCAGAAAATGAGTAGAAGGCCCAACACCAAAAGACAGAAGGGAAAGGTGAAGAAGAAGGAACAACCTTGCTTCACAGTTTGTGAAGAATTGCCTTGAGGCATATTTATGTGCTGTACTCTTATTAGTGCAATGCCGAGGCTAACACATCTTATTTGACACTGTAAATTTATAAACATGAATATGATTTATCACATTCTGAAGGCTCCTATTGCGTAATAACAAAGGATAGTCAACAAAATGATGTTCTGTGTAATCAACAGCTGATTTTGTGCCGACACAACCATACTTCAAGCAGTCAGTTTTTAATCTGCAGCCCTATGAGATATCCATGAATGTTTGTTCAGAGAACCTAAATCTAACTTTAAATTCTATGTTGTCATATTCCTGAAAAGGATAAGACCTCTATCTGAAAATCCTGGTCTTGTTAGAAAATGCATCATATGGAATATAACCTTCATCAGAGAAAGATTCTCTAATGAACAGAATAGAAATACAACACTGTCCAGAATAAAATTAGAGTTCTGTACACACAATTGACAATAATTCATACAACAGTAGTTTTCTATTTACTTGTATTTGAGGATGATGTATGTATGAAAAACTTAAGAGGAAACTATATGATGAAAGCAGTGATGGTGACCATCCACTAACTATTTTTAGCTCCAAGATTTGACTTCAAGTTTAAAGGGTCCATCAACAATCCAATAGCATTGTAGATTGGTCTTGCAACTCATTTCAGAGGCAAATGAAGATTAAATGCTAACTAAAGCTATAAATGTATTCTTGCAACCCAGCATAAATCTTTCATTTGGCTTGGGCATATATGGGGGGAACTGGCACATTGTGGTTTTAACCCCTTCCTCTGCCTTACAGCGGTTAGCTACCGGGCCACGCCTCCCGCTATTGTCTGTCTACCTCAGAGAACTGGTCAGTGAATTGTGTTAGTAAGTGGAGAGGGTAAATACTCGATTGCACTGCCATCACCCCCTCTTCCCCATGTCTGCACTAGCGTAACCCTTGATACCAGATCAGCCAGATTGTGAACTCATATGTTTCATCTTCAACAGTCAAACTGTCTGGATCAGTAGGGAGAATCACATCAACTATATCACAATCATTATGAATTTAATTGGCAAAGTTCTCTTCATTATCCAGAGCTGCTTCTAACATAATTCCTTTGAATATGACATCATAGTTATTACACACCATATCATTGAATGTAATCTAAAAATAAACAAAAGAAAAAACTAACAGACTTACATATTATAGTTTGCATTTTCTGTTAGTGCAAAATTGCAAAACTATCCCCCAAAAATAACTATAAGACATACACACTTTACGAATCAGTGTACTTACATGTTATCCTCGCTTTAAAGAACACTATAAAATACTGTTGAACACCAGTTCACTTTGTTTCAAACAGAACAACTGTAGAAAGCAAATAATACATGTGGCAGATGTTTGCATACTATTATAGAGTAACAATATCGCGAGCTGTTGCATCACATGCAGCTTACCGTGTGCTGACGTGAGATTGTGCCCTGCGGTCTATAAATAATCACTCATTTTCAAGCTCATATTTTCAGCATTAGAATAAATTGCTTGCAGTTCTCTGTGTGATGCAATAATTACGGACCTTTATCAACAGTTTGTTGTATTACAGAAAGTTGAAAAGGAAACAAAACAAGGAAAAAAATGTCCTTTCACAGGCACTGTAGTCATTTGCAGCTTATTATTGTAAATTAATAAACTACACAGTATTCTAATTTTTAAAAGACAATGTGCTCACATAATCAGCTAACATCAATGATGACATACGTGGCAAAAATGACTCTTTCGTATATCTTCATGTTAGTTGAGATAAACATTTGCAAAAATTGTCTTCTTATTTCCTTGTAGGTGCAAGGGGAATATGGGAATACAGTAGACTTTGAGCGATAGTCAAATCTTTTAAAGCTTTGCACGCTTAACACATAAAAACATGAACAACGATGTTGTGTTTCACGAGAGTTTAAAGTTTTCTGAAACTGACCCAAATAACAAGAGATATCTTCGAAATGGTTTACTCTACAAAAATAGTTATTCAGACATAAATTATGTGTTTTAGCAAGATCTACATTTTTTGTATAGTAAGATTTTGTCTATCTCTTACGATTTACAAGTTATTCAAAGTTCGTCCAGAGTAAACAGGACTACATAGGCTATAGCCAGAAAATTCAAAATATACATTTCATTTGTCATAAAAATATCTTAAACATATGTCATTTTAATCAAAATCGTTACGAGCCATTTTCAAGAAAATAAAAATTTTCCATGTAAAGAGTATTTTAGGGTGGGGCTAGGCTATTTTCTTCAAAATCTTCATGTCGCATCCTTGAAAGACAAACTTAAATACCAATTTTGGTTTTTAACTGACTTTTCGTTTTTGAGTTATGCTGTCCACAGACTGACACACACACATGAAGCTTTTTCTAAAAAATGCCTTTTTTTTATTCAGGGGGTCTCAAAATATGTATTTCCAGTGAAATCTGACATCAAATTTTTGGGTGGAATACAATACTTCCTCTACTTACCAGTAGAGAAATTTAAAATATCTGTAGCAGTCTATTTGGGTGTTAAGGAGAAGAAGGATTACTCTCCTCAAGCCTTCAGCGTAATTCCCCTGCCTGCTCTACACTCTGATGAGATAATGTTCTAAAGCTGCAAGCTATAAACACTGCTTTCTCATATAAAGTTAAAAATGAAGCAAATAAAACAGTGTAGCATGGTAATCAAATTTGTATTGAACAGTTGGTTAAACTTTAAAACACTTTTGTTCCACTTATAGTCAAGATTGTTGGCAGAACATGTTTCAAAGAGATTTCCTCCTCATTAGCTGATCGGTGACTGGCTCTTATCTGGTGCCTGCTTTCCCTTTCCCCCATTGTTTGACCAGCTATCTTCTATTCCCTGCTGCCTTTTATCTAGCATTTGGGTAGCTTCGTTTATCCGAGGCTACTATTAGCTCTCTGAATCATTATTAATCCTACATGGGTGACTAGCCCAATGTAGAGTGATTTGAATTGGGGTTACCTTCCCCTAAGTCCTCTGTTCTTGAGGTGGAGTATGGCATTTCCTCCATACTCATTAGCTTTGGTTTTCCTACCAATTATCAGGTGGCTGATAGCAGTGGTTTCCCATTGGGTGATGGGGGTTGCCACATCCCTACGCCAGTTAACCAGCTATCATTCCTACAAATTGGACTGCTATCTCAATCCCATATCTGGTGGATATTAATGGCAACTTCACATTAAGCTTGATGAAATAAAAGTATTACAAAGTATTTTAATATTATGTTAAACAGCATGCTATGGAATTAACATTTGTTGAACTTGGTGCTATACCTGACATTTTATCAGTCATTACATTGTTTTAACTGTTGTAGAATTGGTGCCTGTGGCAAGTGGGTGTAGGTTTGTTTCCTAGTACCATCATTGGAATTTTAAACCCATTCAGGCCTGTGAGATTTAATGTAATGGTGGTGGGGAAGGCATATAGAATACGTATTACCCTACTCTTGTCTCTAATTCTGTTCAAGTTATTGGTTTTATTGGAATTTCATCATTTGCAAAATTAAGAATTAGTACATAGCTCTTGGTAAGAGTAGTGCATTTTGTGGAAAGGTCATGAATTTAATTAAGAGATCATGAAATAACCATCAGTTTGGCTCATTGGACATAACCTAGGGTCAAGACCACTGTTTTACAATTGAATTAAAGTTGTTTATATGTTTTTATTGTTTAAATGTTTATTATCCTTAATTGTGAACCAGAGCAAGGCCACAATATGAGCATCAGACATTTACTCTCCTTACCACTTTTCCAAGCAAAGAGCTTACAGAAAGCACTCAGACTATAGGAGATGCAGGGATTCTCAACTCAGCGTTATTACAAAGGCTCACGTAGACTTAAAGCTTCGAAAGGACGCTTTATTTTTGCAGTGTTACTTTGTTCAATTTCAAGAAGATAAAAATAATCACATTTTCACATATTGACATTAATTTTGAGTTATTGTTTAGAGTTCAAGTTAAGTTTTGTTATATGAAAGAATGTTAACTCGTAAAGCATTCTGAATATCTCAAAGTGGCACTATAATATAACCACTAAATACCACCACTGTACTGACAGCAGTATTTATACACATATTTGTTTTCAGCAGAATATAGCACAGATAAGCTTAAAACCAGAATAGGTGAATTCAGGCAAATATGAGCGCTTATGTTTAGAAAATTGTATGTTCAAAAATGTACATCAAACACAAAAAAATTATGTAACCTTGGAATTGGTTGACTATTCTAACTTGTTTACATGGTTGAAATTTAAAACCTCATAATCCAAGTTGTTGGTCATCCAGTCATGAACAGAAATGTTATCTCCAATCTTGAAGATTGCCTTATAGAAATCTGGAATGTACAGCTCACCTTTCCTTCTATTCCTCCAAACACGTGATTTGGGGGATAAAGCTGTGTCCAATGCACAGAACATTAGAATTAGCTCATTTAGACTTGTAGGAGAATCTTGAATGAGCTAGGAGACCATGCCATCCATTGTCTTAGTTTTTTGGCCCCGACATCCTCCAGCAACCACCAAATAGTATGGATTCTGTCCAAATCAGTACTACACAACTCTGACATTTTTGTTGCAATCTTCATTAGGGATACTCATACACAAGATAAGTGAAGTTTTGTTACAAATGTTTATTATATTTGTAATAGGAAGTGGTTGGATCAAACCACTAAAAACTGTAATACAATAACCATTTGGTAGAAACATGACTTATGTACTATGTTATTTTATGTGCATTAGAAGTTATAAACAGTGAAAATATATTATATTAAACATTTGCTCCCAAGACATGTACTGACAAATCTAAAGCAAAGTGTAAGGTTGCAACTACCAGCTACATGATTGTTTCATATGTTGTTAGCTTTTGTTTACTTTCTAACAGATCAATATCATTTTTCAACTTATTTAGTTAATGAGTGGAATTTTCTTGTATATATTGTGAATTTATTACTCACTTTCATAAAATGAATTATCTTTAAAATTGTAGTACAAATGATCTCAAACCAATATACCTTAAATAACACAACAATTTAACTTTAGATGTGTGCAAACACAGACCTCCCTGTTTTATAAGAAAGGTGCAAATGAAATCATAATTATCAGCAATTGTCTCTCAATACATAAACTTCTGTGTGATTAAAGTTACACAATTGCTCATATTTTACTGAATTCCCTCATTGAAGGTTCTGTAAAACGAAGGTAAATACAGTCAATTACAAAGCTTAATGGCATGACACAGGATACCATTTGTATTAATCTAGCTAGAAGAGAGGTCTCTTAGTCATACATCCTAGCTTATTTAAATAATTTTTTAAAAAAGGAAATGTTGTGTCAGTTGCTCATGAATGAAATTAATAAAACTGTTGTACACAATCTGAGTGAAATTTTAATTCTTTTTATTCATGACAAGAAAAAACTATGATCACAATAAGCTATCCTGTTGAAAGGAAAACTGTGTGTTACAGCTTTTAAACCACACTAATGGTTTTAAAGCTTTTGTTTGCAACAAGATTAGCTGGTTGTGGATGTTTAGAGGTTTTTCTGATACAGAAACTGTGAATTTTGAATTAATGAAGGACAAGCTAATAAGCATTCAAATGCTTAAATGAGGTGGTTGAAAGAGCATTTAAAATAAGCATAATTTGGTGTCATGTTTGTTTTTCACAACGAATCTTAAGTTTTATAAATGTGTTTTTTTATTTATCTTTTAGTGTTCATTGTTAAAACACTTATCAAATTTGTTTCCTGCAAATGTTACATTTACAATCATAAATTAATTTAAAAAGAAGTTGTATCTTATTTTTACTTTTCAGCCTTCCTTTGCAATGAATACAGCATAAGTTGAATGTATAAATATTTGTGTTTTCTGGTTTTGGTAGAATATTTGCTTTTAAGAGAAAATCTTAGCAAATGGAGGCGTAGAAAATTATTTCTTATGGAGGGAGAGTGCAGTCACCTCTCTGGCTATTCTAAACATGCCTATGCTAATAATAAAATAAGAAGCTAGCAATCTTAACTAAAGAAGAAAAAGAGTATTTGAAAACTTAGACTTTACAGGTTATATTGTCATAACCAGACAGTGGCGGTTATTCAGGTGAAGCTAGTAAAGCTCCACTTCACCTGTTTTAGTTGTATTAAGTATGATATATGCGTTTTATTTGTTGTACGCTTAAATATACAAACAACCATTCGGGAATATATCTGTGAGGGTAAAGGCAATGATGAAAGCTACCTGCCTTCTCTGTCGTACTTAATCCGTGAAGAGGGCGCTTACTTTACGGGGCAAAAGGTGCAGCTATTTCTATCAGCCAATATATATCTGCATGTCTATACTTGGTTACCATGACAACAAAGCAGAATTTAAGGTTCCATGTGTTTTACCCTGCTGCGAGACTTAACGTGCAGCTACAGTAGAACAGGAATTTAGCGAACCACAGCCCCTTGTAGAGGTTAGTCTATTGGTGTAAAAATACTGTTTGCATAAAGTGGTTGTGTACTCAATTGCCCGTTGTGTTTATTTATTTTACTGAAGTTAGCTTCGCTGCAACTTCTTGTTTTGTTTAGTTAAGGTTAGTGGAGAATTGGATCTGCAAAATGACGTAGTATATTACGTATATTACACACACCATTTTTGCGGTGGATTGATTGTGATAAAAGGAATGTGCTATTAGCAAGAAGACCCACTGTTATTCTTAATTTACCAGCACAAATGTGAAACAAAAAGGTGCGAAAGGTTACAGAAAGCATTTTAAAGATTCATGGTACAATGAATGAGTTGCTGGGTGGTAGTTATATGAAAAACTGTTTAATTGGCCTTGCTTATTACTTAGTGCAAAAGAGACTGTGGAACAGTGCTAGTTTTTGTGACATTTTAAATGTCAATCGGTCATTACATAAACGTTCAGACTGCTATACATCTCAAGTGTGCGCTCCAACTGAAGCAACTCAAAAAGAATCAAAACACCATTGCTTAGGCTCCGAAGGAAAAAACCGGTTGTATGTTACTGAGTACAATGAAAATGTAAAACTGAACCATTTAGTTTTTAAGGTTGCAATTAAATCAGTAATGTATTTGGTCAGACATGAACTTGTTTTTCATGGTCATGATGAAAGCTCATATTCATCTGATAGGGGACATTTCAAGGAATTGTTGTCTTTATTAATTTTGATAAGTTTGCTGGAGATTCATTACAATAAAATGGGTGATTCGAAAACCGTACAGAATGATATTGACTGTGTTTCGGAGTACATGAATGAGTATATCAAGATGAAAATATGATATAGTCGCAGTAACGACTTTTTTCAGTTCAAATTGCTTATACTACAGATATCACACAAAAATCTCAGTGTTCCATAATTGTCAGACTAGTAAGTGCCCATGATGAACTAGTCAAACACTTTTTGGGCTTTTTTGATCTCAGGTGTGATAGAACATCAGAAGCATTATTTGTTTTGGCTAACTCACTGTTGGGACCGTATGACTATCAGTCAAAACTTAGTGCCAGTGTCATGTGTGGACATTTCAATGATTTGCAAAACAGAAAAGAAAAAAAGATTTTGCACCTCAGGCAGTCTTAGTTCATTGTTGAGCCCATGGGCTGAGTTTAGTCATACAAAGGACACTGAATGAAATTTCTCAATGCCGCATCTTTTTTGCTGATATTACTGGAATCCCTTAACTTTCTCATAACTCTGCCAAGAGAAGCTATGCCCTAGACACCTTTTTAGGGCTGTGAATGCCCATTGCAACAAATACCCGATGGAGTTCATACTCAAAATTGCGTAAAGTGGTTGAAGAAACCTGGAATGATCTCAGTAAGTTTTTTCAGGATACAACAGATGATTCTGAGTCAGACCAGATAGCAATTTGACTTTCAAATGACTTTCCCAATAACATGAATGATTTTGAATTTGCATTTTTGGTCATTGTTTTTAATGATATCTTTCAGATAACCAGTCTTCTGTTTAGCATTCTTCAAAAAAATCTCTTGAAATAGTTTTCTGTCAGAAGTAAGTAGAAAATGGTTATCATATACTTCCAAGAAAAAGAACTGATGAAGTTTTCGTAACATTTTTTGAAACAGCTATAAAAAGGGGGGAGCAGTTTTCAGGGTGAAAATATGCTAAACTGTCCCAAGATGAACTTTCTCAGAAGTACAAATTATATTACAAGTTATATTTTGAAATACTGGATTTGATCTTGATACAAATTACAATTACATTCCAAGACCTTGGAAAACTTCAGTTTTGTACTCTCACTGATTCTTCGAGGTTCCTACAGCATTCAACTGTTTTCCCCACTGATGCTCTCATCCTTCTTCTGAAAACATATCCAAATTTATTTAAAATAAGCTATTTGTAAATGGAACATGAGATTTTTTATGGAAACGAATACTAGCAACAGTAATATATTTCAACAGGTGTACAAACTTTTTTCGCTCATTGTAGCACTGCCATCAACCAACGTATCAGTGAAGATAAGCTTTTCTACTCTGAAGCGCATAAAGAGTTATTTATGGAACGCTATGACCCAGGAAACATTAACTCTTTAGCCAACATCTCCATCTACAAGGACTTGCGGAATGACCTAGAGAGGAAGCAGCCTTTTCATGATGATATAACTGAGAAATAAGCCAATAGGAATGATAGAAGAATCAACTTAATATATAAGAAATAGGTATCTTGCATGTGATTTTTATGTGATAAAAGCTTCACCTATAGTTTAGGTCAGGAGCTGCCACTGTAACCAGGGCCCAGATTTTGATCACCAAAAATGAGCTATAAAATGACTGCAAAAATACAACAAAAAAATGACACAAACATTTGCATGAAAATCTTGTTTATCTGATTTGTGCCTGTTCTATGTAAATGTGGCCCAGGTATAGGCTTAGAATCACATACAATTAAATCCAGGCACCATCTTTCTATATGTAAATTAAAATTATAACAAGAATGAGACATTATTATTTATTTATGCCAACAAACTTACTGTTGGTGTTTTTAAACACACAAGCCGTGTGTGGGCAAAGTTTAAGAGGTAGTTCCAGTTCTACCTCTTAAACTTTGCCCACACACGGCTTGTGTGTTTAAAAACACCAACAGTAAGTTTGTTGGCATAAATAAATAATAATTACCATGTGAAGGTTATTTAATCCTGGGATATAAAGTACTTACAATAGTAAGTCACCATTGGGGTAATTGTTTCTGATGTGAGACTGCCTTTGTGGTTTACCAGGAGAAATACGAACTGGCTTGAGAATTTAATGCCATTCTGGCAGTTTGTCACAATAGCTCAGTGGTAGAGCGTCCGCCCGGCAAGCGGAAGGTCTGTGGTTCAAATCCCAGTTGTGGCATTGAATTTTTAAGTTCCAGTTCTACCTCTTAAAGAATGAGACAGTTTACAAATGAAGACTATTATTGTTAACTTCTTTCCTTTGATTTATACAGTGTGTGAAACAGTTCTCGCAAGATAAGAAGGAAACGTCTGGAAGGGGTCAATAAATGTTACTTGCATTATACATGAACTTAACCCTTCCAGAGCGGACGTGTTTTATGGCTATGAGCGGAAGGCAATTTTGCTAAAATATGAAACTCTATTAAATACAGTTAAAACTATATAAGCATGCTCAAATGTCCTAAAACACATAGTATACCTTGGTTTTTGTTGAATTGAAGCATTATTGTCCTCCAGGAGTGATGTTTTGTTGATCTGCATAAAAGTGTTGTTACAAAAACGGCATAAGTAGCACTTCTCCATTTTGTACAGCGTAGTTCACACATATAGGTATTCACAAATAAACCAGCGGTGCTTCAGGAACTAAATAGTGTCACATTTGGATATTTAATACTTCCATTTGTAATAATAACGGTAATGATGATAATGAATTATAAATGTTTTGATAGAAATGTGCAGTTACACCTAGCTAGGGCAGGGTATCTAAAATGTGTACATGATTTTCATAGCGACTTGTTTATCTCAATACTATTTACATGGGGAAATATATTAATAATAGATAATGTTCAAGGAAGTGCGTACTTTCATTTAGAAATGTTCTTCTGTGTGATATATTTTATAACACACATCTGGATGAAGAGGCAGCTTGGAAATGCAGGTTTCGCAAAAGTAGATTGTTTTTTTGGTTTGTTTTTTCGCCCTACATACCACACAAGGATTTGCCCAACTTCCTTGTTCTCTTCTCCCAATGAAGTACAGAAATCCATTTAGTCTTTGTAATGTTTGGCCCTGAATAATAGACCCTTATTTGATGTAGCACGGGTTCGCTGTGCTCCCATGCGCTCTGCTGCCAGAGATCTGACCAGATCCTTACAAAATTTTCTGTGTGACAAAGGCTTCTTAGTTTTTGTTTTCATATGCATTGTGTACAGCAGATATGAATTCACAATGCACACTTCCAGCAGCCAGAAAAACATTTTCCTATACCACTTGCACGTTTTCCTGCAAAACTGATACTGCGCAATATAATTATCAGTTCTATCAACACCGCCCATGTGTTGAGTATAATCCAAAATAGTATTTGGTTTCAATGTTGCTGCTTGTTTGGGGAATTTCAAAGGAACCTCTGTCATTTCATTTTTATCACCCTTATGGCAGGTACTGAGCACGGTTACAATTCTTTTGTCTTTCCAAGATAAAGCCAGCATTGTTTTATTTCGGAAGCTTTTTATTTCACCCCTTTTCATTTTCTTTATGTTACCTGGCTTCAGTTGATATGGCACATTTTTTCTGTTACCCATAACTGTACCAGTATTCACCATATTCATTTTCCACAGCTCATCAGCTAATTCAGGTGAGGTATAGTACCCGTCTGTGTAAATATGGAAACCTCTAGGTGGGTCTATAGGATCTTTTAGAAGGGAAGAACAAAGGTCTTTCACAACAAGGTTAGTTTTCAGGAGGTTAGAATTGGATTCAACTTTTCCCACATAAAGCTGAAAATTGTATAGGTATCCATTGGAAGCATCAGATAAGGAGACAATTTTTATTCCAAATTTTGTAGGTTTGTTTGGGTTATACACTTTGAATTTCACCCTTCCCTTGTAGCTGATAGTGCTCTCGCCTACTGATACAAAAGGGCCTGGGGAGTAGAATAAACTACATTTTTGCCTTATTTTTTCCATTACATCTTGAATAAGCTCTTCTTTTGATAGTTTTGTTTCCCTCAGCATGAGCAAAATGAAGATTCCAAAATAAAAGTAGAAATTCATCACGCACAAATACATCACCAAAAAAAGGAAATTTATCTATCCAACTTGTAGAAAAATAGTCTGTGACGTCAGAAGTAGGGTGAAGCCCCATGTTGATAATCACGCCAATCAGTGCTTTTATTTCGGCAATTTCTGGGGGATTCCAGGAAGCAATCCTGGCTTTTTTCGTTGGTGGTGTCGCCTGTTGTTTTTTTGTGTTTCCCTAAATACATGTCTCCTCAGTAATTATTTGCATAATTTTGTCATCAAAAAATAGGCCAAAAAGTTCTGCTGGAAGCGTATTCTCATCAAAATGAGAAGGAAGTATTGGTCTCTGCTGGATATTGTGCACTGGGATACTAGATGTAGGGCCAGGGTCAAAATCACTCACCTCTACTCAGCTAGGTATACAGCTGTCTGCAGCATCACTTATGTCACTCTTGCTCTCACTTGCACTTACAAATTCTCGCATATATCACTCTCATCATCACTGAGCATGAAATCCAATACGTCACTATTACTTTTGTTCAACAATTCTACAATTTCTTGCTCCGTCAACCCTTTCTTTCCCGCCATTCTGTCAAAAAACAAAAAACTCTCGCTTACTCGATGCAATCACTGCACTGTTTATTCCTACACTACTGAGAACTATGACAGAAAGTGTTAAATATGGAAAATCGGGGATAAACTGACCACACACATCTGAAAGAACATTTCCTGCCATCTATTGGCAGTATATATAAATTATTTGAGTGAGAGGAGCCGATCACAGTAGCTCTGACTCCAAACCCATATATGGGCTTTCGCTCGCAAAGGGTAAATAGAGTAGTGGAAGCAGCACAGGAACAATTTTCTGAAGTAAACACTTTGATTCCAAGTACTAAGACAGTATTTCTGAAAGCTCCTGTGCAAGTAAATGCTTAAAGAGAATCACTTCCAGAGCAACCTTTACCACCAGAACCAATTCTTATTGTTTGGAGTACATGGATAAAACCTGCTCTATTTTATTCAGATAATTTTTGCACCATTAAAGAATTTGTTTGTTGCCTGGATTCAAGAGATGTCACTTCAATTCAGCATTAACAAGAAATATCCAAAAGTGAAACATTAGAGGGATTCAAATGTAATAAAATCTCATTTGAGAACTCTACCTGGCAATTGAATTAGAAAAGTGTGGCTTGCTCTTTTATGATATCCTATTAATCCCTGAAAAAGTAAAAAATTAGCTCATTTGTGTGCCTGTAAAATATGCCAAAAGAAACTGGCTGAGAAAATGTGCAGTATTCAACAAAGAAATCCTGGTTTTAACATTGTATGCTCTGTGAACAATATCTGCAAGGTGACAGTGTTGACCTTCCAGAAGAAATTTCACCAGACTTTGTTGGTTCTTACAGATAATGCCTATAACATCTGTGGACATTCTCTGCATACATACTAACGAACAGTTAAGACAGACGTCATAAATTTACTCCAGAACATTTAGAGAAGATCATCATGGTGTACTGCAGATCCAAGGACAGTCACCAGGAGGATATATAATTGGAAATGCTGAATGTGAGAGATTTACAAAGCATGTATTTTATAACTGCATATTTTTGAGATTTGAGTGTGTACTTGAACAACATGGATGCATTATTTTAACTTTTCAGTGCATATAAATCTGATGTCAAGTCATTATGCTGTTGTACATTGAAAAACGACTTTCAGTGTCTACAGATGAGATGGGAGTATACTTAAAGTTCTCAAAATCACTGGATATAAGTTGCTCTTCAGTGGCAGACAGGCTAAAATCCTCCCCTGTCAAGACCCAAGAGATGAGCACAAAATGTTATAACCTGAATTTTTATCAGTAATGCTTTTTGGTTTGTCTTGATACCAGCACCCCAATATCACGGCAAACATTCTTTTTAATGCATCTGCAAATGTTCTGACCACATAATCAGGTTTTCCAGTGCCACACAGAGTTCTGATGACATTCAATTTAAGTAAAGCAGAAAAACTATAATACAAGAAATACACAAACTGACAAAAAAGAAAAAATTACTAAATTAAAAAAATGCATAATACAAATTGGTGCAAAAGGACCAAAAAGTGACAAATCTTAAAAATTATGTAGAAACAAAAATATGGGAAAAATTGTCATATTTATGATCAAGATATCGTGATCAGAATATTTGCACTAGTGGGCAACATCCATGCTGTACTAATTAAAAGCTGACACCATTAAAATCCGGGCCCTGGTTTTAACCTTTAACGATAGATTGGAGCATATAAGGTATTTGGGAATGGAATTTATGATCAATTTTTTTGATAAATTAATAATTACACTTGAGCAGAAATATTAAAAACAGTGATGTGTTAATAATTATCATTAGCTTATGCATATGAGTAAGAATTTGAAATGTTAAACTTCATTAAGTAAAATGTACCTAAACATGTTTCGAGAACTAAGGTCTTATTCCCATTGTCAGCAGATGTCCAAAATGGTTCCTGGTGTTATTGGCAATCTTAATGGCAGGGATGTCTGAACAATGTCACCCCTTGGTATAGCAAAGCACTCCACCAACAGATGACGCAGCTTCAGATATCAATGGGGACAAGTCCTTAGTCCTTGAAACATGTTCAGTGTTACAAATCCCAAATCATTTAAGATAAATTAAAAAGAAATTGTCATTAACTGCAGATCTTTACTTACTTGAACTTCTGAAACCAGAACAGAAACTTATGATACTTGAACAATACATTTGACCTGCACTGCAGTGTGTTACATTAAATAGTCTGATACTTTTGAAAGACTAAAATAAGATAAGACAAAGCACAGTAAAAGAGATTCTGCAGCTTCCTGATGACACCAAATATAATGTTATATGGCCCTAGAAAATGGCAGAGAAAGGACTTAAAAGAGCAGAATGGGAAGCCAAACTTCAACAATTTAATGTGTCATCCCCATGGAATTGTTGATGTCCATCTACATCATGTGAGGCAACTGAAGAAAGACAGCTCCACACTTATAATCTTACTGGACTTAAAAGGTAACCTGGTGTGAATAAAAAAAGTGTGCAAAATACTGGTCTGCAAATTGTAATACTGTGCCCTGGGCAAAGGGACACAGACTATCTGAAGATGCATGCTTCTAACCTGACCCACTAGACTATCATAAGTACACATCAGCTGTTTATTTCTGAATGATTATTCACATACTTGAACTCAATTTCCTTCAGTAAAATACTAAAACTTGTTCTTTAGAAATCAGGTAAGGTTGTATCACTGTCAACAACCACTAGCACTTTCTGCATTGTTGGCAGTTGATTGTCCAGGTAAAACTGATGCACTTTTACAATTAAGTGTTTCTTACCAAGTCACATTTCATGCCAAGCAGTATTTTTGAGTTCCTTTTCTTTGAAGGTGATAAGTTTTAAATTAACAATGTCTTTAATGGCTTAAATCTGGATACTTCTTGCAGAACTTTAGGAACACAGTCAACACAATAGTTTTTCTACCACTTCTCAAAATTTTCCCTTTGGGATGTTTCATATATACATTTTCATTACTCGTAATGATTAATCATGCTGTAATAAATAATTTGAAAACAAGCGCCACTAAATGCCACAAGACTGACCACCTGTATTTTAGAAATGGAAAATGGTGTACATGTACATATATCTGCAGTAATTTTCTATTAATTACACTGGCTGACATTTTTTGGCCTGATGAAATAATGGGTGATTATTATATCCTTACCTACCCTCAGTCCAAAACTGGTAATGAAATCTTTCTGTTACCCACAGTTTTCAAAAGCTAGGGGCATTGTTATCGCAAAAATATTGATTTTACCATTAAAAACACCCCAAGTTACAGATTACATCTTTTTAGGTTAATTTCCTGGTATTTTATAGGTTATATGATCGTAAAAGAATACTACAATGTATATATTTGCTTCTTAGTAAAGTTATTTTCAGATTTGAAGTCGTATAGCCATGACAATGCACGAACACGGAAGGCTGCAGCAGATGGTAGATATCTGGTCTAGAGTTATTGTGGTGAAATGGAAACTAATTTACTACCCTTCCTTATATTCTAATTCACAATAGTCGGAAATAACATTTTGAGACAGTGTTAATTCCGAAATGCATGCACATGAATTATAGTACATGTACTGATGTGTTTTTGTGTTCATTGTGTGTTTGATGAACAACAATGATGTTCTAATCTTAAGGTTTTATCTGTAAATACAATAAGTAATACAGGGTGTCCCAAATATAGACTGACAAACTTTGGGAGCTGATAGATAACATTATTTTAAACACTTTTTGTTAAGGAAAGCTTTTTGTTGCAGTGCTTCACTTAAGCGCTAGACGAGTTAATGTCATTGATTACTGCCTCCCACTCAGTTTAAGTATTTATGGTAAAACTCAACAATGCAAATATGTATTGCATTTATCTCAGTAAGACATACAATCTTAATCCAAGAAACAAACGCAGAACATGTAAACAAAACACAAACATCTCATTGTTTACAATTAATCACACCTTTACTATTCAAAGTTAGACTGATAAACTTTTAAACCAGAGAAATGGCTGGTGTCTTTGTGAGAGTAAGGCAGAATAGGGTGCGTCAATGCACTCTGTGTTAATTGCAATGGGTGTGCGTTCCAGCATTTACTTGGAGTATGTTGTACTCTGGCCAACCCACAGAGTTTGCCACATGCTTTTTGTTTGTCAGGTTCACTTTTCAGACCGGCAGGTGTATAGAAAGACTTAATATTTCTAATGACACTTTTCCACCAACATAGCCAAGCAGATTTGGGAAATTTTACGTTCTCAGTCATTTCAAGATTGGTGATGGGCATCACACAAAGGCAAAGGTATGACCCTATATGCACACTACCGGAATGCCATGGATCAGTGACAACAAAAATTCTTAATTCATCAATACCATTAAGTTGTCATTTAACTTGTCAGCAGTCCATTCTGTTCCAGGCAGAACCTTCAGCACAACCAGCTGCCACTATCCAGGTTACAGTATTGACCTGGGTGGCTCAGTTTGTTAGACACTGGCCTACAGATCCCAAGGTCAGTTCAAATCCGGCCCAGACCAAAAGCTTTTAAGCGTGCTTAAAAACGACAGTTTTACTGGCATGTAAAAGAACTCCTGCAGAACAAAATTCCGGCACACTGGCAATGCTCATGTGGTCTTGGCAATTGACAGCATCATTAAATA
This sequence comes from Tenodera sinensis, assembly GCA_030765045.1. Classification (NCBI taxonomy): domain Eukaryota; kingdom Metazoa; phylum Arthropoda; class Insecta; order Mantodea; family Mantidae; genus Tenodera; species Tenodera sinensis. The sequence goes on along the minus strand of CM060964.1, from coordinate 228,755,124 downwards.
ACAAAGTAATTTAGTTTTTTCCAGGTTGCAATGACAAAGGAACTATTGGACTGTCCTGGGGTTTTGAAGAAAGGGCAAATTGCTTTGAAACAATAGACACTTTCACACAAGATCTATGATAGCTCAGTTTCTGCATCAGCAAGGATGGAAAGTTCATGAGGTTCCAGTTTGTCTCTCAGCAAGACTCCAACAAGACGTGTTGATATAGTGACTATTGAAAGAAAATGTCTAAAGGTAATAGTTTTAGATCTGACAGTGCATTTTGAAAGGGGTTCCAACCAAGCTACATCAGTAAATGAAGAAAAAAAAATATTTATGAACCCACTGTGCCTTTCCTGATGAGCTGTTACAACATTCCCATTACCAACTGTGTCTGTTCATGGGATGCTTTTTGGACCTTATGGTTACCTGGCCAAATTTACATTTAGTCTCCTGAAATCTTCTGCATTCCTAATTTTAAAGTTACCAGTATACTGAACCAGATACTGAAAGACGGTATACAAATAATACAGTACCATTTATATATCAATTAGAGGTCTGCATGGGCTTGGACCTAATTTGAAACATGTTTGTTGGGCTCGGGCTTGAAAATTAAGAGATACAAAATAATTCATATTTTTTGGTCACTGATGCTGAAATTCTGAGAATAGGAGAATTATCTGAGCATTTCTTTACTGGGAATTCTATATGATGATTCTGCTGAAACATTTCAAATAATAATAATAAAACCAAAGTTGCACAATTGGGCCCAGGCACTTTAATCTCTTCTCGGGCTGGGTCTGGACATTTACATTTTATAAGCTAAATATACTGCATGAACTGAAAATAACATTTAAATTGTGCTATTTTAAGCGAGTTCTTTACTTTAATCTCGCGTGAATGCACATTCCAAGGTTGGCAACATTATTGTAAATGCAATTAGAAGCAGAACTGCTGCTCCCAATATGTTTGCTTATCTGAAATTGTTTACTGAGGCAGTGACCATGAGCCGGTGAACAAACTCTAAGTAGAGTATAGAGAAGGTAGGCCACTCCGGCACAATTGCTGCCATTGGTTGCAAGCAACATACGTCACAAGGAGGGCGAAGCGCACGCGCGCAGTTCAGATACTGAAAGTGAACGCTTTAAACCCGTTTTAACATATACAATTTAAAGCATGGATTGACAGTTCCATTACGTAAACAGTTAAGTAATAAAGAAGTGTAGCAAAATGCAATGATATATGGTCTAAAAGATACCTTAACTGAAAACACCCAGGAAACTTGTCAACACATTCTACTAATTACAAACCAATTTTATGACCGCCACCAAAACTACAATCAAAATAAGAAGTAACAAATTATTGTTTGATCTTAAAAGTAGACTTACATTTGGTCACATTGTTGCAGAAGAAGAAGCTGATGCCCACTGCTGACATTTCCTCATGTTTCTTTTTGCCATAGTTACAACTTTCAATTTATTATTTAAATGTATCCTAATGAAAATGTGGGTCCTGACGTATAGGGAAGCAATTCTTTTGTCCAATTCAGGAAAATTAGAGCAAATCATGGCAGTAAGTGCTTTCATCGCTCCAGTGCATTGTGAAACATTGAATCGTGGAATCCCGCAAATATAACTTCAAATTCCTTCACTTTTGGGTGCCACTGTTCAGTCGGCCGAATGAATCCCCCTTTAGTAATAACTGTAATCCAGTCCTGCGGCACTTGTTTTAGAAAATTACAGTCACTACCTTTGCTTCCCAAAACACTGCTAAAAGGCCGGCATTTATATGCAATATAACCCGCAAGGTCCTCCATAGCGTGTATGTTAAGATCTTCAGTCTCAGTATAGTGAATAACAAAGATGTCACTTAAACTATTCTTCTGTGATTTGTTGAAATAATTGTATAGGCGTGACTTCAAGATATGTTTTCCAGAAAATACAGAATTTTCTGTCTTAGAAATTAGTGTGTCAGCACTTACAACAAAATGCATCCCAATGGGCAATTCGGCACATTTTACTACACTAGTTCGTGCCATTTCAAATGCGCACTGGCTGAGGCGCCTTTTAAGATGAACAGAAAGATAAAAGGAAAGGAAATGCAACGACCTTCGTTTTGCCAAAGAGTAATGCGCCACCTTAAATCCCAAACCGTACTGAAGTTCAGGTATAACATGAACAAAGGGCTGATGAACCTTCCTGTATCCTGTTGGATGATATTGCACTAATAAATGTAATTGGCAATAAAACATTTTTTACAACCTCAAACAAGGATATTCTGTAGTTTTGATCACTGTGGTCAACAATGAAAATGCGCTACATCTATAACTAAAAATAGTCACAGCTGTTTAAGGTACCTATGCAAATATGCTTAGTATATATTTTAATGACAAAAATTTGACGTGCTACACACACATGACTTTCTTTGCTCACTCTTGTACAAAGTGTTTTTACAAAGGCTTATTCTTCTATTTATTTCATGTTAACAGAGATAAACTTGCATTACACATTATAAAGAAGGGTTCAGTATGCGAAAGGATAGTCAAACCTTCTCTTCCTCCTCCTCCTCCCTCCGTTTCAAATATGTCGGTGTTTTAAAAAATGAAAGCTATCGTAATTGTGTTATTTGTTCCATTTTCCTCTGCGTTGTATTTTCCTGTTGATGAAACAGAGTGACCACCCAGTTATGTTTTAGAAGAGCAGCTCAGGCAGTAAAATACTGCCTTAATAGGGAAAGAATGTCATTCTCACATTGTCTTCGTTTATAGCATTATTAAAGGGCCTTTTAGTAAGGGCTGCATTGCAATTGTAACCTAAATGTTGAAAGTGCAACAGGTATGTGGGAACCTCTTAACAAAATAACAATTGGACACGTTATGTGGCACACTTTGTTGTTCCTTTTTCCTACGCATCATTTTCTTTTCTGTTTTACGAAATATTACGAAATGAGAGCTTTATTTTCAATTGAAACGCCTACGTTGACAATTTCATTTCAGAAAGCACGGTAAGTAGAGTAGATATAGTCGGATAGTAAGAGGTGATTTTAATTATATCAATCGTAAATTTTGAGCTGCATGTGTGAATATCGGTACTGTCTGCCCTACGTGGCTACCGCGGCGTGGCCACCACCCTCGTGACGTCATCAGCAAGCCATTGCGCGGGAAGGCCCCCCCCCCCCCCTGTGTTCAACCAATAGGCGCCAGTGCACAGATTATACCAGATGATCGACTCTGTGTTAAAGGATGATGTCACAAATGGCGCTGATGTCGCTATGTTTCACCACGGGGCCGGTACGAACTAACGATCCGTCGGTAATGCAGTGCGCCTCTATATCGACCGAGCAGCGCTACTTCCGCCTCACCCCACCCCTCCTTCGTCCGTATTCCTCGCCAGAATTTCTTTCGAAATCAACTCGCGCACTTACGAATAGTTCACCGCACATTTCAAAATTTCACATATTAGCGTAATACGCGTTACAAGAACTACATGGAAGCCAAATGCGGTAAACGATTCTTATCCACGTAGCTGATGTATCGCATATTACGCTAATATGTGAATACTGGAAATGTGCCGTAAACTGTTCATGAGTGTGCGAGATGCGACTTCGAAAGAAGTTCGGCAAGAAGAACCCACTTCTAAACTTGACATTTTTCCCCCTACAAGTAATAGTTGTCTTCAATTAATCATAATAGCTTTAGTAACCAGATGGATAGTGTCAGATCACAAATTGTTGAGATTATACAATACTTTTTATTCCCTTTCCCTCAAGAATTTCAAATAATGGCTATAGCAATTATAACTACATATTGAGTTAGTGGCAGAGGAAAGCAGGAAAGGATACCACAAGGTTATCTGTAATGCAATTTTCTTGTACACAGTGAATTAGTTATCATGTTAAAAAAACTGTGAAAGATAACCTTAGTGACCAAGAAATGAAAAACTAAACAGATACATGTAAATTCTAAATGAAGATAATTATACCAACAACTATGTACAAAAAAACAGCACTATCTGTTTCAAACAGAAAACAAACAAGTCATAATAACGCTTATGTTTAATAAGATTCTGAAGAGCAATTACACTTTAATATATATGTACATTACTTTCTGCACAAGTTCACAAAAGAATGTATTAAGAGAAAGATATGAAATTTGAGATTGTCTCATATGGCATTCATAATTTAACAAAACATTGAAAATTAGCACATGAGACAGTGTCACTAATCAAGCGATAAGTATAACAATATCCAAAGTAGGTGCTGCCGAAACCAATTAGGCTTCCCTGAAACAAACAACAGGAAATAGTGCAAGTAATTCATCAGTGTTTCATATAGTTCATTTCAAAACATTATCAAGTCCCTCCCATTCGAAATTTAGTTTGGTTCAATTTCCTACTCCTAGTGTGTATTCTATAGTTCTACAGACACATCTTTTATCTTTTCCTATCTTGTTTGCTGGTTGGAGTTGGAATGTCGGAGTAGATCATATTCTTTTCACAAAAGTGATCAGTTCAAAACGTATTAAAATCAAGCGTAAATTTCTGAACTTTCTAAGCCTGCTTGATACTGCGCAGATTTGTTTCTCAACTGTTAGTGTGACTTGTGGTTGTTGATTCATTGTGTTGTGATGGCATGTGTATGTGCCCTGGGTGTTTGAACCTGATGGGCAGCGATGTAAACATATGTAGCATGGTGTCCTTCAGGAGGAAAGCGTGTGCTGCTCCTGTGTTGTAGATTTGCAGTGCGTAAACGAACTCGAGCTTAATTAAGAAGCCTCTGAGAAAAATTACGCAATTTGTCATGCCCTATATAAAATGGGACACTAAGAACTATATCACTTAAAGCGTGTCCATAAATAAAAACTTAATTTTTCCTGTATACATCTCTAAGAGTAAAATAGCATTGTTGTAATTAAACCCCATACTACTAATGATTTGGATTAAAACAAATTGTCAAACACCTATTATACTTCACCTAATGAAATTTCAAAAAGTATATTTACATTAAATGAACATAGCCTATCGCAGTACAACGATAAACATTCTGAATAAATCCAGCAATTAATAATTGTGAAACAGGCATATTTAAGGTATATGATTACCTATCAATTACAGTTGTATAGCTAAAATTAAGTTTCAGGACCATTTGAAAACTTTGTGTTGACATTGTGCTGCAAATATAATTTTAATGCAATACAGAACAAAATACAATTGTACCATCAACTGTATGACTTGTTGAAAGAAAACTGCTTTCACTGCTCCAATTATACTTTAACATATTTATACACATGACCCAACCAAATGAAAACATTTGGTTTTTACATGATACTATTGCTTAACAATTGATGGTACAAAACATTCGGTTGGCCCATCATGGATAATGTAGCATATTGACCAATACCCAATTTTCATCACAATTATTTACATTAGGGAATGTTGGGTGCCTTGATAAATAACATCAGTATATTATTATTGTTTTAAGATCATTATATTGCCTCCTAAAACTCTAAAAAACATGCAAATAACCTTTTTCCCTACCTCGTTGGAAAGCAACACAACCTATAGTGATGGCACGTAGAGGGGAGTTGAGTCACGTATGGGAAGGTGGGGAAAGTGGTATTGCCAACATATGAAACGCAGGAACGATGTGAGCAACATGCAGGAAATGGCGTGTGTTCTTTGTGAAGTGCTGATGTTGGCAACATCTGGACAGGAGAGGGAAGGGATGCAGCGTAGAGGAAGGCTCCCGTGATGCCTTGCGTGAAGTACCTGCAGATAATTTAATTTCACTGCTTCACTTTCTGCACCTTGTCTCAATAAAATGCAAGTCAAAGACATTTACAGAAATAAATTACCTATTATGTGTGCCAATTGTTATTCCTGAAGATGTATTCTTAATATTTGTACAACAAAACAGTGCAATAGTATTAAAAGTGTGGGAAAATCTATTTGAAGAATTTTGGTCAATACGTTACATTATACCCTATCACTAAATACAAAATATCCAATTATTTTTAATAGATTGTTCCCTCATCCTCAGCAAATCTAAACTCCTCTAATTTTGTAAATGCAAAATTCTAGTTTCACCTGTTTACCATAAACTTGCTTCTTTATTTCACTGGAGATTTTATCACATCCTTCTTTACTGAAGTTTGTAAATTTAAATGAATTTCTTGATAAAATGACAGTATTATTTTGTACAGCTAGTAAAGAAGCTTGACCTTAGCATGTGATCCTAGTCCATTTCTTAATGCTGTACCAACAATATTCAGATTGTGTAAGTAAGCTCTCAGTGACAAAATTGAAGAAAAGATAATTTACGAAAGATGTAGCAATGAGTCTGCCATTGGGTTATGAGACAGTAAAATGGAAAATGTATTAAAAGTAACTTACTTCACATGATACATGAAGGAAATCTGTACCATAGTCCTGAAGATGCACTTCTGTAGGTGTTCAGCACTGCAGCGGTCCAGTTTACAACGTATACAGTTCTGAAATTCAGAGAATGCAAAAAGTGAACTTACTCCAAATGCACTTTTGTTGTTCACTAGTATTAACGAACTATCTGGTTACAAACGGTTTATTATTATTATCATACATAAGCAGACTAGATTCGAACTACAGTTGATTTGCAAAAAGTAATATTAGTCAGGTCTATATTGAAAATAAATGAACAAGTAATGCAGGTACATTACAAATCAGGTTATGTCATGGTTTATTTAATAAATACATACATTAAAGGTACTTACCAATGGCCTTGTGACAACAGATTTACTTCCTTCTTACTGCTCATATGCTCTTGCACGTCTTTCAAATCTTGCGGGTTTTACAAATACAAGAATATTATTTGAAGGTTTACAAGATTTACTTTCGCTCTGCTGTCGTTACGATTTCACAGAACGTTCACCACAACGATCACAGCTTTTAAATTTCGAATTAAATAAGATACAGGTAGCCAACTGTACTGTTTTATTCACATCGTACATTGACTAAAATACTGTGCAAGTTATCGAATATAATATTACGCAAGGGCCTTTATCAGTAGAAACTGACATAAATACACCAATTTGTTTTACTAAATGTGCGTTATTTTGTAAAATTATTTAGAACACAATACAGAGGTGTATAACAATTGTGTTGAAACCCTTTTAATGTTTGTCTCAGGAAGTACGCACTGTCATCTAGCGTGTGAATTTGAAAGTAAAGGTTGCATGCAGCGCTCGATATGTATGTTTCACCACGGTGACCTTGACAGAACGATGTAGAACCGGAAGTGCCTATTCCAGTCGGCACCCACTGCGCCAGTGTCACTATGGAGTGCACAGGTGTTCTGTGGAGTGCACTTCTGTCACAGCAGGATAGCAAACCGGAGGGTATCTGTCTCTCTCGATTTCTTTGTTCATGTTCTGCTATAGCGAAAGATGAGTGGAAGGAATGGAAGTCAACATTTGCAAGGGCTACATTCACAGAAGGTCAGCGGAAGATCATGCGTCCCCAGCGACGCGCAGCGACAAAAGTGTAAACTTCTTAAGTCGACAGGGGTAAATCGTATTACTGAAATCGGTGTAAATACGAACACGTAAAAAACAAAATTGAAATGTATTTTGATAATACAACTATGAATAAGATAAGATAAATTTCTGTCTTCAATATACATCTACTAGCGGACCCGACAGACGTCCTGTTGAAACGTTGTGCATCCAAAAATTAAGATTTTAAAAATAAACTATAAATTGATTGTACTGTTTTGGTGAAAAAATATGTAACAAAATTATTTTTAGACTACCTGACGCTATCAGGCCTACAATAATCGCAACTCGAACTATCAATAGCGTGTGATTGTATCTATACTATAAACTTAAATTTGTCGAGTACAAATTTAAAACTGTTTTAAATAACAGCAAGAAAGAAAAAACTCAAATCATTTTCATAGCAGGTATATTTTTAAAGTACAAAAAGTAAATATTTAAATATATTTTTAATCCTAATACAGTAAAACCTGCCTCCAACGGACCCGTCTTAAGCGGAAATCTATATAAAACGGAAATATTTTATGGTCCCGTGAATTTAGGGTTGAAAAACACGCTAAATTTCCTTTATTAAACTTAAACTATCTTACGCGGACAACGGAAATCCTAGTGCGCCTTTTAACGGAACGTTTCCAGTTTTGGAATGTAGAGTTTAGAAAATTTACAGACAAAACTATCAATGAAGGTGCTTTGAATTGTAGTTGATTTGGTTTAAGGGCGCTCAACTTCTAGGTCATCAGCGCCCTTAACAGACTCATGGCAATAGCCAGATATAAATTTCACTCAAAAAATAAAAATACTAGCAACAAGAAAAATATACAAAGGTAAAAAGCAGTGGCAATAGCCAGATATGAAACAAGGTGATAAATATGTCCAAAATCAGAAACAGATAATTAAAAATTTTAAATCCTCAAATTTATATTGCACTGCGCTAAAAAATTAAAAACTCTATCAACCGCTGTTTTGTCGTCCGCTAGGACCTCTGCAAGTCATTTGAATTGTAGTGCCATGAAATATGTCCACATAGTGATGAGCCGATGAGCAAACAAAAACACAGTTGATATAGCTGTCTTAATTGAGAATATATGTAAAATCGGATCTAAAAGAAGAGAAGGCGGAAGAATATGTCCCTTTAACTGGAAGAAGAGTGTAGCCTAGAGTTATCGGTATGCTGTCAAAAGTTTAAAGGAACTGCTAGAATTTTCCCTATGGCTAAATGACTCGGATATGTTTGGTGCGATTTCTCAGGCCGAAGTGTTTGTGGAAGTCGAGGAGCTAAGCAGCAGTGTGTCCCGAAAGCTCTCCTTCACTACTGGAAAAAATAAATTAATCGTATATAGTTATTTTTCGTTCATTATATTTTGGTGTGTATTACACGCATGTATTGCAGCAGAAATATCTAAATACACACAGTAGAATAATGTACGTGCGTTTTTACCTCATACTGTCCATTTATGTATGTTAATGGTTCAATTTTATTAATAGTCTAGGCCTACCTTCGTTGAACGAAAATCCGTCTTTCACGGAAATGTTCGAGAGTCCCGTGCGATTCCGCTGAACACAAGTTGTACTTTATTTACAGGAATAATTTTTTTATCTTAATGCTGTTTCATGAACAATACTTTTAGTTAATCTTTCATGGGTATAAACGAACAAACTTGATGGTTTGCCAACCCTTGGCATGTGAAAAACACAGATTTTCTAGATCCAACCCACAAATTGACATTGTTTGTCCTTGTGACTTATTAACAGTCGTTGCGAACACCAAGCTAATTGGTAACTGCAAACGCTTGAATATAATGGGAGAGTCTGAAGGGATCATTGGGTCCGTGGTAGAACAAGTTCACCTTGAAATTTGCCGTTTAAAACGGTAGCTTCAAGAACATTGCCCATGATTTTTATGACCAATCGCGTGTCATTGCATAGATTTGGTGCATTCAAATTTCGAAGCAAAATGATTGATGAACCAGTCTACAATCGCAAGTTGTGTGGTAGAAGCCGCCGGAGGGTAAAAGGCACCCGTGCCACCCCAAAATGGTCTCCCTCCACAACCCCAGCCCTCACAGGTGTCCACCAGCGACCTGGGACGTTTAAGAGAAAATTTTAGTTCAAGGATTTAAACCTCCCGGCGCTTCCGACAAAGTTACAGCCTATCATCGCCAAACTAAAAAGCTGCAACAGCACCATGGAGAACTTAGAAGACATCATATGTTTGGTGACCACCCTCTTCGAGTAAACGGCAACTTTAAGGGCAGGCATAACTTTAACTCGCGCTCTCCTGTGGAATGCAAATGGCGTCCACAGGAAGCAGCACGAACTTGAAAATTATCTGTGGCGTAACAAAATTGATGTCGCATTCATTTGCGAAACAGAATTACAACGAGAGTACACTTTTAAGCTCCAGGGGTATCAAATCTTTCGGAACGACAGAATTGGCAGACAAGGGGGAGAAAACTCAGAAACACCATTGCTCATGCTTCTGTCACGCTACCAGCAATCGCAGCGTTAGAGTGCACGGCTCTTAAAGCTCGTGTGAACAATCAAACGGTGATGCTGGTAGCACTTTATCGGCCACCCAACTCCCCAGATTTCATATGTGACTTCGAACAAATCCTCGCTTTAGAGGACCGCGTTATAATTGCAGGAGATTTCAATGCCCGGCACCCCTGGTGGTTTTCTCGCCGAGCAAACGCGGCCGGAAATCTCCTGGTTGAACTTATAACGAATAATGACGACATTGAGACGCATCTTCCCCCAGAACCCATATTTTGGCACAGATCGGAGCACTTCGACCCCGAAATTTTGGACTTCGTACTAACAAAAATGCGACACCTTTAAATAACTTCAGTTTATCACAGCCTGGATTCCGACCATCTTCCTGTGCATTTCGACATACAGAATACTATTACGACCGGTACCTCTGGCCCTCGAAGGAGGGCTGAGACCGACCGGAATAAATTCACCATGGAGATGCACAGGATGGCGCAACCCAGGCTGTCATACTATAGCGAGACAGAGATAGATGTCGCCATTGAAAACTTCACGGCCAAGAGAAGCGCTACCACATACACCACAAGACCACCCGGTTTTTGCACGTACCCCGAGGTAGAGCAACTCATTGCGCGGAGACGACGCTTGACAAGACTGGCGGTACACCCGTCAGCCTGAATACAAAGTACTAGCAAAATGGCTACGCAACATCATCTGACAGCAAATTAGACTTAATAAAATTGAACAATGGGAAAACAAAATGCTGAGTACCACCCATTCGGGCTCTTCCCTGTGAAAATTGTTAAATGCATATAAAGTCTCCACGAGCGTCAACTCCGCAACTGAGGCGCTGCACACTCATGGTGGCCTGCACTTCTCCGAAGAGGAGAAAGCCGAGGTCTTCGCTTACTGTCTTGAAGATAGATTCAGCGAAAACCCAGTTACCAACCGTGATTTAGAACGGAAGGTTCAGACATGGGTACAACCCTGGGTAGTGCAGAAGCAAGAGCAACAGCTATCCCTAATAACACCGCAGGAAGTTTACAAGCTCAATGGGAAAGCTGCCGGCCCGGACAAAGTGACTAATGAGGAACTTAAGCATCTCCCGAGAAAAGCTGTGGTGCAACTGACCAAAATATTTAACGCCTGTTTGCAGCAAGGCTATTTCTCCTCTACTTGGAAACGAGCCAAGGTAATTATGCTTCCAAAGCAAGGGAAAAGCACCAGATAACCGCAAAACTACCGCCCCATTAGTCTCTTGTCTACTATTGGTAAATTGCTCGAGAAACTTATACTTTCTCGAGTCCAAAAACATGTTTCGGCAACCCATGAACTCTCAAGTTTACAGTTTGGCTTTAGAAAAGGACATTCTACTGAGTTACAGCTTCTCAGACTAAAAGATGACATAACAGAGCAATTAAATAATGGGCTTCAACGTTGGCGCTATTTCTGGACGTAGAAGCCGCATTTGATCGGTGCTGGCACAATGGCCTTATTTATAAATTGCACCACAATTTCCCGGCTCTTCAAAATTATCTATACTTGCACAATTTTCTGGAAAAACGGCAGTTTTACGTCCAAGTGGGCCGCTCCTCTCGGGAGAGAGTGATGCGGGCTGGCGTCCCACAAGGGGCAATCATGTCCCCTTTTCTATATATGCTATTCACCAACGACTTCCCAGTGGACGCCAGATGCAAGGTCGCCATGTATGCTGACGACACTGCAATATACAACCACCATAGAAACCCACGTTTTGGCCTTGCAGAAATGTAACGTTATGTGAATAACTTCCTCTCATGGCAACATGACTGGAAAATCAAAATTAATCCCAACAAATGCCAGCTGATCCATTTCTCTAAACGGCATCACACTTTGGCAATGGACCTAACGGTCGGTGGTCTAATATTGCACTGCCGTCAGTATGTTAAATACTTAGGTGTTAGCTTGGTCCGCACAATGTGTCGGTCCACCCACATAAAAAATAGCGCCAACAAAGGCAGACAACGGCTAAAGTTATGCGCCCCCATCTTCCGCAGCAAACAGCTGCAACTGAAGTCCAAACTCATCCTGTATAAAGCTTTTATCGTATCAGTGGTTCCATATGCGTATGTGGTCTGGGCAAACGCCTCAAAAACTGCCCTAAAACAGATACAAACCCTCCAAAACCTCTCCCTCCGGAAAATCCTCTCTGCTCCTCTTCTAACCAATAACCAAACCCTTCACTTAGAAACCAAGATCCCTTCCATCCCTGAGGCAATAACAAAGAAAGCCATCGCAGCATGGGTGCGCATCAGAAATCACAAAAATTACTGATTGCCAGTATTGGCAAAGGTGAGCCGAAGCATCGTAAACACGCACGCATAAAAATGTTTTATACGTCGCACGGCTCACCGACTGATGTGCGCCCATGCAACCACAGGCCCCAGGCCACAAACCCGCTACCTCAGAGGCCTGCACCTCAGGGAACCAGTCAGGAGCTGCAACCTGCCCGCTCAGGAAAACAGCGGACGTGTAAATAGTGTAGTGTACATAGTGGGTGTTTCAATGTGCTGGGACGCATAGCTTGGTGTGCCCAGCAAACGAGTGGAGTGGAGTCGAGTCTGGAGTGCCCACTGTGTGTATGAGTGTAAGTGTATAAATTGCGTGTGTATGTGAGGGGACATATCTTATGATATACCCCAGAGTGAATGCATGAGTGCATGTGTGTATATAAACTGTAAATATATGGGTACAAGGAAGAAAAGACTAAACAAAAACACTTAAAAATGAACATCAAAAACAATACAGAAACTGTTCTCGGTGACCCAAGTGGGTCACTGTATGAGAAACCCGCTATACATATATATTTTTGTAAATAGTCATAAATGTAAATCTAATGTAAATTTAAGTCTGTCAGCTGAGCCCGTTGTACCAGCACCAGACAATATTCTCAAATAAATAAACTGAAACTGAAGTTGTGTGGTGGCAATCCAGCTAAGTCCAGTGAATTGACAACTTCCTCAGGATCGACAACAGTGTCGATGGATTTGAATGATGTTTCATTGTCAGGCAATGGCTGTTGTATTTTAAAATTAATTGCGTCGTCATCTATATCTTTTTTGCGGCCAAAACCACTCGCTCACGTAGCCACGGATGATTAGTGTAATTAGTTTGTAAATTTGGAATTGGTATCCACCATGTTGCAAAAATTGTCTGGAAGTTGGAGTGCATTTTAATGCAATTTAAATTTTCCTTTGTCAATGTTGAGTAATTGTTCGGAGAATGCCAATGGCTCATTTTGAATTCGAAGACGTATATTTATGATAAGGCATAATTTACTGACACTTCGCCATAGATACGATTCCTTCAAACATGCGCTAATTACATCCGCATATGTAGCACACGGAATGACCGGCAATGTCTGAAAACACCAGACAGCAGCAGTAGAGAACCACCGAAAAGTCTGGTATAATTATTTATTTATGCCAACAAACTTAATGTTGGTGTTTTTAAACACAGAAGCCGTGTGTGGGCAATGATGCGGATGTTCTGTGGTTCAAATCTCAGCTGCGATATTGAATTTTTCAGTTCCACCTCTACCTCTCAAAGCCTGGTATTGTTATAGATGTTTTTCAGCGTTCTATCCAGCGCTTCAAGTGAATGCTTGTGGGGCATAGTGCATTCATCCCAGATAATAATTTTGCATTTTCTCAAAATTTCAGACATTCCTGAATGCTTCTTTATGTTACACATTGTGTCTGGGTTTGTGTGAATGATCAATGGCAACTGGAGTGCTGAATGCGCAGTCCACCGGTCCGTCCGTCCACCATCAAGCAAGATCGCTGCAATGCTTGAAGCAACTGCCAACGCAATATAATTATATATTTAAACGAGCAATTCTTTTGTGTGTGTGTGTGTGTGTGTGTGTGTGTGTGTGTGTGTGTGTGTGTGTGTGTGTGCGCGCGCGCGTGTGCGTGTGCGTTTTGTCTTTTGATATCGTTTTCTTAATGCATTTGCTCTTTTCCTCATTATGGTTAGTTCATTTGTCCACCAGGGTATAGATTTTCTTTCGTTAATTTTCTTTAATGAATTACAATTCTTAAAACAGTTATTACATGCTGCAGCTAAATGTTCTTCAAACTGCTTTATTATTTTATCGACATCATCTTCATTGTTCACCAATTTGCTAAGTTCTTCATCTACATCTTCTAAATTGCTTCTTCTAAACGGTAAATTCTGAACTCCTATTGTTTTTAGTACTTTGCCAAAGTCTCCTAATTTGTTATCATCTACTATATATTTTGGGACGTGGAAGTTATATTCCGTTTTATGATTTGCTCTTTGACTTACTGTGTAACTTATAATTCTATGATCAGAACAACTTTCGCCTTTGCCGCATTCCCAATCTGCAATTCGCGACAACAACTCACTGTTAGTGATAGTGAGATCAATATTACTTCTTCCATTAGTGCTTTCAAATGTTGTATTTTCACTTTCTTCGTTTATAATATATAACTGTTTTGAATTTAAATATTCCTCCATTATTCTTCCTCTGGTATTTGTTGTTACATCATGCCATATTGTTGATCTAGCATTACTATCCATAGCGATTATAAGGCCCGTTCCTTTGATATAAGATGTTATCTTATCTATTTTATACAGATCAGCGTTAATGTCATCCTCGATGTCCAGATACATACTAGCTATGTAGAACCTAGTATTTTGGAAAATCACTTCTACAACTGTGGCATCTCCATCTGATAGCTGAGATATGAGGATAACATCAACGTGTTTGTTGACGATCAATACAGCTGTTCTAATTTTGTTGTCCCCAAAAGTAAAAGTTTTGTAGCTTTTATTGATCCCAGCTACCGTGTTCTTAATAATATATGGCTCTTGAATAAGTACAATATCCGTTTTATTTTGATTTATTACTTGCATTAAATTGTCTGTAGCTATTCTCGAATGCTGTAAGTTTATTTGCATTATCTTAAGACGGACATTACTATTGTGAAATTTATTGTTGTAAATTCGTGTGTCACTTAGTGCTTTAATTGTAGCCATTTTAATATTCTGTATTTTGTCTATTCCTTCTAATAACAGCTTGTAAACGTGGGCATTTATTTTTGTCCAGAGAGGAATGATTTTCATCGACTTTAATGATTTTGCTATACACATTGTGATTTATGCAATTACTACATTTATATTCCCGTACTGATGCTTTACATTCTTTCAATTTATGCTTTCCTGCACATAGTGGGCACTTTTCTTCTCCTCGACATTCTGTTGCTTTATGGTTAAATTTATTACACTTAAAACATCTACTGATGTTTACATAGTCTTCCACAGTACATATATTCCAACCTAATTTCAACTTTCTGTTGTTTACTAACAATCTCCATGCTTCAGTCTTGACTTCCGCAACCAAATTTCTGATGTTTCTTCTGTTCCTAATGATAAATTTAGGAACTATTGACTGCTCACTTAGATTAAGCTCTCCGTTTTGTGATATTATTGTTTCAGTTGCATTTTGTGGTGTTATTTCTTCTGGTACATTGTAAATAATTACATATGGCTTTCGAAGTTCAGGAACTTTTACTTCTACCTGTTGGCTACACTGTTCTTGAATCTTTTCTCCTAGAATATTTATTTCACTCTTTGATTCAGATTCCACAATCAATCTTCCATCCCTTAAAGCCTTTAGTGAGCTTATTCCCACCTTCAGTTGTGTTGGATTAACCTTATTTTTCAATATTACCTTCATAGCTTCCGCTGATTCATTCATTTTGGATTTTAGAATAAGTTTGTATCTCTTTTCGATGTTTTCATGTGAAATTTTCCGACTAGCATCAGCGTAACTTGGCTTCCGATCAAAAGATGTCGCAGCTTTCTCCCTTTCCATTTTTCTATATGATAAGGCCATTTCACTTTCCTCTTGCTTCTTAACCGCAGCTTGAAGTTCCTTAATCACTTTTTCTTTAGTTTCTACATCCTTTTTTAAAGTATTAATTGCCTTCCTTAAATCACTTACCGATTTAATTATTTTCTTCTTGAAATCGTTTCTGATGTTGCCACTCTTTTCAGCAACCTCAAGTAAATCAATTAAAGCACTTTCAGTCTTCTTATCAATGTCTTCCATGGTTTCAATATTATACTATTATTTCTTATGTAATCTTTAGGATCTTAAAAGTATTAAATTATATATCCGAAGTGAAATAGTTAAAATACAGTAAAACTTGCCGTGTTAAACCAACACACGATAGTAACAGTCACAGTCAATATTTAAATGGTACAAAACCACAATTTCATAAAAGCAGTCAAACTGCTAACACTTTCACTAACAAAATATACTTATTACTTCATTATTATAACGTTATATATAAAATCAGAGAGAAAATACACTATTTTAAGCTCAAATATTCAGAGTATAATTCAAGGACAACTTGTACAATTCCAAGGCCCTCCGCCACGCCTAAGTTTGTTCTTAAGGTTTGTAAGCTCCCTTGACATGGTCTCGTGGGATTCCATCATGTCCTCCATTTCTCTCTGTGCTTTCCGTTTCTGGGCCTTCTCACGACTGAGTTGTTCTTCGGCTTCATCCAACTGTCGCTTCAGTCCTTTCACCCCTGCATTTCCCTTTTCAACTTGCTCCTTATATTGATCTGCATGTCTTCGTTCATCCTCTAGTTGCATGACTAACTCCTTCAATTTCTTGTCTTGTTTGCGGTTTATCTTCTGCTGAGCAAATCGTTCCTTTGCTTCAGCCTCTAGCTGTTCTTCCAAATTGTTGATCTTGCTTTCTAGAGTGGCTATTGTAGCCTTTGTCTTCGTTCTCTGTGCTGTTTCCAGTTCTACCAACTTTGCTTTCAGCTCCTTGTTCTGCCTCTCTAACAGCATACGTCCAGTTTCCAGCTTCTGTGTTGTTGACCTTTCTGCAGCCAAATCCGTTGTAAGCTGCTCAATGGCAATCTGTGCTTTGCGTGCTCTGTCCATAAGAATTTCTGAGTTGCTCTGCTCTTCTTCTAACTCCTCCTCAAGTGTTGCAATTCTGGCCTCAAGACGTCTCTTTTCATCCATAAGAAGAGTTCCTTTGTTGGAGTTGCTGTTGATCTCCTCCTGTAGTTCATCACGCTCACTTTCTGCAGCATGCCTTGCTCTCTCTGCACTCGCCAGATCTTCACTCATCTGCACCAGTTCAGCCTCCAAGCTCTTCAATTTCCTCTCGGTCTCCTTTGCAGCTGCAGCCAACTCATCTCTAGAGGCCCTTGCTTCCTCTGCGTCTCTGGTCGCATCCTTTGCCTGAGTCTGTAGTTTCTTAAGCTGTTTCAGTGCGTCTTCCTTGATCTTATCATGAATTTCCAGCTGTTGTTCCATGTCCTTGAGATCTCCCTCAAGCTTCTTGCGCTGAGAGAGGGCATTGGCACGTTGCTTTCTTTCATCTTCAAGCTCTGCTTCCAGGTCACGTAGCTGTTTCAATAATCCTCTTCTCTTCTCTTCAGCCTGTTCTTCTTTTGCCTGAAGGTCTCTCTCAAACTGTGCTCTAAGAGCCTGCATATTAACTTCAAGTCTAAACTTTGCATCTTCTGTAAACTGCAGTTCATCTTCCAGTTCTTCATTCTGAGTCTTTTGCTCAGCAAGTTGGTTTTCCAGTGCTCTCTTTGCCTTTTCCAGCTCATGAACGTTCTTGTCAGCTGTTCCCTGGCTGTTAACAAGTTCATCCAACTCTATGTATGTATGTGTGTGTGTGTGTGTGCGTGCGTGCGTGCGTGTGTGTGTGTGTCTGTGTGTGTCTGTGTGTGTCTGTGTGTCTGTATTTTTTTTTTATTTTTTTTTTTATTTATTGCCAATACACAGCATGCCCCATTACTTAGTAATATTACATGCTTTTTATACATCTGAATAGTTTTAGATTTTACAATATGTTAATTAACAAAGTTACAATTGTTTATAAGTTAAACTATGTATGTATGTATGTATGTATGTATGTATGTATGTATGTATGTATGTATGTATGTATGTATGTATGTATGTATGTATGTATGTATGTATGTATGTATGTATGTATGTATGTATGTATGTATGTATGTATGTATGTATGTATGTATGTATGTATGTATGTATGTATGTATGTATGTATGTATGTATGTATGTATGTATGTATGTATGTATGTATGTATGTATGTATGTATGTATGTATGTATGTATGTATGTATGTATGTATGTATGTATGTATGTATGTATGTATGTATGTATGTATGTATGTATGTATGTATGTATGTATGTATGTATGTATGTATGTATGTATGTATGTATGTATGTATGTATGTATGTATGTATGTATGTATGTATGTATGTATGTATGTATGTATGTATGTATGTATGTATGTATGTATGTATGTATGTATGTATGTATGTATGTATGTATGTATGTATGTATGTATGTATGTATGTATGTATGTATGTATGTATGTATGTATGTATGTATGTATGTATGTATGTATGTATGTATGTATGTATGTATGTATGTATGTATGTATGTATGTATGTATGTATGTATGTATGTATGTATGTATGTATGTATGTATGTATGTAT
The DNA here is from genome assembly GCA_030765045.1 of Tenodera sinensis. NCBI lineage: Eukaryota > Metazoa > Arthropoda > Insecta > Mantodea > Mantidae > Tenodera > Tenodera sinensis. The sequence goes on along the minus strand of CM060964.1, from coordinate 228,736,558 downwards.
GTATGTATGTATGTATGTATGTATGTATGTATGTATGTATGTATGTATGTATGTATGTATGTATGTATGTATGTATGTATGTATGTATGTATGTATGTATGTATGTATGTATGTATGTATGTATGTATGTATGTATGTATGTATGTATGTATGTATGTATGTATGTATGTATGTATGTATGTATGTATGTATGTATGTATGTATGTATGTATGTATGTATGTATGTATGTATGTATGTATGTATGTATGTATGTATGTATGTATGTATGTATGTATGTATGTATGTATGTATGTATGTATGTATGTATGTATGTATGTATGTATGTATGTATGTATGTATGTATGTATGTATGTATGTATGTATGTATGTATGTATGTATGTATGTATGTATGTATGTATGTATGTATGTATGTATGTATGTATGTATGTATGTATGTATGTATGTATGTATGTATGTATGTATGTATGTATGTATGTATGTATGTATGTATGTATGTATGTATGTATGTATGTATGTATGTATGTATGTATGTATGTATGTATGTATGTATGTATGTATGTATGTATGTATGTATGTATGTATGTATGTATGTATGTATGTATGTATGTATGTATGTATGTATGTATGTATGTATGTATGTATGTATGTATGTATGTATGTATGTATGTATGTATGTATGTATGTATGTATGTATGTATGTATGTATGTATGTATGTATGTATGTATGTATGTATGTATGTATGTATGTATGTATGTATGTATGTATGTATGTATGTATGTATGTATGTATGTATGTATGTATGTATGTATGTATGTATGTATGTATGTATGTATGTATGTATGTATGTATGTATGTATGTATGTATGTATGTATGTATGTATGTATGTATGTATGTATGTATGTATGTATGTATGTATGTATGTATGTATGTATGTATGTATGTATGTATGTATGTATGTATGTATGTATGTATGTATGTATGTATGTATGTATGTATGTATGTATGTATGTATGTATGTATGTATGTATGTATGTATGTATGTATGTATGTATGTATGTATGTATGTATGTATGTATGTATGTATGTATGTATGTATGTATGTATGTATGTATGTATGTATGTATGTATGTATGTATGTATGTATGTATGTATGTATGTATGTATGTATGTATGTATGTATGTATGTATGTATGTATGTATGTATGTATGTATGTATGTATGTATGTATGTATGTATGTATGTATGTATGTATGTATGTATGTATGTATGTATGTATGTATGTATGTATGTATGTATGTATGTATGTATGTATGTATGTATGTATGTATGTATGTATGTATGTATGTATGTATGTATGTATGTATGTATGTATGTATGTATGTATGTATGTATGTATGTATGTATGTATGTATGTATGTATGTATGTATGTATGTATGTATGTATGTATGTATGTATGTATGTATGTATGTATGTATGTATGTATGTATGTATGTATGTATGTATGTATGTATGTATGTATGTATGTATGTATGTATGTATGTATGTATGTATGTATGTATGTATGTATGTATGTATGTATGTATGTATGTATGTATGTATGTATGTATGTATGTATGTATGTATGTATGTATGTATGTATGTATGTATGTATGTATGTATGTATGTATGTATGTATGTATGTATGTATGTATGTATGTATGTATGTATGTATGTATGTATGTATGTATGTATGTATGTATGTATGTATGTATGTATGTATGTATGTATGTATGTATGTATGTATGTATGTATGTATGTATGTATGTATGTATGTATGTATGTATGTATGTATGTATGTATGTATGTATGTATGTATGTATGTATGTATGTATGTATGTATGTATGTATGTATGTATGTATGTATGTATGTATGTATGTATGTATGTATGTATGTATGTATGTATGTATGTATGTATGTATGTATGTATGTATGTATGTATGTATGTATGTATGTATGTATGTATGTATGTATGTATGTATGTATGTATGTATGTATGTATGTATGTATGTATGTATGTATGTATGTATGTATGTATGTATGTATGTATGTATGTATGTATGTATGTATGTATGTATGTATGTATGTATGTATGTATGTATGTATGTATGTATGTATGTATGTATGTATGTATGTATGTATGTATGTATGTATGTATGTATGTATGTATGTATGTATGTATGTATGTATGTATGTATGTATGTATGTATGTATGTATGTATGTATGTATGTATGTATGTATGTATGTATGTATGTATGTATGTATGTATGTATGTATGTATGTATGTATGTATGTATGTATGTATGTATGTATGTATGTATGTATGTATGTATGTATGTATTTTTTTTTTTTTTTTTTTTTTTTTTATTGATAATTAACAACATGCCCCATTACAGCTGTAACATTACATGTTTTCAAGACATAATATAAAATGTTGAATCATATAACATGCAAGTTACAAATTGGGATTTACATTGAGACATTTGTAGTTGACTTGTTACAAAACATTCTAGTGCTGCTTAAAGTCTATCTTTAACATAGAATTTTAGTTAGTTCACATATAACCTGGTCTATGTCATAATTTGACGATTACAATCTTTATAAAAATCTTAAAAGCGTTTAGGATTATAAAATAGGACCATTCCTTTGAATGGTACGTTTTATGTCTGTTTTGTGGCTAACCTATAATTTAAGTGAGAGAACAAACTTGTGAAATGCTCTTAAATGTTTTGATAACAATTCACTGTTCGTAGCTGGCCAGGTTCCTCCGTTCTTCCTTAGTTCATTTATGAGTGTCGACCTTTCTTGTTTGATGTCTGGACATTCATAGATTAAGTGGTTTACAGTTTGAGGGCCTCTGTTACAAGTACAGGTGGGATCTTCTATAATGTGAAATCTATAGAAGTAATATTTAGTTTTGCCATGTCCTGAAATTATTGCTGTAAGTTCCGATGATGTAGGTAGCTTTATGCAATGTCTTCCTTTAACTGAGGGAATAAAGGATTTTGTTAAAAGACCTTTTGTAGTCTTATTCCATCTGTCTTGCCATTGTTGTAAACATTTTTCCCTAATTTCAGCTATGATGGTCGATTTTGGTACTTTGTTGTAGATGATTGCACTTCGTTGGTCCAGCGCAGATTCTTTAGCTAATTTATCAGCTAACTCATTGCCTGGTATTCCTACATGTGCTTTCACCCAGCTGAAGTGTACTGTCCACTTGTTTTGGTTTAGAGTTGACATAGTGTTTAATATCATTTGTGCAATGGAATTATGTTTCTTATTGTTCTTCAGTAAACACAGTGTTACTTTGCTATCAGTGAAGATGGCAACGTTTTTGTCCTCATCTTTAAGTTCTTGCAAAGTGGAAATTACTTGAAGAGCTTTCAGGATTGCCAACTGCTCCGCTTGGTTATTAGAACAGCGATTGCCTAATTTGTACTTAAGTTGTCGTATTAGTTCTTCCTTCTGAAATACCGCAGCTGCAGCTCCCACTTTCTCTGCTATTTTGCTCCCATCTGTATAAATCTGAAACGTATATTGTAATTTGGGATTGATTTCCTCTATACAAATACGTTTCGCAGGGTGAACCCAGTAGTTTGTTTTCAGGGGTGCGTCGTAATCTCTGTCACCATGTAATGATTTATACTTATTTATTTCTCCCATAATAGTCAGATCTATTGGTTGGATTCCAGCTATAATACAAGATGCTTCATAAGAGATGGTCCTATATGCCTTTGCAATTTTTATATTGCATAATCTTTGAACTCTTTGGAGTTTCTTTAGATTTTTCTTATTTTTTATAGCTTCTTCCCATATCGGAGCTCCATAGGTTATTATCGGTTCGATGGCTCCCTTGTAAATTGTATGGAAAGCTTTGCATCCAAGACCCCAGTTCAATTTTGCAGATTTGGATAAGGCGTGTAAGAGAGCTAATGCTTTTTCTTGAATGTAATCTATATGTTTGTCGAATTTAAATTTTGAGTCTATATATATTCCTAAATATTTTAGTTCTTTTTTCTGTGCCAATTTTGTATCATTCAAGTAGATATGGATATCACCGTTGAGAGGGTGTCTCTTCCTTGTTATTAATAGTACTTGAGACTTTGTTTCATTGAAATTAATTTTGTTGTCTTTAGCCCAGAACTCTATTTTCTTGATATCCTGATTTGCGAAGTTTTCAGCGTCCATTATGCTGCTGCCTTTGGTCATTACTAGTAAGTCATCAGCAAAGGCTAAGACTTCGGTCCTTTCAGTAAATTCCAGGTTAAGTAGGGAATTGTATAATATATTCCAGTAACCTGGTCCACAGCTCGATCCTTGGGGGACGCCTTTTGTAACTTCTCTCTCGGATTTATATGAATTGAAGCATAAACTAGCTTTCCTATCATGAAAGTAGTTCTCCGATAGTTTATATAGATTTCTAGGGCAGCTGAGCTTTTTCAAGTTATTAAGGATGCTGGGCCACCATGCTGCGTCAAATGCTCCTCTGACATCCAGACTAGTTAATATGATGTACTTATATTTTTGTAGATTCTGTTGTACAAACGCTTTCATCGCCATTCCTGCGTCCACTGTGCTTTTTTGAGGCATAAAACCAAACTGGTTTGAGTTGAAGAGGTTTCTTGAATTTATGTGATGAAGGATTCTCTCTATCATCAATTTCTCCAAAACTTTGCCAGCAGTGTTAAGCAGACTTATGGGGCGGTATTTTGAAACTTCTTCACTATCAATTTTCCCTGGTTTAACTATTGGAATTATTTTTGCGTTCTTCCATTTTTTGGGAAATATACCATTTTTCAGGCATCCATTGTACAGTGCAGTAAAGAAACGAGGGAAAAGCTTAAATGCCCTTAAGAATATTTTACTGGTAATGCCGTCTTCTCCTGGTGCCTTTTTAGGATTGAATGTTTCCAATGCGCACATAACTTCTGTCTGTGTAAATTCGACATCATCCGGGTTATAAATTTCTTCAGCCAGCTGTCTTCTATATTGTTTGTGTTGCTCACTGTCATCCTCTAAACTGTCTTTCGGAATGAAGTAGTCCATCATATAATCAAGTGTACTTGATGAATCAATTGTGTATGTTCCGTCTTCTTTTTTAAGTGTAGTCAGTGGTGTTTGGTCTCTCAATTTGCCGGCTGCAATTTTATAAATTATATTCCATGGGTTAGATCCATCAGTGATGCTACAATATTTCTTCCATGATATTATTTTTGCTGCATTAATTTTAGATTGATATTCACGATTGCCTTCTTGATACTGAAGTCTCCTCACTTGTCTTAATTTTTCATTATTTCTTGTTCTCTGGTATCGCCTTCTGAGTGCGTTCACCTTTTTTCTGAGTATCGTGAGCTCAGGTGACCACCATGGGACAGTTCTCCCATTGATCTCTTTTGTTTTCCCAGTGGTTCGAAATGATCCCTTACATGCAGAATTTATTCCTGCAAAACACTTTTGGACTAGTTGTTCTATATCTGTCGATTCATTTGTTATGTTGTAAAGTTCTGTGTCAAGCTCACCGTCATTCAAATCTGTATTAAGAAATTCTGTGAAATTTGTTATTAGGAGTTTATCAAATGTATTAAAGTTATCATCTTTAATAATATATCTGGAGCCTTTGTGTGTAATTTCTCTGCTTCGATTTATTTTGCCTATCTTGAATGTAATTAATTTGTGGTCTGAGCAGCTTTCTTCTTCACTATTCTTCCATTCAATGATAAACTTCAATAATTTAGTGTTCACGATGGTGAGATCTATGCAGCTTCGACCTTGTGCACTTTCGAAAGTTGCCTCTCCAGTGTCTTCGTTGATAATATGTAAATCACAAGAAGTTATAAGGTCTACAAGTTTCTGTCCTCGTTCGTTATTAATTGTGTCGAACCACATTTTATTTCTGGCATTCGTGTCTGCTGAAATAACTAATCCGTGGTCTTTAATAACATTCAAAAATCTTTCAATTTTTTGTAGGTCTACTTCAATATCTCTAGTTATGTCGAAGTACATGCTTGCAGCGAAAAAGTTTTTGTCTCCATATTTAACTTCTATAACTACACAATCTTCATCAGATACCTGGGCTAATTTAATGACATCAATGCTTTTGTTGTTGATTATTATAGCTGCTCTTTTCCTCAGGTTACCACTTGTATATGTTCTTAATTTATTGGGAATTCCAGCAAGTTTGTTATTTAGCGTATATGGTTCCTGAACGAATATTAAATCAATATTGAATTCATTAATAATTTGAACTAAATTGCTCGTGGCTATCCTCGAATGTTTGACGTTTACTTGATAACATTTCAGAATATAACTATCCATATTTGGATTACTTTTCACCGCATCCTTATGTTGCAGGTAATTTATGGATCTCATATTTATTTTTCTGTGAGTTTCTGCCATGTCAGTAGTCAATTTTCTCTGTATTTCTTTTTATCATATTCATGTAGCATATACAACTTTTGTCCAAGGATGAGTGATTTTCATTCAATGATTTATCATTGTACCTATTGAAATTAACGCAATTGATGCATCGATAGCTGTCTTTGCTGGCCTTACATTCGCTAATCTTATGTTTCATTGCGCAGTGAGGGCATGTCAACTCTCCTTTGCAATCTTCTGCTTTATGATTGAATTTAGAACATTTATAGCATCTTAGAATTGAAATATAATCATCAGTATTGCAGATGTGCCATCCAATTTTTAACTTTTTACCTTGAAGACGTTTCCTAAGTTCAGAGTTGACTTCTATGATCAAATTCTTGCGTTTCTTTCTGTCCTCAAATATGAATTTAGGAATAACATCTCCTTCATTGAGTTCTGCTTCCGAATTTTGCGATACAATCACTTCTACCGCGTTTTCCATTGTTATATCTTCTGGGACATTAAAAATAATCAATCTAGGGTTTCTAACTTTCGGTAGGTGACTCTCCAATTCAAGCCCACAAACGCTGTTTATTTCACTACATACCTTCTCTAAATCGCATTTTTTATCAGACTCTATTAATATTTGTCCATTCTTCAATGATTTCATAGCAGTTACTCCAACTTTCATCTTAGCTGGATTCAGCTTTGTTTTGAGTAAAGTTTTGGTGTACTCTGTACTTTGATCAGTTTTGGATTTAACAAATAATTTGTAGATCTTCTTTTCTTTGTTCTTATTCAATTCAGAATCATATTCTCTACTGGTTAGAATATCAGAATATTGTTTCTTCCCTCTACCACCATAGGTTACTTTCGTCCACTCACCACTGTCACAGCCTTCCCCAGTGCTTAATCCGCCAGTGATACACTTAACACCTTGATGTAATTGGTTATGATCTGCCGAGACCCCAACCGCGGCGTCAACATATAATTTTTTCTGGCTAGTAGTTGCTTTCTTCATTTCTAAACGCAATTCGTTCAATTCTCTATCCTTTTCCTTGGAATCAGTCTTAAGCTTACAAATTACTTTCCTTAGTACATTTACCGATTTCACCAAACTTTCCTTTAAATCAAATCTCAAATTTTTGCTCACTTCGGTAACTTTTATTATTTTTTCAAGAGCACTTTCGATGCACTGATCGACTGTGTCAGACATCTTATCTCGATCTCTTATATGTGTATGTGATGCCTGTGATAATTTTAGCCTATCCTTCTTTAAATCCTTCTTTGAACTCTTTTCTTCTGTCACACTCTCCAACAAATTAAGTGCATCCTCTAAATCATCTGAATTAATCTGGGTCATTATGATTGTATAATAAGTAATCTGCTTTATTTAGAGTTACTATGAACATAACCTCCTGAGCTTGGGCAAATATGCTAACGTCACTTCCGGTTTGTCTCAGCCAACACTAATCGTTAATTCAAAATCAAGGCCTTATGGAGGCTTTATAACCAAATCCTTATGAAAACACAAAAAGAAATTCTAATTAAACACACACACACGTCGATCCCCTTAAATGCCTACAATAACACAACGACAGAACACTAAAACGAACTAAATGGAAAGTCAGTTTATACAAAACACGCAGTACAAACGCTACAAGAGTCTAATTTCTTGACGCACACAAACTTAAACGTACCATCTAAGTCGTATACATGTATGTATGTATGTATGTATGTATGTATGTATGTATGTATGTATGTATGTATGTATGTATGTATGTATGTATGTATGTATGTATGTATGTATGTATGTATGTATGTATGTATGTATGTATGTATGTATGTATGTATGTATGTATGTATGTATGTATGTATGTATGTATGTATGTATGTATGTATGTATGTATGTATGTATGTATGTATGTATGTATGTATGTATGTATGTATGTATGTATGTATGTATGTATGTATGTATGTATGTATGTATGTATGTATGTATGTATGTATGTATGTATGTATGTATGTATGTATGTATGTATGTATGTATGTATGTATGTATGTATGTATGTATGTATGTATGTATGTATGTATGTATGTATGTATGTATGTATGTATGTATGTATGTATGTATGTATGTATGTATGTATGTATGTATGTATGTATGTATGTATGTATGTATGTATGTATGTATGTATGTATGTATGTATGTATGTATGTATGTATGTATGTATGTATGTATGTATGTATGTATGTATGTATGTATGTATGTATGTATGTATGTATGTATGTATGTATGTATGTATGTATGTATGTATGTATGTATGTATGTATGTATGTATGTATGTATGTATGTATGTATGTATGTATGTATGTATGTATGTATGTATGTATGTATGTATGTATGTATGTATGTATGTATGTATGTATGTATGTATGTATGTATGTATGTATGTATGTATGTATGTATGTATGTATGTATGTATGTATGTATGTATGTATGTATGTATGTATGTATGTATGTATGTATGTATGTATGTATGTATGTATGTATGTATGTATGTATGTATGTATGTATGTATGTATGTATGTATGTATGTATGTATGTATGTATGTATGTATGTATGTATGTATGTATGTATGTATGTATGTATGTATGTATGTATGTATGTATGTATGTATGTATGTATGTATGTATGTATGTATGTATGTATGTATGTATGTATGTATGTATGTATGTATGTATGTATGTATGTATGTATGTATGTATGTATGTATGTATGTATGTATGTATGTATGTATGTATGTATGTATGTATGTATGTATGTATGTATGTATGTATGTATGTATGTATGTATGTATGTATGTATGTATGTATGTATGTATGTATGTATGTATGTATGTATGTATGTATGTATGTATGTATGTATGTATGTATGTATGTATGTATGTATGTATGTATGTATGTATGTATGTATGTATGTATGTATGTATGTATGTATGTATGTATGTATGTATGTATGTATGTATGTATGTATGTATGTATGTATGTATGTATGTATGTATGTATGTATGTATGTATGTATGTATGTATGTATGTATGTATGTATGTATGTATGTATGTATGTATGTATGTATGTATGTATGTATGTATGTATGTATGTATGTATGTATGTATGTATGTATGTATGTATGTATGTATGTATGTATGTATGTATGTATGTATGTATGTATGTATGTATGTATGTATGTATGTATGTATGTATGTATGTATGTATGTATGTATGTATGTATGTATGTATGTATGTATGTATGTATGTATGTATGTATGTATGTATGTATGTATGTATGTATGTATGTATGTATGTATGTATGTATGTATGTATGTATGTATGTATGTATGTATGTATGTATGTATGTATGTATGTATGTATGTATGTATGTATGTATGTATGTATGTATGTATGTATGTATGTATGTATGTATGTATGTATGTATGTATGTATGTATGTATGTATGTATGTATGTATGTATGTATGTATGTATGTATGTATGTATGTATGTATGTATGTATGTATGTATGTATGTATGTATGTATGTATGTATGTATGTATGTATGTATGTATGTATGTATGTATGTATGTATGTATGTATGTATGTATGTATGTATGTATGTATGTATGTATGTATGTATGTATGTATGTATGTATGTATGTATGTATGTATGTATGTATGTATGTATGTATGTATGTATGTATGTATGTATGTATGTATGTATGTATGTATGTATGTATGTATGTATGTATGTATGTATGTATGTATGTATGTATGTATGTATGTATGTATGTATGTATGTATGTATGTATGTATGTATGTATGTATGTATGTATGTATGTATGTATGTATGTATGTATGTATATTTTTTTTTTTTTTTTTTTTTTTATTGATAATTAACAACATGCCCCATTACAGCTGTAACATTACATGTTTTCAAGACATAATATAAAATGTTGAATCATATAACATGCAAGTTACAAATTGGGATTTACATTGAGACATTTGTAGTTGACTTGTTACAAAACATTCTAGTGCTGCTTAAAGTCTATCTTTAACATAGAATTTTAGTTAGTTCACATATAACCTGGTCTATGTCATAATTTGACGATTACAATCTTTATAAAAATCTTAAAAGCGTTTAGGATTATAAAATAGGACCATTCCTTTGAATGGTACGTTTTATGTCTGTTTTGTGGCTAACCTATAATTTAAGTGAGAGAACAAACTTGTGAAATGCTCTTAAATGTTTTGATAACAATTCACTGTTCGTAGCTGGCCAGGTTCCTCCGTTCTTCCTTAGTTCATTTATGAGTGTCGACCTTTCTTGTTTGATGTCTGGACATTCATAGATTAAGTGGTTTACAGTTTGAGGGCCTCTGTTACAAGTACAGGTGGGATCTTCTATAATGTGAAATCTATAGAAGTAATATTTAGTTTTGCCATGTCCTGAAATTATTGCTGTAAGTTCCGATGATGTAGGTAGCTTTATGCAATGTCTTCCTTTAACTGAGGGAATAAAGGATTTTGTTAAAAGACCTTTTGTAGTCTTATTCCATCTGTCTTGCCATTGTTGTAAACATTTTTCCCTAATTTCAGCTATGATGGTCGATTTTGGTACTTTGTTGTAGATGATTGCACTTCGTTGGTCCAGCGCAGATTCTTTAGCTAATTTATCAGCTAACTCATTGCCTGGTATTCCTACATGTGCTTTCACCCAGCTGAAGTGTACTGTCCACTTGTTTTGGTTTAGAGTTGACATAGTGTTTAATATCATTTGTGCAATGGAATTATGTTTCTTATTGTTCTTCAGTAAACACAGTGTTACTTTGCTATCAGTGAAGATGGCAACGTTTTTGTCCTCATCTTTAAGTTCTTGCAAAGTGGAAATTACTTGAAGAGCTTTCAGGATTGCCAACTGCTCCGCTTGGTTATTAGAACAGCGATTGCCTAATTTGTACTTAAGTTGTCGTATTAGTTCTTCCTTCTGAAATACCGCAGCTGCAGCTCCCACTTTCTCTGCTATTTTGCTCCCATCTGTATAAATCTGAAACGTATATTGTAATTTGGGATTGATTTCCTCTATACAAATACGTTTCGCAGGGTGAACCCAGTAGTTTGTTTTCAGGGGTGCGTCGTAATCTCTGTCACCATGTAATGATTTATACTTATTTATTTCTCCCATAATAGTCAGATCTATTGGTTGGATTCCAGCTATAATACAAGATGCTTCATAAGAGATGGTCCTATATGCCTTTGCAATTTTTATATTGCATAATCTTTGAACTCTTTGGAGTTTCTTTAGATTTTTCTTATTTTTTATAGCTTCTTCCCATATCGGAGCTCCATAGGTTATTATCGGTTCGATGGCTCCCTTGTAAATTGTATGGAAAGCTTTGCATCCAAGACCCCAGTTCAATTTTGCAGATTTGGATAAGGCGTGTAAGAGAGCTAATGCTTTTTCTTGAATGTAATCTATATGTTTGTCGAATTTAAATTTTGAGTCTATATATATTCCTAAATATTTTAGTTCTTTTTTCTGTGCCAATTTTGTATCATTCAAGTAGATATGGATATCACCGTTGAGAGGGTGTCTCTTCCTTGTTATTAATAGTACTTGAGACTTTGTTTCATTGAAATTAATTTTGTTGTCTTTAGCCCAGAACTCTATTTTCTTGATATCCTGATTTGCGAAGTTTTCAGCGTCCATTATGCTGCTGCCTTTGGTCATTACTAGTAAGTCATCAGCAAAGGCTAAGACTTCGGTCCTTTCAGTAAATTCCAGGTTAAGTAGGGAATTGTATAATATATTCCAGTAACCTGGTCCACAGCTCGATCCTTGGGGGACGCCTTTTGTAACTTCTCTCTCGGATTTATATGAATTGAAGCATAAACTAGCTTTCCTATCATGAAAGTAGTTCTCCGATAGTTTATATAGATTTCTAGGGCAGCTGAGCTTTTTCAAGTTATTAAGGATGCTGGGCCACCATGCTGCGTCAAATGCTCCTCTGACATCCAGACTAGTTAATATGATGTACTTATATTTTTGTAGATTCTGTTGTACAAACGCTTTCATCGCCATTCCTGCGTCCACTGTGCTTTTTTGAGGCATAAAACCAAACTGGTTTGAGTTGAAGAGGTTTCTTGAATTTATGTGATGAAGGATTCTCTCTATCATCAATTTCTCCAAAACTTTGCCAGCAGTGTTAAGCAGACTTATGGGGCGGTATTTTGAAACTTCTTCACTATCAATTTTCCCTGGTTTAACTATTGGAATTATTTTTGCGTTCTTCCATTTTTTGGGAAATATACCATTTTTCAGGCATCCATTGTACAGTGCAGTAAAGAAACGAGGGAAAAGCTTAAATGCCCTTAAGAATATTTTACTGGTAATGCCGTCTTCTCCTGGTGCCTTTTTAGGATTGAATGTTTCCAATGCGCACATAACTTCTGTCTGTGTAAATTCGACATCATCCGGGTTATAAATTTCTTCAGCCAGCTGTCTTCTATATTGTTTGTGTTGCTCACTGTCATCCTCTAAACTGTCTTTCGGAATGAAGTAGTCCATCATATAATCAAGTGTACTTGATGAATCAATTGTGTATGTTCCGTCTTCTTTTTTAAGTGTAGTCAGTGGTGTTTGGTCTCTCAATTTGCCGGCTGCAATTTTATAAATTATATTCCATGGGTTAGATCCATCAGTGATGCTACAATATTTCTTCCATGATATTATTTTTGCTGCATTAATTTTAGATTGATATTCACGATTGCCTTCTTGATACTGAAGTCTCCTCACTTGTCTTAATTTTTCATTATTTCTTGTTCTCTGGTATCGCCTTCTGAGTGCGTTCACCTTTTTTCTGAGTATCGTGAGCTCAGGTGACCACCATGGGACAGTTCTCCCATTGATCTCTTTTGTTTTCCCAGTGGTTCGAAATGATCCCTTACATGCAGAATTTATTCCTGCAAAACACTTTTGGACTAGTTGTTCTATATCTGTCGATTCATTTGTTATGTTGTAAAGTTCTGTGTCAAGCTCACCGTCATTCAAATCTGTATTAAGAAATTCTGTGAAATTTGTTATTAGGAGTTTATCAAATGTATTAAAGTTATCATCTTTAATAATATATCTGGAGCCTTTGTGTGTAATTTCTCTGCTTCGATTTATTTTGCCTATCTTGAATGTAATTAATTTGTGGTCTGAGCAGCTTTCTTCTTCACTATTCTTCCATTCAATGATAAACTTCAATAATTTAGTGTTCACGATGGTGAGATCTATGCAGCTTCAAGAAGTTATAAGGTCTACAAGTTTCTGTCCTCGTTCGTTATTAATTGTGTCGAACCACATTTTATTTCTGGCATTCGTGTCTGCTGAAATAACTAATCCGTGGTCTTTAATAACATTCAAAAATCTTTCAATTTTTTGTAGGTCTACTTCAATATCTCTAGTTATGTCGAAGTACATGCTTGCAGCGAAAAAGTTTTTGTCTCCATATTTAACTTCTATAACTACACAATCTTCATCAGATACCTGGGCTAATTTAATGACATCAATGCTTTTGTTGTTGATTATTATAGCTGCTCTTTTCCTCAGGTTACCACTTGTATATGTTCTTAATTTATTGGGAATTCCAGCAAGTTTGTTATTTAGCGTATATGGTTCCTGAACGAATATTAAATCAATATTGAATTCATTAATAATTTGAACTAAATTGCTCGTGGCTATCCTCGAATGTTTGACGTTTACTTGATAACATTTCAGAATATAACTATCCATATTTGGATTACTTTTCACCGCATCCTTATGTTGCAGGTAATTTATGGATCTCATATTTATTTTTCTTCACCGCATCCTTATGTTGCAGGTAATTTATGGATCTCATATTTATTTTTCTGTGAGTTTCTGCCATGTCAGTAGTCAATTTTCTCTGTATTTCTTTTTATCATATTCATGTAGCATATACAACTTTTGTCCAAGGATGAGTGATTTTCATTCAATGATTTATCATTGTACCTATTGAAATTAACGCAATTGATGCATCGATAGCTGTCTTTGCTGGCCTTACATTCGCTAATCTTATGTTTCATTGCGCAGTGAGGGCATGTCAACTCTCCTTTGCAATCTTCTGCTTTATGATTGAATTTAGAACATTTATAGCATCTTAGAATTGAAATATAATCATCAGTATTGCAGATGTGCCATCCAATTTTTAACTTTTTACCTTGAAGACGTTTCCTAAGTTCAGAGTTGACTTCTATGATCAAATTCTTGCGTTTCTTTCTGTCCTCAAATATGAATTTAGGAATAACATCTCCTTCATTGAGTTCTGCTTCCGAATTTTGCGATACAATCACTTCTACCGCGTTTTCCATTGTTATATCTTCTGGGACATTAAAAATAATCAATCTAGGGTTTCTAACTTTCGGTAGGTGACTCTCCAATTCAAGCCCACAAACGCTGTTTATTTCACTACATACCTTCTCTAAATCGCATTTTTTATCAGACTCTATTAATATTTGTCCATTCTTCAATGATTTCATAGCAGTTACTCCAACTTTCATCTTAGCTGGATTCAGCTTTGTTTTGAGTAAAGTTTTGGTGTACTCTGTACTTTGATCAGTTTTGGATTTAACAAATAATTTGTAGATCTTCTTTTCTTTGTTCTTATTCAATTCAGAATCATATTCTCTACTGGTTAGAATATCAGAATATTGTTTCTTCCCTCTACCACCATAGGTTACTTTCGTCCACTCACCACTGTCACAGCCTTCCCCAGTGCTTAATCCGCCAGTGATACACTTAACACCTTGATGTAATTGGTTATGATCTGCCGAGACCCCAACCGCGGCGTCAACATATAATTTTTTCTGGCTAGTAGTTGCTTTCTTCATTTCTAAATCAGTCTTAAGCTTACAAATTACTTTCCTTAGTACATTTACCGATTTCACCAAACTTTCCTTTAAATCAAATCTCAAATTTTTGCTCACTTCGGTAACTTTTATTATTTTTTCAAGAGCACTTTCGATGCACTGATCGACTGTGTCAGACATCTTATCTCGATCTCTTATATGTGTATGTGATGCCTGTGATAATTTTAGCCTATCCTTCTTTAAATCCTTCTTTGAACTCTTTTCTTCTGTCACACTCTCCAACAAATTAAGTGCATCCTCTAAATCATCTGAATTAATCTGGGTCATTATGATTGTATAATAAGTAATCTGCTTTATTTAGAGTTACTATGAACATAACCTCCTGAGCTTGGGCAAATATGCTAACGTCACTTCCGGTTTGTCTCAGCCAACACTAATCGTTAATTCAAAATCAAGGCCTTATGGAGGCTTTATAACCAAATCCTTATGAAAACACAAAAAGAAATTCTAATTAAACACACACACACGTCGATCCCCTTAAATGCCTACAATAACACAACGACAGAACACTAAAACGAACTAAATGGAAAGTCAGTTTATACAAAACACGCAGTACAAACGCTACAAGAGTCTAATTTCTTGACGCACACAAACTTAAACGTACCATCTAAGTCGTATACATGTATGTATGTATGTATGTATGTATGTATGTATGTATGTATGTATGTATGTATGTATGTATGTATGTATGTATGTATGTATGTATGTATGTATGTATGTATGTATGTATGTATGTATGTATGTATGTATGTATGTATGTATGTATGTATGTATGTATGTATGTATGTATGTATGTATGTATGTATGTATGTATGTATGTATGTATGTATGTATGTATGTATGTATGTATGTATGTATGTATGTATGTATGTATGTATGTATGTATGTATGTATGTATGTATGTATGTATGTATGTATGTATGTATGTATGTATGTATGTATGTATGTATGTATGTATGTATGTATGTATGTATGTATGTATGTATGTATGTATGTATGTATGTATGTATGTATGTATGTATGTATGTATGTATGTATGTATGTATGTATGTATGTATGTATGTATGTATGTATGTATGTATGTATGTATGTATGTATGTATGTATGTATGTATGTATGTATGTATGTATGTATGTATGTATGTATGTATGTATGTATGTATGTATGTATGTATGTATGTATGTATGTATGTATGTATGTATGTATGTATGTATGTATGTATGTATGTATGTATGTATGTATGTATGTATGTATGTATGTATGTATGTATGTATGTATGTATGTATGTATGTATGTATGTATGTATGTATGTATGTATGTATGTATGTATGTATGTATGTATGTATGTATGTATGTATGTATGTATGTATGTATGTATGTATGTATGTATGTATGTATGTATGTATGTATGTATGTATGTATGTATGTATGTATGTATGTATGTATGTATGTATGTATGTATGTATGTATGTATGTATGTATGTATGTATGTATGTATGTATGTATGTATGTATGTATGTATGTATGTATGTATGTATGTATGTATGTATGTATGTATGTATGTATGTATGTATGTATGTATGTATGTATGTATGTATGTATGTATGTATGTATGTATGTATGTATGTATGTATGTATGTATGTATGTATGTATGTATGTATGTATGTATGTATGTATGTATGTATGTATGTATGTATGTATGTATGTATGTATGTATGTATGTATGTATGTATGTATGTATGTATGTATGTATGTATGTATGTATGTATGTATGTATGTATGTATGTATGTATGTATGTATGTATGTATGTATGTATGTATGTATGTATGTATGTATGTATGTATGTATGTATGTATGTATGTATGTATGTATGTATGTATGTATGTATGTATGTATGTATGTATGTATGTATGTATGTATGTATGTATGTATGTATGTATGTATGTATGTATGTATGTATGTATGTATGTATGTATGTATGTATGTATGTATGTATGTATGTATGTATGTATGTATGTATGTATGTATGTATGTATGTATGTATGTATGTATGTATGTATGTATGTATGTATGTATGTATGTATGTATGTATGTATGTATGTATGTATGTATGTATGTATGTATGTATGTATGTATGTATGTATGTATGTATGTATGTATGTATGTATGTATGTATGTATGTATGTATGTATGTATGTATGTATGTATGTATGTATGTATGTATGTATGTATGTATGTATGTATGTATGTATGTATGTATGTATGTATGTATGTATGTATGTATGTATGTATGTATGTATGTATGTATGTATGTATGTATGTATGTATGTATGTATGTATGTATGTATGTATGTATGTATGTATGTATGTATGTATGTATGTATGTATGTATGTATGTATGTATGTATGTATGTATGTATGTATGTATGTATGTATGTATGTATGTATGTATGTATGTATGTATGTATGTATGTATGTATGTATGTATGTATGTATGTATGTATGTATGTATGTATGTATGTATGTATGTATGTATGTATGTATGTATGTATGTATGTATGTATGTATGTATGTATGTATGTATGTATGTATGTATGTATGTATGTATGTATGTATGTATGTATGTATGTATGTATGTATGTATGTATGTATGTATGTATGTATGTATGTATGTATGTATGTATGTATGTATGTATGTATGTATGTATGTATGTATGTATGTATGTATGTATGTATGTATGTATGTATGTATGTATGTATGTATGTATGTATGTATGTATGTATGTATGTATGTATGTATGTATGTATGTATGTATGTATGTATGTATGTATGTATGTATGTATGTATGTATGTATGTATGTATGTATGTATGTATGTATGTATGTATGTATGTATTATTTTTTTTTTTTTTATTTTTATTTATTAATTATTATCTGCATGCCCCGTTACCTTGGTAGCATTACATGCATTCTTTACATTATGCTAATACAGTTTTTCACAATTTTACATTGATATTTACAAGTTGTTTTACACTATATAGATACTTAACGTTAACAATTGTTACAAAATATATACCATAAACTCCTAATACAAGGTTATAACAATAGATTGCGTTATTTGCCATATTTAAATCATTCTATAATTTCAAGTTTTTGATGAATTTGCTGAAACTTCGGAAATATACTGATATTAATTCTTGATTGTTGACAGGCCATTTACCTCCTTCCATTATTATCTCTCGAATTAGAATAGACCTTTGGTATTCTGTATTTTCACACTGATAAATCAGATGATTGACTGTCTGTTCTCCTTTGTTACACGTGCAGGACGGATCATTTATGATGTTAAATCGATATAGGTAAGAATTTGTTTTTCCATGTCCTGTTAATATTGCTGTTAATTCTGGATTTGCTGGAAGTTTTAATTTTAGTCTGTCTAGAACTGTGGGAAAAAATGATTTAGTAACTGCTGCGTTATTTGTGCTATTCCATCTGCTCTGCCATTGTTCTAGTGATAAATTATTTATTTGTGATATGATGGTGGATTTCGGAATTTTGTAGTATATTATTTCACCTTCTGCAGAAGCTTCTTTGGCTAATCTATCAGCTAGTTCATTACCAGCAGTACCATTATGGGCCTTCAACCAGCTGAAGTGAATTGTCCACTGACGTTGTTGAAGGGCATTAAGGGTATTGTGTATGTTATCTATTATAGAATTATGGTTACTATTATTCTTCAATAAGGATATTGTAACATTGCTGTCTGTGTATACCGCTGCAACTCTTTCTTCATTCGCAATAGCCTCAAGTTCTTGAAGTTTCTGTAGTGCTTTCCATATGGCCAACTGCTCTGCTTGGTTATTCGTGCATTTTGAATGTAGTCTGTGCTTTAATTGATGGATAAGAACTTGGTGTTTGTATATTACAGCAGCTGCTCCCACTTTTCCTCCAGATTTGCTTCCATCTGATGTATGTATGTATGTATGTATGTATGTATGTATGTATGTATGTATGTATGTATGTATGTATGTATGTATGTATGTATGTATGTATGTATGTATGTATGTATGTATGTATGTATGTATGTATGTATGTATGTATGTATGTATGTATGTATGTATGTATGTATGTATGTATGTATGTATGTATGTATGTATGTATGTATGTATGTATGTATGTATGTATGTATGTATGTATGTATGTATGTATGTATGTATGTATGTATGTATGTATGTATGTATGTATGTATGTATGTATGTATGTATGTATGTATGTATGTATGTATGTATGTATGTATGTATGTATGTATGTATGTATGTATGTATGTATGTATGTATGTATGTATGTATGTATGTATGTATGTATGTATGTATGTATGTATGTATGTATGTATGTATGTATGTATGTATGTATGTATGTATGTATGTATGTATGTATGTATGTATGTATGTATGTATGTATGTATGTATGTATGTATGTATGTATGTATGTATGTATGTATGTATGTATGTATGTATGTATGTATGTATGTATGTATGTATGTATGTATGTATGTATGTATGTATGTATGTATGTATGTATGTATGTATGTATGTATGTATGTATGTATGTATGTATGTATGTATGTATGTATGTATGTATGTATGTATGTATGTATGTATGTATGTATGTATGTATGTATGTATGTATGTATGTATGTATGTATGTATGTATGTATGTATGTATGTATGTATGTATGTATGTATGTATGTATGTATGTATGTATGTATGTATGTATGTATGTATGTATGTATGTATGTATGTATGTATGTATGTATGTATGTATGTATGTATGTATGTATGTATGTATGTATGTATGTATGTATGTATGTATGTATGTATGTATGTATGTATGTATGTATGTATGTATGTATGTATGTATGTATGTATGTATGTATGTATGTATGTATGTATGTATGTATGTATGTATGTATGTATGTATGTATGTATGTATGTATGTATGTATGTATGTATGTATGTATGTATGTATGTATGTATGTATGTATGTATGTATGTATGTATGTATGTATGTATGTATGTATGTATGTATGTATGTATGTATGTATGTATGTATGTATGTATGTATGTATGTATGTATGTATGTATGTATGTATGTATGTATGTATGTATGTATGTATGTATGTATGTATGTATGTATGTATGTATGTATGTATGTATGTATGTATGTATGTATGTATGTATGTATGTATGTATGTATGTATGTATGTATGTATGTATGTATGTATGTATGTATGTATGTATGTATGTATGTATGTATGTATGTATGTATGTATGTATGTATGTATGTATGTATGTATGTATGTATGTATGTATGTATGTATGTATGTATGTATGTATGTATGTATGTATGTATGTATGTATGTATGTATGTATGTATGTATGTATGTATGTATGTATGTATGTATGTATGTATGTATGTATGTATGTATGTATGTATGTATGTATGTATGTATGTATGTATGTATGTATGTATGTATGTATGTATGTATGTATGTATGTATGTATGTATGTATGTATGTATGTATGTATGTATGTATGTATGTATGTATGTATGTATGTATGTATGTATGTATGTATGTATGTATGTATGTATGTATGTATGTATGTATGTATGTATGTATGTATGTATGTATGTATGTATGTATGTATGTATGTATGTATGTATGTATGTATGTATGTATGTATGTATGTATGTATGTATGTATGTATGTATGTATGTATGTATGTATGTATGTATGTATGTATGTATGTATGTATGTATGTATGTATGTATGTATGTATGTATGTATGTATGTATGTATGTATGTATGTATGTATGTATGTATGTATGTATGTATGTATGTATGTATGTATGTATGTATGTATGTATGTATGTATGTATGTATGTATGTATGTATGTATGTATGTCTGTATGTCTGTATGTCTGTATGTCTGTATGTCTGTATGTCTGTATGTCTGTATGTCTGTATGTCTGTATGTCTGTATGTCTGTATGTCTGTATGTCTGTATGTCTGTATGTCTGTATGTCTGTATGTCTGTATGTCTGTATGTCTGTATGTCTGTATGTCTGTATGTCTGTATGTCTGTATGTCTGTATGTCTGTATGTCTGTATGTCTGTATGTCTGTATGTCTGTATGTCTGTATGTCTGTATGTCTGTATGTCTGTATGTCTGTATGTCTGTATGTCTGTATGTCTGTATGTCTGTATGTCTGTATGTCTGTATGTCTGTATGTCTGTATGTCTGTATGTCTGTATGTCTGTATGTCTGTATGTCTGTATGTCTGTATGTCTGTATGTCTGTATGTCTGTATGTCTGTATGTCTGTATGTCTGTATGTCTGTATGTCTGTATGTCTGTATGTCTGTATGTCTGTATGTCTGTATGTCTGTATGTCTGTATGTCTGTATGTCTGTATGTCTGTATGTCTGTATGTCTGTATGTCTGTATGTCTGTATGTCTGTATGTCTGTATGTCTGTATGTCTGTATGTCTGTATGTCTGTATGTCTGTATGTCTGTATGTCTGTATGTCTGTATGTCTGTATGTCTGTATGTCTGTATGTCTGTATGTCTGTATGTCTGTATGTCTGTATGTCTGTATGTCTGTATGTCTGTATGTCTGTATGTCTGTATGTCTGTATGTCTGTATGTCTGTATGTCTGTATGTCTGTATGTCTGTATGTCTGTATGTCTGTATGTCTGTATGTCTGTATGTCTGTATGTCTGTATGTCTGTATGTCTGTATGTCTGTATGTCTGTATGTCTGTATGTCTGTATGTCTGTATGTCTGTATGTCTGTATGTCTGTATGTCTGTATGTCTGTATGTCTGTATGTCTGTATGTCTGTATGTCTGTATGTCTGTATGTCTGTATGTCTGTATGTCTGTATGTCTGTATGTCTGTATGTCTGTATGTCTGTATGTCTGTATGTCTGTATGTCTGTATGTCTGTATGTCTGTATGTCTGTATGTCTGTCTGTCTGTCTGTCTGTCTGTCTGTCTGTCTGTCTGTCTGTCTGTCTGTCTGTCTGTCTGTCTGTCTGTCTGTCTGTCTGTCTGTCTGTCTGTCTGTCTGTCTGTCTGTCTGTCTGTCTGTCTGTCTGTCTGTCTGTCTGTCTGTCTGTCTGTCTGTCTGTCTGTCTGTCTGTCTGTCTGTCTGTATTTTTTTTTTTTTTACAACAACATTTTATTCCAGCATGTTCCATTACAGAAATGTAATACTACATGCATATGGTTTTACATTATTGAACATATGAGATTACAGTAGAATCGTTATTGGTTTCGTACAATTATGAAATGGTAGTTATTTTTAAAAGTTCAAAGTCTATATTGTTCACATACTTGTGGAATAGTTTCATATGTTTTTCCACTAATTCTTGATTTGTGATAGGCCACTTCGCACCTTTAAGTGTCACGGCTTTCTTGAAATCGTTTCTTTCACGGTTAAGTAGTTCACACTCCCATAGGATGTGGTGCACCGTTTGTGTTTCCTTTTTACACACACATGTTGGATCATTCGTTAATTTGAATCGATGGAAGTATTCACCAAACTTCCCATGACCAGTAGTTACTGCTGTGAAGTTGTGGGTAAGCTTAAAATTCATTTTTAGTCTTTTTTCAATGCTGGGGAAATAGGTCTTTGTAAGTGCAGCATTTTGTGTGGTTTTCCACTCGTTTTCCCATCGTTTCAGACTCTCTTGTTTCAGTTCACTTTTCATGGTGCTAATGGGCTTTAAATCGTACACTATTGCTGTAGCTGTGTTGTTTGCTGCTTCTTTAGCTAGTGTATCAGCAAGCTCATTTCCTTGAATTCCTATATGCCCTTTAACCCATGTAAAGTTTATCTTCCATTCTTTGGATTTTAGGATTGATAGGTTGATTCTTATTTCCTCTATCAGAGGATAATGTTTTCGGTTATTCCGTAGAAGATCTAATGTTATCTGGCTATCAGTGTGCACTGCTGCAGATTTATCTTTAATTTCTATGGCATTAAGAATTTTAAGAGCTTGTAATGTAGCGATTTGCTCCGCTTGGTTGTTGGAGCACCTGTTGTGTAATTTAAAATGATATTTTTGTATTGATTGATCTAGATAGATTATAACAACTCCAGATCCTACACCCGTGTGAGTTTTGCTACCATCGGTGTATATTTGAATTGCATATGCCTCTGTTTCGTTCTTTTGTTCAATGATTATATTATCAGCAGGATGGGGCCATCTTTCGTAGCTTATTGGGATGTCAAGTTGGGCTGTTGTTTTTGCTCTTCCCCTTATAATATTGTGGTAATTGGCTATTTCCGTTAGTTTAATGATGATTGGAGTTGTTCCGGCCAGAGTACATAGGGCTTCGTGTGAAGTGGTCCTGAATGCTTTTGTAATTTTAATATTTACTAATCTTTGTACCTGTCTTATTTTCTGGGCATTATATTGTGTTTTTAAAGCATCTATCCAAACAGGTACTCCATAGGAGATCAGTGGCAAGATTGCTCCCTTGTAGATTATGCTCATTACTTCAGAACGCAGTCCCCAGTTGATTTTTGCCGATTTTCCTAATGCATATATTAGTTTCTTTGACTTTTCCACTATATGATCAATGATGTATGTAATGTATGTAATGTATGTAATGTATGTAATGTATGTAATGTATGTAATGTATGTAATGTATGTAATGTATGTAATGTATGTAATGTATGTAATGTATGTAATGTATGTAATGTATGTAATGTATGTAATGTATGTAATGTATGTAATGTATGTAATGTATGTAATGTATGTAATGTATGTAATGTATGTAATGTATGTAATGTATGTAATGTATGTAATGTATGTAATGTATGTAATGTATTTTTTTTTATTGATAAATAACAACATGCCCCATTACAGCTGTAACATTACATGCTTTCAAGACATAATATAAAATGTTGAATCATATAACATGCAAGTTACAAATTGGGATTTACATTGAGACATTTGTAGTTGACTTGTTACAAAACATTCTAGTGCTGCTTAAAGTCTATCTTTAACATAGAATTTTAGTTAGTTCACATATAACCTGGTCTATGTCATAATTTGACGATTACAATCTTTATAAAAATCTTAAAAGCGTTTAGGATTATAAAATAGGACCATTCCTTTGAATGGTACGTTTTATGTCTGTTTTGTGGCTAACCTATAATTTAAGTGAGAGAACAAACTTGTGAAATGCTCTTAAATGTTTTGATAACAATTCACTGTTCGTAGCTGGCCAGGTTCCTCCGTTCTTCCTTAGTTCATTTATGAGTGTCGACCTTTCTTGTTTGATGTCTGGACATTCATAGATTAAGTGGTTTACAGTTTGAGGGCCTCTGTTACAAGTACAGGTGGGATCTTCTATAATGTGAAATCTATAGAAGTAATATTTAGTTTTGCCATGTCCTGAAATTATTGCTGTAAGTTCCGATGATGTAGGTAGCTTTATGCAATGTCTTCCTTTAACTGAGGGAATAAAGGATTTTGTTAAAAGACCTTTTGTAGTCTTATTCCATCTGTCTTGCCATTGTTGTAAACATTTTTCCCTAATTTCAGCTATGATGGTCGATTTTGGTACTTTGTTGTAGATGATTGCACTTCGTTGGTCCAGCGCAGATTCTTTAGCTAATTTATCAGCTAACTCATTGCCTGGTATTCCTACATGTGCTTTCACCCAGCTGAAGTGTACTGTCCACTTGTTTTGGTTTAGAGTTGACATAGTGTTTAATATCATTTGTGCAATGGAATTATGTTTCTTATTGTTCTTCAGTAAACACAGTGTTACTTTGCTATCAGTGAAGATGGCAACGTTTTTGTCCTCATCTTTAAGTTCTTGCAAAGTGGAAATTACTTGAAGAGCTTTCAGGATTGCCAACTGCTCCGCTTGGTTATTAGAACAGCGATTGCCTAATTTGTACTTAAGTTGTCGTATTAGTTCTTCCTTCTGAAATACCGCAGCTGCAGCTCCCACTTTCTCTGCTATTTTGCTCCCATCTGTATAAATCTGAAACGTATATTGTAATTTGGGATTGATTTCCTCTATACAAATACGTTTCGCAGGGTGAACCCAGTAGTTTGTTTTCAGGGGTGCGTCGTAATCTCTGTCACCATGTAATGATTTATACTTATTTATTTCTCCCATAATAGTCAGATCTATTGGTTGGATTCCAGCTATAATACAAGATGCTTCATAAGAGATGGTCCTATATGCCTTTGCAATTTTTATATTGCATAATCTTTGAACTCTTTGGAGTTTCTTTAGATTTTTCTTATTTTTTATAGCTTCTTCCCATATCGGAGCTCCATAGGTTATTATCGGTTCGATGGCTCCCTTGTAAATTGTATGGAAAGCTTTGCATCCAAGACCCCAGTTCAATTTTGCAGATTTGGATAAGGCGTGTAAGAGAGCTAATGCTTTTTCTTGAATGTAATCTATAAGGCGTGTAAGAGAGCTAATGCTTTTTCTTGAATGTAATCTATATGTTTGTCGAATTTAAATTTTGAGTCTATATATATTCCTAAATATTTTAGTTCTTTTTTCTGTGCCAATTTTGTATCATTCAAGTAGATATGGATATCACCGTTGAGAGGGTGTCTCTTCCTTGTTATTAATAGTACTTGAGACTTTGTTTCATTGAAATTAATTTTGTTGTCTTTAGCCCAGAACTCTATTTTCTTGATATCCTGATTTGCGAAGTTTTCAGCGTCCATTATGCTGCTGCCTTTGGTCATTACTAGTAAGTCATCAGCAAAGGCTAAGACTTCGGTCCTTTCAGTAAATTCCAGGTTAAGTAGGGAATTGTATAATATATTCCAGTAACCTGGTCCACAGCTCGATCCTTGGGGGACGCCTTTTGTAACTTCTCTCTCGGATTTATATGAATTGAAGCATAAACTAGCTTTCCTATCATGAAAGTAGTTCTCCGATAGTTTATATAGATTTCTAGGGCAGCTGAGCTTTT
Organism: Tenodera sinensis; assembly: GCA_030765045.1. Classification (NCBI taxonomy): domain Eukaryota; kingdom Metazoa; phylum Arthropoda; class Insecta; order Mantodea; family Mantidae; genus Tenodera; species Tenodera sinensis. The sequence goes on along the minus strand of CM060964.1, from coordinate 228,710,143 downwards.
TCAAGTTATTAAGGATGCTGGGCCACCATGCTGCGTCAAATGCTCCTCTGACATCCAGACTAGTTAATATGATGTACTTATATTTTTGTAGATTCTGTTGTACAAACGCTTTCATCGCCATTCCTGCGTCCACTGTGCTTTTTTGAGGCATAAAACCAAACTGGTTTGAGTTGAAGAGGTTTCTTGAATTTATGTGATGAAGGATTCTCTCTATCATCAATTTCTCCAAAACTTTGCCAGCAGTGTTAAGCAGACTTATGGGGCGGTATTTTGAAACTTCTTCACTATCAATTTTCCCTGGTTTAACTATTGGAATTATTTTTGCGTTCTTCCATTTTTTGGGAAATATACCATTTTTCAGGCATCCATTGTACAGTGCAGTAAAGAAACGAGGGAAAAGCTTAAATGCCCTTAAGAATATTTTACTGGTAATGCCGTCTTCTCCTGGTGCCTTTTTAGGATTGAATGTTTCCAATGCGCACATAACTTCTGTCTGTGTAAATTCGACATCATCCGGGTTATAAATTTCTTCAGCCAGCTGTCTTCTATATTGTTTGTGTTGCTCACTGTCATCCTCTAAACTGTCTTTCGGAATGAAGTAGTCCATCATATAATCAAGTGTACTTGATGAATCAATTGTGTATGTTCCGTCTTCTTTTTTAAGTGTAGTCAGTGGTGTTTGGTCTCTCAATTTGCCGGCTGCAATTTTATAAATTATATTCCATGGGTTAGATCCATCAGTGATGCTACAATATTTCTTCCATGATATTATTTTTGCTGCATTAATTTTAGATTGATATTCACGATTGCCTTCTTGATACTGAAGTCTCCTCACTTGTCTTAATTTTTCATTATTTCTTGTTCTCTGGTATCGCCTTCTGAGTGCGTTCACCTTTTTTCTGAGTATCGTGAGCTCAGGTGACCACCATGGGACAGTTCTCCCATTGATCTCTTTTGTTTTCCCAGTGGTTCGAAATGATCCCTTACATGCAGAATTTATTCCTGCAAAACACTTTTCGACTAGTTGTTCTATATCTGTCGATTCATTTGTTATGTTGTAAAGTTCTGTGTCAAGCTCACCGTCATTCAAATCTGTATTAAGAAATTCTGTGAAATTTGTTATTAGGAGTTTATCAAATGTATTAAATTTATCATCTTTAATAATATATCTGGAGCCTTTGTGTGTAATTTCTCTGCTTCGATTTATTTTGCCTATCTTGAATGTAATTAATTTGTGGTCTGAGCAGCTTTCTTCTTCACTATTCTTCCATTCAATGATAAACTTCAATAATTTAGTGTTCACGATGGTGAGATCTATGTAGCTTCGACCTTGTGCACTTTCGAAAGTTGCCTCTCCAGTGTCTTCGTTGATAATATGTAAATCACAAGAAGTTATAAGGTCTACAAGTTTCTGTCCTCGTTCGTTATTAATTGTGTCGAACCACATTTTATTTCTGGCATTCGTGTCTGCTGAAATAACTAATCCGTGGTCTTTAATAACATTCAAAAATCTTTCAATTTTTTGTAGGTCTACTTCAATATCTCTAGTTATGTCGAAGTACATGCTTGCAGCGAAAAAGTTTTTGTCCCCATATTTAACTTCTATAACTACACAATCTTCATCAGATACCTGGGCTAATTTAATGACATCAATGCTTTTGTTGTTGATTATTATAGCTGCTCTTTTCCTCAGGTTACCACTTGTATATGTTCTTAATTTATTGGGAATTCCAGCAAGTTTGTTATTTAGCGTATATGGTTCCTGAACGAATATTAAATCAATATTGAATTCATTAATAATTTGTACTAAATTGCTCGTGGCTATCCTCGAATGTTTGACGTTTACTTGATAACATTTCAGAATATAACTATCCATATTAGGATTACTTTTCACCGCACGCTTATGTTGCAGGTAATTTATGGATCTCATATTTATTTTTCTGTGAGTTTCTGCCATGTCAGTAGTCAATTTTCTCTGTATTTCTTTTTATCATGTTCATGTAGCATATGCAACTTTTGTCCAAGGATGAGTGATTTTCATTCAATGATTTATCATTGTACCTATTGAAATTAACGCAATTGATGCATCGATAGCTGTCTTTGCTGGCCTTACATTCGCTAATCTTATGTTTCATTGCGCAGTGAGGGCATGTCAACTCTCTTTTGCAATCTTCTGCTTTATGATTGAATTTAGAACATTTATAGCATCTTAGAATTGAAATATAATCATCAGTATTGCAGATGTGCCATCCAATTTTTAACTTTTTACCTTGAAGTCGTTTCCTAAGTTCAGAGTTGACTTCTATGACCAAATTCTTGCGTTTCTTTCTGTCCTCAAATATGAATTTAGGAATAACATCTCCTTCATTGAGCTCTGCTTCCGAATTTTGCGATACAATCACTTCTACCGCGTTTTCCATTGTTATATCTTCTGGGACATTAAAAATAATCAATCTAGGGTTTCTAACTTTCGGTAGGTGACTCTCCAATTCAAGCCCACAAACGCTGTTTATTTCACTACATACCTTCTCTAAATCGCATTTTTTATCAGCCTCTATTAATATTTGTCCATTCTTCAATGATTTCATAGCAGTTACTCCAACTTTCATCTTAGCTGGATTCAGCTTTGTTTTGAGTAAAGTTTTGGTGTACTCTGTACTTTGATCAGTTTTGGATTTAACAAATAATTTGTAGATCTTCTTTTCTTTGTTCTTATTCAATTCAGAATCATATTCTCTACTGGTTAGTATATCAGAATATTGTTTCTTCCCTCTACCACCATAGGTTACTTTCGTCCACTCACCACTGTCACAGCCTTCCCCAGTGCTTAATCCGCCAGTGACACACTTAACACCTTGATGTAATTGGTTATGATCTGCGGAGACCCCAACCGCGGCGTCAGCATATAATTTTTTCTGGCTGGTAGTTGCTTTCTTCATTTCTATACGCAATTTGTTCAATTCTCTATCCTTTTCCTTGGAATCAGTCTTAAGCTTACAAATTACTTTCCTTAGTACATTTACCGATTTTACCAAACTTTCCTTTAAATCAAATCTCAAATGTTTGCTCACTTCGGTAACTTTTATTATTTTTTCAAGAGCACTTTCGATGCACTGATCGACTGTGTCAGACATCTTATCTCAATCTCTTATATGCGTATGTGATGCCTGTGATAATTTTAGTCTATCCTTCTTTAAATCCTTCTTTGAACTCTTTTCTTCTGTCACACTCTCCAACAAATCAAGTGCATCCTCTAAATCATCTGAATTAATCTGGGTCATTATGATTGTATAATAAGTAATCTGCTTTACTTAGAGTTACTATGAACATAACCTCCTGAGCTTGGGCAAATATGCTAACGTCACTTCCGGTTTGTCTCAGGCAACACTAATCGTTAATTCAAAATCAAGGCCTTATGGGGGCTTTATAACCAAATCCTTATGAAAACACAAAAAGAAATTCTAATTAAACACACACACACGTCGATCCCCTTAAATGCCTACAATAACACAACAACTGAACACTAAAACGAACTAAATGGAAAGTCAGTTTATACAAAACACGCAGTACAAACGCTACAAGAGTCTAATTTCTTGACGCACACAAACTTAAACGTACCATCTAAGTCGTATACATGTATGTATGTATGTATGTATGTATGTATGTATGTATGTATGTATGTATGTATGTATGTATGTATGTATGTATGTATGTATGTATGTATGTATGTATGTATGTATGTATGTATGTATGTATGTATGTATGTATGTATGTATGTATGTATGTATGTATGTATGTATGTATGTATGTATGTATGTATGTATGTATGTATGTATGTATGTATGTATGTATGTATGTATGTATGTATGTATGTATGTATGTATGTATGTATGTATGTATGTATGTATGTATGTATGTATGTATGTATGTATGTATGTATGTATGTATGTATGTATGTATGTATGTATGTATGTATGTATGTATGTATGTATGTATGTATGTATGTATGTATGTATGTATGTATGTATGTATGTATGTATGTATGTATGTATGTATGTATGTATGTATGTATGTATGTATGTATGTATGTATGTATGTATGTATGTATGTATGTATGTATGTATGTATGTATGTATGTATGTATGTATGTATGTATGTATGTATGTATGTATGTATGTATGTATGTATGTATGTATGTATGTATGTATGTATGTATGTATGTATGTATGTATGTATGTATGTATGTATGTATGTATGTATGTATGTATGTATGTATGTATGTATGTATGTATGTATGTATGTATGTATGTATGTATGTATGTATGTATGTATGTATGTATGTATGTATGTATGTATGTATGTATGTATGTATGTATGTATGTATGTATGTATGTATGTATGTATGTATGTATGTATGTATGTATGTATGTATGTATGTATGTATGTATGTATGTATGTATGTATGTATGTATGTATGTATGTATGTATGTATGTATGTATGTATGTATGTATGTATGTATGTATGTATGTATGTATGTATGTATGTATGTATGTATGTATGTATGTATGTATGTATGTATGTATGTATGTATGTATGTATGTATGTATGTATGTATGTATGTATGTATGTATGTATGTATGTATGTATGTATGTATGTATGTATGTATGTATGTATGTATGTATGTATGTATGTATGTATGTATGTATGTATGTATGTATGTATGTATGTATGTATGTATGTATGTATGTATGTATGTATGTATGTATGTATGTATGTATGTATGTATGTATGTATGTATGTATGTATGTATGTATGTATGTATGTATGTATGTATGTATGTATGTATGTATGTATGTATGTATGTATGTATGTATGTATGTATGTATGTATGTATGTATGTATGTATGTATGTATGTATGTATGTATGTATGTATGTATGTATGTATGTATGTATGTATGTATGTATGTATGTATGTATGTATGTATGTATGTATGTATGTATGTATGTATGTATGTATGTATGTATGTATGTATGTATGTATGTATGTATGTATGTATGTATGTATGTATGTATGTATGTATGTATGTATGTATGTATGTATGTATGTATGTATGTATGTATGTATGTATGTATGTATGTATGTATGTATGTATGTATGTATGTATGTATGTATGTATGTATGTATGTATGTATGTATGTATGTATGTATGTATGTATGTATGTATGTATGTATGTATGTATGTATGTATGTATGTATGTATGTATGTATGTATGTATGTATGTATGTATGTATGTATGTATGTATGTATGTATGTATGTATGTATGTATGTATGTATGTATGTATGTATGTATGTATGTATGTATGTATGTATGTATGTATGTATGTATGTATGTATGTATGTATGTATGTATGTATGTATGTATGTATGTATGTATGTATGTATGTATGTATGTATGTATGTATGTATGTATGTATGTATGTATGTATGTATGTATGTATGTATGTATGTATGTATGTATGTATGTATGTATGTATGTATGTATGTATGTATGTATGTATGTATGTATGTATGTATGTATGTATGTATGTATGTATGTATGTATGTATGTATGTATGTATGTATGTATGTATGTATGTATGTATGTATGTATGTATGTATGTATGTATGTATGTATGTATGTATGTATGTATGTATGTATGTATGTATGTATGTATGTATGTATGTATGTATGTATGTATGTATGTATGTATGTATGTATGTATGTATGTATGTATGTATGTATGTATGTATGTATGTATGTATGTATGTATGTATGTATGTATGTATGTATGTATGTATGTATGTATGTATGTATGTATGTATGTATGTATGTATGTATGTATGTATGTATGTATGTATGTATGTATGTATGTATGTATGTATGTATGTATGTATGTATGTATGTATGTATGTATGTATGTATGTATGTATGTATGTATGTATGTATGTATGTATGTATGTATGTATGTATGTATGTATGTATGTATGTATGTATGTATGTATGTATGTATGTATGTATGTATGTATGTATGTATGTATGTATGTATGTATGTATGTATGTATGTATGTATGTATGTATGTATGTATGTATGTATGTATGTATGTATGTATGTATGTATGTATGTATGTATGTATGTATGTATGTATGTATGTATGTATGTATGTATGTATGTATGTATGTATGTATGTATGTATGTATGTATGTATGTATGTATGTATGTATGTATGTATGTATGTATGTATGTATGTATGTATGTATGTATGTATGTATGTATGTATGTATGTATGTATGTATGTATGTATGTATGTATGTATGTATGTATGTATGTATGTATGTATGTATGTATGTATGTATGTATGTATGTATGTATGTATGTATGTATGTATGTATGTATGTATGTATGTATGTATGTATGTATGTATGTATGTATGTATGTATGTATGTATGTATGTATGTATGTATGTATGTATGTATGTATGTATGTATGTATGTATGTATGTATGTATGTATGTATGTATGTATGTATGTATGTATGTATGTATGTATGTATGTATGTATGTATGTATGTATGTATGTATGTATGTATGTATGTATGTATGTATGTATGTATGTATGTATGTATGTATGTATGTATGTATGTATGTATGTATGTATGTATGTATGTATGTATGTATGTATGTATGTATGTATGTATGTATGTATGTATGTATGTATGTATGTATGTATGTATGTATGTATGTATGTATGTATGTATGTATGTATGTATGTATGTATGTATGTATGTATGTATGTATGTATGTATGTATGTATGTATGTATGTATGTATGTATGTATGTATGTATGTATGTATGTATGTATGTATGTATGTATGTATGTATGTATGTATGTATGTATGTATGTATGTATGTATGTATGTATGTATGTATGTATGTATGTATGTATGTATGTATGTATGTATGTATGTATGTATGTATGTATGTATGTATGTATGTATGTATGTATGTATGTATGTATGTATGTATGTATGTATGTATGTATGTATGTATGTATGTATGTATGTATGTATGTATGTATGTATGTATGTATGTATGTATGTATGTATGTATGTATGTATGTATGTATGTATGTATGTATGTATGTATGTATGTATGTATGTATGTATGTATGTATGTATGTATGTATGTATGTATGTATGTATGTATGTATGTATGTATGTATGTATGTATGTATGTATGTATGTATGTATGTATGTATGTATGTATGTATGTATGTATGTATGTATGTATGTATGTATGTATGTATGTATGTATGTATGTATGTATGTATGTATGTATGTATGTATGTATGTATGTATGTATGTATGTATGTATGTATGTATGTATGTATGTATGTATGTATGTATGTATGTATGTATGTATGTATGTATGTATGTATGTATGTATGTATGTATGTATGTATGTATGTATGTATGTATGTATGTATGTATGTATGTATGTATGTCTGTATGTCTGTATGTCTGTATGTCTGTATGTCTGTATGTCTGTATGTCTGTATGTCTGTATGTCTGTATGTCTGTATGTCTGTATGTCTGTATGTCTGTATGTCTGTATGTCTGTATGTCTGTATGTCTGTATGTCTGTATGTCTGTATGTCTGTATGTCTGTATGTCTGTATGTCTGTATGTCTGTATGTCTGTATGTCTGTATGTCTGTATGTCTGTATGTCTGTATGTCTGTATGTCTGTATGTCTGTATGTCTGTATGTCTGTATGTCTGTATGTCTGTATGTCTGTATGTCTGTATGTCTGTATGTCTGTATGTCTGTATGTCTGTATGTCTGTATGTCTGTATGTCTGTATGTCTGTATGTCTGTATGTCTGTATGTCTGTATGTCTGTATGTCTGTATGTCTGTATGTCTGTATGTCTGTATGTCTGTATGTCTGTATGTCTGTATGTCTGTATGTCTGTATGTCTGTATGTCTGTATGTCTGTATGTCTGTATGTCTGTATGTCTGTATGTCTGTATGTCTGTATGTCTGTATGTCTGTATGTCTGTATGTCTGTATGTCTGTATGTCTGTATGTCTGTATGTCTGTATGTCTGTATGTCTGTATGTCTGTATGTCTGTATGTCTGTATGTCTGTATGTCTGTATGTCTGTATGTCTGTATGTCTGTATGTCTGTATGTCTGTATGTCTGTATGTCTGTATGTCTGTATGTCTGTATGTCTGTATGTCTGTATGTCTGTATGTCTGTATGTCTGTATGTCTGTATGTCTGTATGTCTGTATGTCTGTATGTCTGTATGTCTGTATGTCTGTATGTCTGTATGTCTGTATGTCTGTATGTCTGTATGTCTGTATGTCTGTATGTCTGTATGTCTGTATGTCTGTATGTCTGTATGTCTGTATGTCTGTATGTCTGTATGTCTGTATGTCTGTATGTCTGTATGTCTGTATGTCTGTATGTCTGTATGTCTGTATGTCTGTATGTCTGTATGTCTGTATGTCTGTATGTCTGTATGTCTGTATGTCTGTATGTCTGTATGTCTGTATGTCTGTATGTCTGTATGTCTGTCTGTCTGTCTGTCTGTCTGTCTGTCTGTCTGTCTGTCTGTCTGTCTGTCTGTCTGTCTGTCTGTCTGTCTGTCTGTCTGTCTGTCTGTCTGTCTGTCTGTCTGTCTGTCTGTCTGTCTGTCTGTCTGTCTGTCTGTCTGTCTGTCTGTCTGTCTGTCTGTCTGTCTGTCTGTCTGTCTGTCTGTCTGTCTGTATTTTTTTTTTTTTACAACAACATTTTATTCCAGCATGTTCCATTACAGAAATGTAATACTACATGCATATGGTTTTACATTATTGAACATATGAGATTACAGTAGAATCGTTATTGGTTTCGTACAATTATGAAATGGTAGTTATTTTTAAAAGTTCAAAGTCTATATTGTTCACATACTTGTGGAATAGTTTCATATGTTTTTCCACTAATTCTTGATTTGTGATAGGCCACTTCGCACCTTTAAGTGTCACGGCTTTCTTGAAATCGTTTCTTTCACGGTTAAGTAGTTCACACTCCCATAGGATGTGGTGCACCGTTTGTGTTTCCTTTTTACACACACATGTTGGATCATTCGTTAATTTGAATCGATGGAAGTATTCACCAAACTTCCCATGACCAGTAGTTACTGCTGTGAAGTTGTGGGTAAGCTTAAAATTCATTTTTAGTCTTTTTTCAATGCTGGGGAAATAGGTCTTTGTAAGTGCAGCATTTTGTGTGGTTTTCCACTCGTTTTCCCATCGTTTCAGACTCTCTTGTTTCAGTTCACTTTTCATGGTGCTAATGGGCTTTAAATCGTACACTATTGCTGTAGCTGTGTTGTTTGCTGCTTCTTTAGCTAGTGTATCAGCAAGCTCATTTCCTTGAATTCCTATATGCCCTTTAACCCATGTAAAGTTTATCTTCCATTCTTTGGATTTTAGGATTGATAGGTTGATTCTTATTTCCTCTATCAGAGGATAATGTTTTCGGTTATTCCGTAGAAGATCTAATGTTATCTGGCTATCAGTGTGCACTGCTGCAGATTTATCTTTAATTTCTATGGCATTAAGAATTTTAAGAGCTTGTAATGTAGCGATTTGCTCCGCTTGGTTGTTGGAGCACCTGTTGTGTAATTTAAAATGATATTTTTGTATTGATTGATCTAGATAGATTATAACAACTCCAGATCCTACACCCGTGTGAGTTTTGCTACCATCGGTGTATATTTGAATTGCATATGCCTCTGTTTCGTTCTTTTGTTCAATGATTATATTATCAGCAGGATGGGGCCATCTTTCGTAGCTTATTGGGATGTCAAGTTGGGCTGTTGTTTTTGCTCTTCCCCTTATAATATTGTGGTAATTGGCTATTTCCGTTAGTTTAATGATGATTGGAGTTGTTCCGGCCAGAGTACATAGGGCTTCGTGTGAAGTGGTCCTGAATGCTTTTGTAATTTTAATATTTACTAATCTTTGTACCTGTCTTATTTTCTGGGCATTATATTGTGTTTTTAAAGCATCTATCCAAACAGGTACTCCATAGGAGATCAGTGGCAAGATTGCTCCCTTGTAGATTATGCTCATTACTTCAGAACGCAGTCCCCAGTTGATTTTTGCCGATTTTCCTAATGCATATATTAGTTTCTTTGACTTTTCCACTATATGATCAATGATGTATGTAATGTATGTAATGTATGTAATGTATGTAATGTATGTAATGTATGTAATGTATGTAATGTATGTAATGTATGTAATGTATGTAATGTATGTAATGTATGTAATGTATGTAATGTATGTAATGTATGTAATGTATGTAATGTATGTAATGTATGTAATGTATGTAATGTATGTAATGTATGTAATGTATGTAATGTATGTAATGTATGTAATGTATGTAATGTATGTAATGTATGTAATGTATTTTTTTTTATTGATAAATAACAACATGCCCCATTACAGCTGTAACATTACATGCTTTCAAGACATAATATAAAATAGTGAATCATATAACATGCAAGTTACAAATTGGAATTTACATTGAGACATTTGTAGTTCATTTGTTACAGAACATTCTAGTGCTGCTTAAAGTCTATCTTTAACATAGAATTTTAGTAAGTTCACATATAACCTGGTCTATGTCATAATTTGACGATTACAATCTATATAAAAATCTTAAAAGCAATTAGGATTATAACACAGGACCATTCCTTTGAATGGTATGTTTTATGTCTGTTTTGTGGCTAACCTATAATTTAAGTGACAGAACAAACTTGTGAAATGCTCTTAAATGTTTTGATAACAATTCACTGTTCGTAGCTGGCCAGGTTCCTCCGTTCTTCCTTAATTCATTTATGAGTGTCGACCTTTCTTGTTTGATGTCTGGTCATTCATAGATTAAGTGGTTTACAGTTTGAGGGCCTCTGTTACAAGTACAGGTGGGATCTTCTATAATGTGAAATCTATATAAGTAATATTTAGTTTTGCCATGTCCTGAAATTATTGCTGTAAGTTCCGATGATGTAGGTAGCTTTATGCAATGTCTTCCTTTAACTGAGGGAATAAAAGATTTTGTTAAAAGACCTTTTGTAGTCTTATGCCATCTGTCTTGCCATTGTTGTAAACATTTTTCCCTAATTTCAGCTATGATGGTCGATTTTGGTACTTTGTTGTAGATGATTGCACTTCGTTGGTCCAGCGCAGATTCTTTAGCTAATTTATCAGCTAACTCATTGCCTGGTATTCCTACATGTGCTTTCACCCAGCTGAAGTGTACTGTCCACTTGTTTTGGTTTAGAGTTGACATAGTGTTTAATATCATTTGTGCAATGTAATTATGTTTCTTATTGTTCTTAAGTAAACACAGTGTTACTTTGCTATCAGTGAAGATGGCAACGTTTTTGTCCTCATCTTTAAGTTCTTGCAAAGTGGAAATTACTTGAAGAGCTTTCAGGATTGCCAACTGCTCCGCTTGGTTATTAGAACAGCGATTGCCTAATTTGTACTTAAGTTGTCGTATTAGTTCTTCCTTCTGAAATACCGCAGCTGCAGCTCCCACTTTCTCTGCTATTTTGCTCCCATCTGTATAAATCTGAAATGTATATTGTAATTTGGGATTGATTTCCTCTATACAAATACGTTTCGCAGGGTGAACCCAGTGGTTTGTTTTCAGGGGTGCGTCGTAATCTCTGTCACCATGTAATGATTTATACTTATTTATTTCTCCCATAATAGTCAGATCTATTGGTTGGATTCCAGCTATAATACAAGATGCTTCATAAGAGATGGTCCTATATGCCTTTGCAATTTTTATATTGCATAATCTTTGAACTCTTTGGAGTTTCTTTAGATTTTTCTTATTTTTTATAGCTTCTTCCCATATCGGAGCTCCATAGGTTATTATCGGTTCGATGGCTCCCTTGTAAATTGTATGGAAAGCTTTGCATCCAAGACCCCAGTTCAATTTTGCAGATTTGGATAAGACGTGTAAGAGAGCTAATGCTTTTTCTTGAATGTAATCTATATGTTTGTCGAATTTAAATTTTGAGTCTATATATATTCCTAAATATTTTAGTTCTTTTTTCTGTGTCAATTTTGTATCATTCAAGTAGCTATGGATATCACCATTGAGAGGGTGTCTCTTCCTTGTTATTAATAGTACTTGAGACTTTGTTTCATTGAAATTAATTTTGTTGTCTTTAGCCCAGCACTCTATTTTCTTGATATCCTGATTTGCGAAGTTTTCAGCGTCCATTATGCTGCTGCCTTTGGTCATTACTAGTAAGTCATCAGCAAAGGCTAAGACTTCGGTCCTTTCAGTAAATTCCAGGTTAAGTAGGGAATTATATAATATATTCCAGTAACCTGGTCCACAGCTCGATCCTTGGATGACGCCTTTTGTAACTTCTCTCTCTGATTTATATGAATTGAAGCATAAACTAGCTTTCCTATCATGAAAGTAGTTCTCCGATAGTTTATATGGATTTCTAGGGCAGCTGAGCTTTTTCAAGTTATTAAGGATGCTGGGCCACCATGCTGCGTCAAATGCTCCTCTGACATCCAGACTAGTTAAAATGATGTACTTATATTTTTGTAGATTCTGTTGTACAAACGCTTTCATCGCCATTCCTGCGTCCACTGTGTTTTTTTGAGGCATAAAACCAAACTGGTTTGAGTTGAAGAGGTTTCTTGAATTTATGTGATGAAGGATTCTCTCTATCATCAATTTCTCCAAAACTTTGCCAGCAGTGTTAAGCAGACTTATGGGGCGGTATTTTGAAACTTCTTCACTATCAATTTTCCCTGGTTTAACTATTGGAATTATTTTTGCGTTCTTCCATTTTTTGGGAAATATACCATTTTTCAGGCATCCATTGTACAGTACAGTAAAGAAATGAGGGAAAAGCTTAAATGCCCTTAAGAATATTTTACTGGTAATGCCGTCTTCTCCTGGTGCCTTTTTAGGATTGAATGTTTCCAATGCGCACATAACTTCTGTCTGTGTAAATTCGACATCATCCGGGTTATAAATTTCTTCAGCCAGCTGTCTTCTATATTGTTTGTGTTGCTCACTGTCATCCTCTAAACTGTCTTTCGGAATGAAGTAGTCCATCATATAATCAAGTGTACTTGATGAATCAATTGTGTATGTTCCGTCTTCTTTTTTAAGTGTAGTCAGTGGTGTTTGGTCTCTCAATTTGCCGGCTGCAATTTTATAAATTATATTCCATGGGTTAGATCCATCAGTGATGCTACAATATTTCTTCCATGATATTATTTTTGCTGCATTAATTTTAGATTGATATTCACGATTGCCTTCTTGATACTGAAGTCTCCTCACTTGTCTTAATTTTTCATTATTTCTTGTTCTCTGGTATCGCCTTCTGAGTGCGTTCACCTTTTTTCTGAGTATCGTGAGCTCAGGTGACCACCATGGGACAGTTCTCCCATTGATCTCTTTTGTTTTCCCAGTGGTTCGAAATGATCCCTTACATGCAGAATTTATTCCTGCAAAACACTTTTCGACTAGTTGTTCTATATCTGTCGATTCATTTGTTATGTTGTAAAGTTCTGTGTCAAGCTCACCGTCATTCAAATCTGTATTAAGAAATTCTGTGAAATTTGTTATTAGGAGTTTATCAAATGTATTAAATTTATCATCTTTAATAATATATCTGGAGCCTTTGTGTGTAATTTCTCTGCTTCGATTTATTTTGCCTATCTTGAATGTAATTAATTTGTGGTCTGAGCAGCTTTCTTCTTCACTATTCTTCCATTCAATGATAAACTTCAATAATTTAGTGTTCACGATGGTGAGATCTATGTAGCTTCGACCTTGTGCACTTTCGAAAGTTGCCTCTCCAGTGTCTTCGTTGATAATATGTAAATCACAAGAAGTTATAAGGTCTACAAGTTTCTGTCCTCGTTCGTTATTAATTGTGTCGAACCACATTTTATTTCTGGCATTCGTGTCTGCTGAAATAACTAATCCGTGGTCTTTAATAACATTCAAAAATCTTTCAATTTTTTGTAGGTCTACTTCAATATCTCTAGTTATGTCGAAGTACATGCTTGCAGCGAAAAAGTTTTTGTCCCCATATTTAACTTCTATAACTACACAATCTTCATCAGATACCTGGGCTAATTTAATGACATCAATGCTTTTGTTGTTGATTATTATAGCTGCTCTTTTCCTCAGGTTACCACTTGTATATGTTCTTAATTTATTGGGAATTCCAGCAAGTTTGTTATTTAGCGTATATGGTTCCTGAACGAATATTAAATCAATATTGAATTCATTAATAATTTGTACTAAATTGCTCGTGGCTATCCTCGAATGTTTGACGTTTACTTGATAACATTTCAGAATATAACTATCCATATTAGGATTACTTTTCACCGCACGCTTATGTTGCAGGTAATTTATGGATCTCATATTTATTTTTCTGTGAGTTTCTGCCATGTCAGTAGTCAATTTTCTCTGTATTTCTTTTTATCATGTTCATGTAGCATATGCAACTTTTGTCCAAGGATGAGTGATTTTCATTCAATGATTTATCATTGTACCTATTGAAATTAACGCAATTGATGCATCGATAGCTGTCTTTGCTGGCCTTACATTCGCTAATCTTATGTTTCATTGCGCAGTGAGGGCATGTCAACTCTCTTTTGCAATCTTCTGCTTTATGATTGAATTTAGAACATTTATAGCATCTTAGAATTGAAATATAATCATCAGTATTGCAGATGTGCCATCCAATTTTTAACTTTTTACCTTGAAGTCGTTTCCTAAGTTCAGAGTTGACTTCTATGACCAAATTCTTGCGTTTCTTTCTGTCCTCAAATATGAATTTAGGAATAACATCTCCTTCATTGAGCTCTGCTTCCGAATTTTGCGATACAATCACTTCTACCGCGTTTTCCATTGTTATATCTTCTGGGACATTAAAAATAATCAATCTAGGGTTTCTAACTTTCGGTAGGTGACTCTCCAATTCAAGCCCACAAACGCTGTTTATTTCACTACATACCTTCTCTAAATCGCATTTTTTATCAGCCTCTATTAATATTTGTCCATTCTTCAATGATTTCATAGCAGTTACTCCAACTTTCATCTTAGCTGGATTCAGCTTTGTTTTGAGTAAAGTTTTGGTGTACTCTGTACTTTGATCAGTTTTGGATTTAACAAATAATTTGTAGATCTTCTTTTCTTTGTTCTTATTCAATTCAGAATCATATTCTCTACTGGTTAGTATATCAGAATATTGTTTCTTCCCTCTACCACCATAGGTTACTTTCGTCCACTCACCACTGTCACAGCCTTCCCCAGTGCTTAATCCGCCAGTGACACACTTAACACCTTGATGTAATTGGTTATGATCTGCGGAGACCCCAACCGCGGCGTCAGCATATAATTTTTTCTGGCTGGTAGTTGCTTTCTTCATTTCTATACGCAATTTGTTCAATTCTCTATCCTTTTCCTTGGAATCAGTCTTAAGCTTACAAATTACTTTCCTTAGTACATTTACCGATTTTACCAAACTTTCCTTTAAATCAAATCTCAAATGTTTGCTCACTTCGGTAACTTTTATTATTTTTTCAAGAGCACTTTCGATGCACTGATCGACTGTGTCAGACATCTTATCTCAATCTCTTATATGCGTATGTGATGCCTGTGATAATTTTAGTCTATCCTTCTTTAAATCCTTCTTTGAACTCTTTTCTTCTGTCACACTCTCCAACAAATCAAGTGCATCCTCTAAATCATCTGAATTAATCTGGGTCATTATGATTGTATAATAAGTAATCTGCTTTACTTAGAGTTACTATGAACATAACCTCCTGAGCTTGGGCAAATATGCTAACGTCACTTCCGGTTTGTCTCAGGCAACACTAATCGTTAATTCAAAATCAAGGCCTTATGGGGGCTTTATAACCAAATCCTTATGAAAACACAAAAAGAAATTCTAATTAAACACACACACACGTCGATCCCCTTAAATGCCTACAATAACACAACAACTGAACACTAAAACGAACTAAATGGAAAGTCAGTTTATACAAAACACGCAGTACAAACGCTACAAGAGTCTAATTTCTTGACACACACAAACTTAAACGTACCATCCCTGCCGTATACCCTCAACAATTGTCATGTATGTATGTATGTATGTAATGCGATGCGATGCGATGCGATGCGATGCGATGCGATGCGATGCGATGCGATGCGATGCGATGCGATGCGATGCGATGCGATGCGATGCGATGCGATGCGATGCGATGCGATGCGATGCGATGCGATGCGATGCGATGCGATGCGATGCGATGCGATGCGATGCGATGCGATGCGATGCGATGCGATGCGATGCGATGCGATGCGATGCGATGCGATGCGATGCGATGCGATGCGATGCGATGCGATGCGATGCGATGCGATGCGATGCGATGCGATGCGATGCGATGCGATGCGATGCGATGCGATGCGATGCGATGCGATGCGATGCGATGCGATGCGATGCGATGCGATGCGATGCGATGCGATGCGATGCGATGCGATGCGATGCGATGCGATGCGATGCGATGCGATGCGATGCGATGCGATGCGATGCGATGCGATGCGATGCGATGCGATGCGATGCGATGCGATGCGATGCGATGCGATGCGATGCGATGCGATGCGATGCGATGCGATGCGATGCGATGCGATGCGATGCGATGCGATGCGATGCGATGCGATGCGATGCGATGCGATGCGATGCGATGCGATGCGATGCGATGCGATGCGATGCGATGCGATGCGATGCGATGCGATGCGATGCGATGCGATGCGATGCGATGCGATGCGATGCGATGCGATGCGATGCGATGCGATGCGATGCGATGCGATGCGATGCGATGCGATGCGATGCGATGCGATGCGATGCGATGCGATGCGATGCGATGCGATGCGATGCGATGCGATGCGATGCGATGCGATGCGATGCGATGCGATGCGATGCGATGCGATGCGATGCGATGCGATGCGATGCGATGCGATGCGATGCGATGCGATGCGATGCGATGCGATGCGATGCGATGCGATGCGATGCGATGCGATGCGATGCGATGCGATGCGATGCGATGCGATGCGATGCGATGCGATGCGATGCGATGCGATGCGATGCGATGCGATGCGATGCGATGCGATGCGATGCGATGCGATGCGATGCGATGCGATGCGATGCGATGCGATGCGATGCGATGCGATGCGATGCGATGCGATGCGATGCGATGCGATGCGATGCGATGCGATGCGATGCGATGCGATGCGATGCGATGCGATGCGATGCGATGCGATGCGATGCGATGCGATGCGATGCGATGCGATGCGATGCGATGCGATGCGATGCGATGCGATGCGATGCGATGCGATGCGATGCGATGCGATGCGATGCGATGCGATGCGATGCGATGCGATGCGATGCGATGCGATGCGATGCGATGCGATGCGATGCGATGCGATGCGATGCGATGCGATGCGATGCGATGCGATGCGATGCGATGCGATGCGATGCGATGCGATGCGATGCGATGCGATGCGATGCGATGCGATGCGATGCGATGCGATGCGATGCGATGCGATGCGATGCGATGCGATGCGATGCGATGCGATGCGATGCGATGCGATGCGATGCGATGCGATGCGATGCGATGCGATGCGATGCGATGCGATGCGATGCGATGCGATGCGATGCGATGCGATGCGATGCGATGCGATGCGATGCGATGCGATGCGATGCGATGCGATGCGATGCGATGCGATGCGATGCGATGCGATGCGATGCGATGCGATGCGATGCGATGCGATGCGATGCGATGCGATGCGATGCGATGCGATGCGATGCGATGCGATGCGATGCGATGCGATGCGATGCGATGCGATGCGATGCGATGCGATGCGATGCGATGCGATGCGATGCGATGCGATGCGATGCGATGCGATGCGATGCGATGCGATGCGATGCGATGCGATGCGATGCGATGCGATGCGATGCGATGCGATGCGATGCGATGCGATGCGATGCGATGCGATGCGATGCGATGCGATGCGATGCGATGCGATGCGATGCGATGCGATGCGATGCGATGCGATGCGATGCGATGCGATGCGATGCGATGCGATGCGATGCGATGCGATGCGATGCGATGCGATGCGATGCGATGCGATGCGATGCGATGCGATGCGATGCGATGCGATGCGATGCGATGCGATGCGATGCGATGCGATGCGATGCGATGCGATGCGATGCGATGCGATGCGATGCGATGCGATGCGATGCGATGCGATGCGATGCGATGCGATGCGATGCGATGCGATGCGATGCGATGCGATGCGATGCGATGCGATGCGATGCGATGCGATGCGATGCGATGCGATGCGATGCGATGCGATGCGATGCGATGCGATGCGATGCGATGCGATGCGATGCGATGCGATGCGATGCGATGCGATGCGATGCGATGCGATGCGATGCGATGCGATGCGATGCGATGCGATGCGATGCGATGCGATGCGATGCGATGCGATGCGATGCGATGCGATGCGATGCGATGCGATGCGATGCGATGCGATGCGATGCGATGCGATGCGATGCGATGCGATGCGATGCGATGCGATGCGATGCGATGCGATGCGATGCGATGCGATGCGATGCGATGCGATGCGATGCGATGCGATGCGATGCGATGCGATGCGATGCGATGCGATGCGATGCGATGCGATGCGATGCGATGCGATGCGATGCGATGCGATGCGATGCGATGCGATGCGATGCGATGCGATGCGATGCGATGCGATGCGATGCGATGCGATGCGATGCGATGCGATGCGATGCGATGCGATGCGATGCGATGCGATGCGATGCGATGCGATGCGATGCGATGCGATGCGATGCGATGCGATGCGATGCGATGCGATGCGATGCGATGCGATGCGATGCGATGCGATGCGATGCGATGCGATGCGATGCGATGCGATGCGATGCGATGCGATGCGATGCGATGCGATGCGATGCGATGCGATGCGATGCGATGCGATGCGATGCGATGCGATGCGATGCGATGCGATGCGATGCGATGCGATGCGATGCGATGCGATGCGATGCGATGCGATGCGATGCGATGCGATGCGATGCGATGCGATGCGATGCGATGCGATGCGATGCGATGCGATGCGATGCGATGCGATGCGATGCGATGCGATGCGATGCGATGCGATGCGATGCGATGCGATGCGATGCGATGCGATGCGATGCGATGCGATGCGATGCGATGCGATGCGATGCGATGCGATGCGATGCGATGCGATGCGATGCGATGCGATGCGATGCGATGCGATGCGATGCGATGCGATGCGATGCGATGCGATGCGATGCGATGCGATGCGATGCGATGCGATGCGATGCGATGCGATGCGATGCGATGCGATGCGATGCGATGCGATGCGATGCGATGCGATGCGATGCGATGCGATGCGATGCGATGCGATGCGATGCGATGCGATGCGATGCGATGCGATGCGATGCGATGCGATGCGATGCGATGCGATGCGATGCGATGCGATGCGATGCGATGCGATGCGATGCGATGCGATGCGATGCGATGCGATGCGATGCGATGCGATGCGATGCGATGCGATGCGATGCGATGCGATGCGATGCGATGCGATGCGATGCGATGCGATGCGATGCGATGCGATGCGATGCGATGCGATGCGATGCGATGCGATGCGATGCGATGCGATGCGATGCGATGCGATGCGATGCGATGCGATGCGATGCGATGCGATGCGATGCGATGCGATGCGATGCGATGCGATGCGATGCGATGCGATGCGATGCGATGCGATGCGATGCGATGCGATGCGATGCGATGCGATGCGATGCGATGCGATGCGATGCGATGCGATGCGATGCGATGCGATGCGATGCGATGCGATGCGATGCGATGCGATGCGATGCGATGCGATGCGATGCGATGCGATGCGATGCGATGCGATGCGATGCGATGCGATGCGATGCGATGCGATGCGATGCGATGCGATGCGATGCGATGCGATGCGATGCGATGCGATGCGATGCGATGCGATGCGATGCGATGCGATGCGATGCGATGCGATGCGATGCGATGCGATGCGATGCGATGCGATGCGATGCGATGCGATGCGATGCGATGCGATGCGATGCGATGCGATGCGATGCGATGCGATGCGATGCGATGCGATGCGATGCGATGCGATGCGATGCGATGCGATGCGATGCGATGCGATGCGATGCGATGCGATGCGATGCGATGCGATGCGATGCGATGCGATGCGATGCGATGCGATGCGATGCGATGCGATGCGATGCGATGCGATGCGATGCGATGCGATGCGATGCGATGCGATGCGATGCGATGCGATGCGATGCGATGCGATGCGATGCGATGCGATGCGATGCGATGCGATGCGATGCGATGCGATGCGATGCGATGCGATGCGATGCGATGCGATGCGATGCGATGCGATGCGATGCGATGCGATGCGATGCGATGCGATGCGATGCGATGCGATGCGATGCGATGCGATGCGATGCGATGCGATGCGATGCGATGCGATGCGATGCGATGCGATGCGATGCGATGCGATGCGATGCGATGCGATGCGATGCGATGCGATGCGATGCGATGCGATGCGATGCGATGCGATGCGATGCGATGCGATGCGATGCGATGCGATGCGATGCGATGCGATGCGATGCGATGCGATGCGATGCGATGCGATGCGATGCGATGCGATGCGATGCGATGCGATGCGATGCGATGCGATGCGATGCGATGCGATGCGATGCGATGCGATGCGATGCGATGCGATGCGATGCGATGCGATGCGATGCGATGCGATGCGATGCGATGCGATGCGATGCGATGCGATGCGATGCGATGCGATGCGATGCGATGCGATGCGATGCGATGCGATGCGATGCGATGCGATGCGATGCGATGCGATGCGATGCGATGCGATGCGATGCGATGCGATGCGATGCGATGCGATGCGATGCGATGCGATGCGATGCGATGCGATGCGATGCGATGCGATGCGATGCGATGCGATGCGATGCGATGCGATGCGATGCGATGCGATGCGATGCGATGCGATGCGATGCGATGCGATGCGATGCGATGCGATGCGATGCGATGCGATGCGATGCGATGCGATGCGATGCGATGCGATGCGATGCGATGCGATGCGATGCGATGCGATGCGATGCGATGCGATGCGATGCGATGCGATGCGATGCGATGCGATGCGATGCGATGCGATGCGATGCGATGCGATGCGATGCGATGCGATGCGATGCGATGCGATGCGATGCGATGCGATGCGATGCGATGCGATGCGATGCGATGCGATGCGATGCGATGCGATGCGATGCGATGCGATGCGATGCGATGCGATGCGATGCGATGCGATGCGATGCGATGCGATGCGATGCGATGCGATGCGATGCGATGCGATGCGATGCGATGCGATGCGATGCGATGCGATGCGATGCGATGCGATGCGATGCGATGCGATGCGATGCGATGCGATGCGATGCGATGCGATGCGATGCGATGCGATGCGATGCGATGCGATGCGATGCGATGCGATGCGATGCGATGCGATGCGATGCGATGCGATGCGATGCGATGCGATGCGATGCGATGCGATGCGATGCGATGCGATGCGATGCGATGCGATGCGATGCGATGCGATGCGATGCGATGCGATGCGATGCGATGCGATGCGATGCGATGCGATGCGATGCGATGCGATGCGATGCGATGCGATGCGATGCGATGCGATGCGATGCGATGCGATGCGATGCGATGCGATGCGATGCGATGCGATGCGATGCGATGCGATGCGATGCGATGCGATGCGATGCGATGCGATGCGATGCGATGCGATGCGATGCGATGCGATGCGATGCGATGCGATGCGATGCGATGCGATGCGATGCGATGCGATGCGATGCGATGCGATGCGATGCGATGCGATGCGATGCGATGCGATGCGATGCGATGCGATGCGATGCGATGCGATGCGATGCGATGCGATGCGATGCGATGCGATGCGATGCGATGCGATGCGATGCGATGCGATGCGATGCGATGCGATGCGATGCGATGCGATGCGATGCGATGCGATGCGATGCGATGCGATGCGATGCGATGCGATGCGATGCGATGCGATGCGATGCGATGCGATGCGATGCGATGCGATGCGATGCGATGCGATGCGATGCGATGCGATGCGATGCGATGCGATGCGATGCGATGCGATGCGATGCGATGCGATGCGATGCGATGCGATGCGATGCGATGCGATGCGATGCGATGCGATGCGATGCGATGCGATGCGATGCGATGCGATGCGATGCGATGCGATGCGATGCGATGCGATGCGATGCGATGCGATGCGATGCGATGCGATGCGATGCGATGTAATGTAATGTGTGTAATGTATGTAATGTATACTGCACTTTCAGAGCAGAGAAAAACAACTCATCCGCATCACCTTGTGTACATCAGCTGCTGTTATTGTCTTTCCACATGCGCAGTGGACAAACCGTGCATTTTGTTAAGGCAAATTTTGCAAAAGTATGTCAATTTCGCCATTTTGTATTTCCTCAATTCCTTTTCCACATTCCCTTCGTTAAAAATGTAAATACATTTGATGCCTCCATTCACAGTCTTCGTAACATTAATCATACTGATGCTGCTCCTGCTGCTGTAGCTGCAAGAATTCACCACATTTAGTGCTGTCAGAGAGGTTTCTTTTTACTTTCTCTACCATGTATACTCATGGAAAAAAGGCATGTCTGGAACGGATACATACATATGAGTCATTCCACGCCAAATTGCAGAAAATATGGTAAAAATTGACCTTAATGTCTCAATTTTTCTTGAAATTTTTTACGTGTTTTGGAACAAAATACATCGGACTTCTTCGTTTTATAAAAGAAGTTTATTTTGGCAGATATTAATTGTTCAAATGTACCAAAAGTCGCGCGCTTCTCACCCTTCGATCAATCACACCTACGATTGTAATCAAACAAATTACTTGATCTTTGGTTCAAATTAAAGATAATTCGCAGTCTTTTGTGAGGTATTTATTAGAAACTTTTATTAATTATTATTGATATTATATTTTATACGATTCAGTTTTTAAGGTTAGATATGAAATAAATTCGGCCATTTAAAAATCTGAAAATAAAACTACAAATACACTGAAGTTTACTGAATATTCCCAGAAAAAATCAGAATAGAGTCTCTAATATTTCAGTTGTAATTAAATAGCTTACAAATCAGTGAAGCGGATTCATGTGGCAGTGGTGACAGCTACCGCAACCCCGCACAATTGCCGCCTTCCGTTCTGGCGACTGTTGACTGCTTGTGGTCCTATGAACGTTGTAACAGCACAGCAAGGAGAATACTACTAGCTGACGCTATTATATGTACACTATTAGCTTCTTCAAAATGTTTTTTAATTTTATTGTACCAATCTTCAAAAATTGTTAAAATTTTAACTTTCAATGTTTTATCATCTGTTTTGCAGAAGGATTCAATTAATTTTGTAATAACACCATTCTTTGATTTTTCAGTGGATGTTGCTGCATCATCCTCAACATGAAAAACTTTCTTTGCTAGGGAACTTGTCACCTTCTGGAGGTTTTCTTGGAGATATCGCTTTTGTATTAATTTTCTTTTTTTGACAGGGGATTCGCCTATTGAAATTAAACTCTTATTAAATCCTCAATATTATCAACACCTTGCACAGACACAAAACTACCTGAAGAAGAAACAGAATTTTCACTTCCTTCGTTTGCGTGGGATTCACTTAATGTTTATCATCACAAGAACCAGAGGCTTCAGATAACAGTTCATTTGACATAGAATGAAGTTTATGCACTGTTATGTGGCATGAATTACATATTCACACATCCAGAGATTTCATTAAATTTACTTTTGTCAAAAATCGTAACTTAAGTATCTTACATTAGTTTTCTTAAAAGACTGTTTTGGAAGATTAAAAGGATTTAAACATTTGTTATATCTTATGTGATGTTCACTGCTACTCATGTAAATTTACACCACAAGGTATAATGATATGACCAGGGAAAGGATTTATATGTAAATACATATTTACTTATAAAGCTAATATCATTTATATTTTGCATTTGCATTGCCATTATGTTTCACAATGTGTCGACTTGAAAAACGCTATTTTTATTTTCCATATTTTACAATTTAGTACATATTTTAATTAATTTCTTAACCTATCTTAACAATAAAATAAAACCAAATTCCATTAAAAT
The DNA here is from genome assembly GCA_030765045.1 of Tenodera sinensis. Classification (NCBI taxonomy): domain Eukaryota; kingdom Metazoa; phylum Arthropoda; class Insecta; order Mantodea; family Mantidae; genus Tenodera; species Tenodera sinensis. Next base: position 228,685,689 of record CM060964.1, on the reverse strand, counting down.
ACATTTCAACAATGAAGTTTGAAACATTCCTTTCAAATCAGAGTTATTTGAAAATTAACGGTCCTCAACAATAGGAAAGAAAGTAGACAGTGTATTACGCGTCAGAATACTGTCGTGAACCCATTGTTGCGGCTGGCGGCCAACGTGCACAGAGACAGATAATGCAGCGCGGAGATAAAAAGCTTGCCGAAACAGATAAAGATTGATAACTGGAAGGTTCCAGTGCCGTCTTGTTTGTTACACGAAAATACCGGTAATTTCTCGAACAGTGAGTGGAGCTATAAAAGAAGCCACGAATCGTCAGTGAGGGAGAGTCGAATCGGAACTGATTGATGTGCCTGCAGCTGTTATGTTACGTCATCTTGCTGCCAAGGGCTGCAAATTGGACTTTTAATTCTACGAACCCACAAAGTCACAATACACATTGGTGGAGTTCATTCTATAAAGACGGTAAATATGCCAAAAGTATCACATCCAGTCACTGTACAATTAAAAAGTTACATTTCAGAACTTAAAGATGATGGTTTATCAACAGACAATATTTTGTAATTTCTGTCAGTGTACAGTATCTTCTACTCAAAAGTTCCTGATGTAACAACATATTCAAACTAGTAAACATCAGTCTAACAAACAATGAAACTCCAAGCAGAGACAATTGTTTCTAACAGAACCAAGAATATCGAATACAAGGTCCGGGTTCAACATCAAGCTGTGCCGTGCTCTCGTCTCTGCTGACATTCCTCTCTACAAACTAAAAAATGAGATCTTCAGGGAATTCGTTCAGGAACATACTCAACATACAATCCCGGATGAGTCAACGCTTAGGAAGACATATGCTCCAACCATCTACCATGAGACATTACAGAAGATAAGAGATGAAATTAAAGATGGTCCAATTCGGGTTTCTAGCGATGAGACTACCGACAAAGAAGGTAGGCTTGTTGGCAATGTAGTTATTGGTTTGTTAAGTGAACAATATTCTCAACGGATTCTTTTACATTCTGATGTTCTAGAAAAATGCAATAACAAAACTGTAGTTAAACTGTTCAACGAAGCTATGGGTATCCTATGGCAACAGGGTATTATGTAGGATAATGTGTTACTCTTTATTAGCGATGCTGCCCCTTATATGCTCAAAGCTGGAAAATCATTATCTGTAGTTTATCCTAAAATGATTCACTTAACGTGTTTGGCACAATAATTTCATCGTGTCGCAGAAGTGATATGGGGCAATTACCCTAAAGTAGATTTGTTGATTTCATCAGTGAAAAAAGTGTTCCTCAAAGCTCACAGTAGAGTTAATGCGTTAAAAGAAATGTGCCCTGATATTCCATTGCCACCAAAACCAATTTTAACTAGATGGGGTACTTGGCTGGAAGCGGTTGAATATTATGCCGAACATATGGACTCTATTAAGAATGTTCTACTTGCGTTGGATTCTGAAGATGCAGTCTCAATTGATACTACGAAAACAGTTGACTGTGACACAAGTGTGAGGAATGACTTAACTTACATTAAGAGCACATTTTCATGTATCATAAGAACACTCAAAAGTCTCCAAAATAGGCACCTTTGACTTCCTGAAAGCTTTGAAATTATAAATAGCACTGTGGAACAATTGAATCGCGGTAGAGGTGAAGTTGCAGACGCAGTAAGAGCTAAGGTGGACACTGTACTTTCAAAAAACCCTGGATATGAAGAGCTACGAAAGGTTGTTGCTGTGATTAGTGGTGATTCAACAGTGAAAGTAAACTTGGACTTATCCCTAGCAGACATCGTGAAATTGAAGAATGCACCGGTTACTTCTGCTGATGTTCACAGTTTCAGTCAGTATAAATCTGTCCTCAGAGACAACAGAAATTTTGTTTTGTTTAAAGTTCACATAATAATTTAAAGACAAGGTATGTCCATTATTATATTTAGAAAAATATGCTTCCGGGCTGAGAGGCCGTGGTCCACTGGGCTCCTTCACTCTCCCAGACGTTTCGCTTGCAGCTACGGCAAGTATCATCAGTGGCGATGTACAACTCTCCCAGGTCTCTCGGTCGCTACTGAATTGCCGAAGGGCAGGAAACGTGATAATTGGTGTCCGGTACCGCCGAAGCAAACCGAATGTTAGTGGGTGATTTCTAAAAAGGCACCTACATACAAGGGAGTATGCAGGCAGAGTGGGGATTAGGTACTGGTCTTGGCCGGAGCCCAGATCAGGGACCTATTGTTAGTGGTAGTATTTCGTGTCCATGCAGAAGGAGCGGTGTTGAGGTGTCATGCTAATGAGAAAACATAGGTACTTATCTGTATCTTGAGGCATCAACCGGAGGGGGAGTTGAACTTCGTAGTGCTTCAGTTGGTCGCTGATGGTCCTGAAACATATAAAGTGGGGGGAGGGGGGTGCATGTACATAGGGAGGATGGTTGGAACACAATATAATTTATTCATATTTATCTTGATGGTTCTTCAGCTGGTCGCTGATGGTCCTGAAACAAACTAAGAGAGGGGGGACATCATATACATAGGGTTGGCTACACAGTAAAAATTTGTTCATATTTACAATATCGTTAGAGCTTATCGTATATATTATTTTCTTTCTTTTCTTTTTTCTTTTTTTTTTAAATTTTTCTTTTTATTTCTTTTTATTTTTTCTATGTTATTTTGCTAAATCGTGTCCTTTTAATCTGCTTGGTCGTCGTAGTGTTGGGGGCGCCCGAGGCCCCCCCCCAGTCCGTCCAGGGAGGGGAATTTATCCTTCCTGGGACTTATGGGCATCTATGGTGGGACTAGATTGTTTAGAAACTGAAGGATGGCTTCGTCATCGTCTGCACTATGTCTGTTCAGGGGGATAATCCTGTCAAACAGCGATAGTGGTCTTTTGTGTTTGTCTGCACTTGGATCTTAAGTGCCTAGTGAGCTTATAGCCGCATTGTGGCTTTTCTTCGCTTGCTTGTACATGTTGGCTGCGAGTCTTTTAACAAACTGCTCTATAGTGTGCATTTTTGTGTCCTCGTGGAGTATGTCCAAGGTCCTGAGAACCTTCGTAATGACTAAGTATTTTGTTCTGCATTACTTGTAGTTTCTTAAGGTGCGTTTTGGCCCAGTGGCCCCACGCGGGGGCCACGCATGTCATTACTGGCCTAATTAGGCGCTTCTATAAGGTCAGTCCCATTTGCTTGCTTATCGCACTTTTGCGATTTAGGATGGGATATAGAGCGCCTAGTTGCTGGTTTGCTTTTCGTCTCACGTTAGTAGCGTGTTCAATGAATGTGAGCTTGGAGTCCAGCGTAACTCCGAGGTACTTGGCCTTGTTTTTCCAAATTATCCTTTCTCCGAATAGCGTAACATTTGGTGTACTGTTCGCATGGGAATGGTTTTGGTGAAGAGCACGGCTTGTGATTTGGCGGTGTTGACCTTAATTCTTCACTTTGTTAGCCATGGCTCTAGGGCTGATAGTGAGTTTTGCAACCTTCGGCCAATCACGACCGGCTGCCATGACTGAGCTGCAATTGCAGTGTCGTCCGCATATATGGAAACTTTTGTATCGCGTTCTGGGTATGTCATTTATGTACAGATTGAACAGAGTGGGCCCCAGCAAACTACCTTGTGGGACCCCGGGCTTAATTTCTCTCGCCTGGGTGCTTTTTCCCTGTAGGGTTACCGTGAATGTTCTGCCGGTGAGGTAATGCGCTATGATTTTGACCATAACGTCAGGGAAGTTAAGGTCTTTCAGCTTTTGTATCAGCGCGTTCCACAACTAGGAATATTACCCCAGTAGATTTGTTTTCCTTAAAACCTCTTGTTATGTGCTCTATTTTGCGAGTTAGTTGCAGCGTTGTGGAGTGATTTGCACGAAATCCAAACTACTCATCTATTATGAGGTGATTCTTTTTTATATGCGTGCTCATACGTTTCTGTAATACTTTTTCTGCTACCTTACTGACCGTCATTAGCAGGCTAATTGGCCTATAGTTAGTTGGTTATCCCCTATCCTTGCCTGGTTTTGGGAACATGAGCACATTTGCCTGTTTCCAGCATGTTGGGTAGTAACCTTGTTGCAGGCAGTAGTTGCATATGTCGCTTAGGAGGTGAAGCGCTTTAGCCGTGAGGTGCTTATAACCAAGTTTGATATTTGATCCGGTCCTGGGGCTTTGTGGTCCTTAAGGTGTTTGATTATCCACATCAGCTCTCCAGGATTGGTTTTTCTGCACCTATTGTGTGCTGAGTTGGCAAGCGTACCTTTCATTTCTCTCTCCAGAAGGGAGTAGAATCCTATATATTGCTGACCGTTATTGGGTGTGCAAGTTCTCTCAAGAGTATCGGCCAGCACGTTGGTCTTATCCTCGTCACTTTCAGCAGTTATTATTAATTATTATTACTTATTGTTGTTGTTATTATTATTATTATTATTATTATTATTATTATTATTATTATTATTATTATTATTATTATTATTATTATTATTATTATTATTATTATTATTATTATTATTATTATTATTATTATTATTATTATTATTATTATTATTATTATTATTATTATTATTATTATTATTATTATTATTGTTATTATTATTGTTATTGTTGTTGTTGTTGTTATTATTATTATTATTATTATTATTATTATTATTATTATTATTATTATTATTATTATTATTATTATTATTATTATTATTATTATTATTATTATTATTACCCGATCACTTAAGTGGTGGGATGTTTATTGGTTCTCGTTTTAGCGCCCTTACTAGCTGCCACACTTTATTGTTGCCGGGCTGTAGCCCTGTTAGAGTTTGGTTCCACTGCTCCTTGGCCTGGGCATTTATCCACGTTTTGATTGCGCTATTTAATGTTGCCATGTTTACTCTGTGAACTAAGTTTCTTGTTCACTGCCACCTTCGCCTCTCATGGTCTCTTTCATGAATGAGAGCCATTAGGTTGTTACGCCTCCTTTGGCGCTATACTTACACCTACTATCTTTCTTTTTTCCTAATAACGTATTCCGCAGGATCGAGACAGGATACTACTAAGTAACACAACAAACTACAGCATAACATAACATTTATTATAATGAACACTGTTAAACATTAACAAGCAATTATTAAAAGGCAACAACAAATTTAAAAATGGACTCTGTTAAATATTAATATATAAATATTAAAATAAAACAACAAATTTGAAAATGGACTCTGTTAAACATTAACATGAAAGCAATAAATTTTCATATAATTTGAAATTAAGAATAAGGGAGAAAATACAATCTAACTGGAAATCTTGCTTACAGTCTGTGACAATCTCCACCTATACCAAGTTGCTCTCCGGTTTACTGATTAAGGGCCTCATACAGTGCAATCCCCCCTTATTAACTGTTCCTCTTGAGTTTTCCCACTCCCACAAGACTATTATTAATTAAACTGGTACTCATCCCGATGTCGGCACTCGAAGATATAGGATGTACGGGGACAGTGTACAACTGGGTCCTCTGGTTTCACAGCCACTCATCGAATTCTCCTTTCCACATAAGCGACGTCTCTTACCAGCATTAACTGGCCAATTCAAATCAGAAGCCCATACCGCTCCTTTCCCAAAGGAACCACATGCACCAAGTTGAACTACATGTAACTAGTAGGGTTAGGCTTATGCGCCTGTCCTGCATTCACCACGGCTCAGCGCCGTCCCAACCACTTGCAATGGTCCCCTGGTTCTACTTCACGTTGCTCAGGGCTGACCCACTCCTGGTCACATCTCACGGTTGACTTCTACCCACACTCACTCCACGCAGTAGAATCCCCTAGACAACCGGCTTTTGTCTCTGACGTCACCTCAAGCTGTTCCATCTTTTGCCGGCCACCCTCTCTTTTGGCTCTTCGAACCGCCGTTCGTGCTCCCACCAAATTAATCCGTTACAAGGTCCGGCGGGTAAGTAATAACGTGTTTCACCGGGGGTTTCAGTGGCACTGCTGCGTTTACGGCAGTTTGTATTGCCTCTTCAAGCAGTTCAGCAGCGCGGTCTACTGCTTGATGATTCGTCAGGTCTACAGGGAACTCTAGAGCTCTGTCTAGGTGTGTTGCAAACTTGTCCCAGTTGGCCTTCTTATAATTTAGTCTGATTGGCGGGGGTTGGAAAATTGGTGGCGCTTCAATGTCTATTTGGACCGCATAGTTGTCTGAGGCAAGCGCTTTTACTGTTTTCATTTTATAGCAGAAGGCTGTGTTTTTAAAGAGACTGATGTCCAGGGTGCATGTCGGGTGATTTGGCTATTGCGGTATGTATGTTGGTGCCCCTGGATGATCTATTATATAGTCATTGTTCATCATATGTGTGTGCAATGCCCTCCCTTCGGTATTTCGAGTTTCGCAACCCCACGCTGGATGTTTCGCGTTGAGGTCGCCTGCAGTCACGACTACGTTGTCTAACTGTAGGATGGTAAATAAATAAGTAAGTAAGTAAGTAAGTAAGTAGGTAGGTAGGTAGGTAGGTAGGTAGGTAGGTGGGTGGGTGGGTCGGTGGGTCGGTCGGTCGGTCGGTCGGCGGGTCGGTCGGTCGGCGGGTCGGCGGGCGGGCTGGCGGGCGGGCGGGCGGGCCAACCGGCGGGCCGACGGGCAGGCAGGCAGGCAAGTAAAGTATGTAAAGTATGTAAAGTATGTAAAGTAAGTAAAGTAAGTAATGTAAGTAATGTAAGTAAAGTAAGTAAAGTAAGTAAAGTAAGTAAATAAATAAATAAAAACCTGCAATAATAAACCCTGGCACCTAATTACTTAAACCAGGGCTTACATTCCAGATCCCTATTCGTTTATTTAACTTTCAAAAATATTTACAACAACAATATTCTACAAGTTATAAAAATCTAAATACTACAAAACATAAATATAAAATACAATAAAGTTAAAAAAAAAAAAAAAACTTTCAACATACACAAAATAAACGTACTCAAAATTATAATTCATCACATCTAATATCTATACCAACATTTCCTCTAATACCTAAAACAATCACAATACTCCTAATTAATTTAATATATAATTTTTTTTTAATTTAATAAAATATGCATTATTCAACAATCAAAATAAGAAGCTCAAATTAAAATTCCAAAATCATATAATTAAATTTCTTAACCTATTTACATAAACAATTATTTCAATTACTAATAATAATTAATTCATTAGCTTTATTTCTAAATCATCAAACCAAAGCAACCAACAAAACTTCTAATTCATATAACAAAAATCAATCAATATACTAAAATAAATCAAATAAATATATAATTAAACATTAAATCAACTACATTTACACATATTATTTTAATTAAAAATTACCTAAAATCAATAAAACAACAAATCTTCAATTCAACTTACCAAAATAATTCCCATTTAAAAATATATCACATTCTTCTAATAATATAATTTAATATTTAACAATTTTTTATTCAAATTTAAAAAAAGAAATATATATATATATACACACACAAAATATTTCCCATTTTATCCCCCCTTTTATAATATACTTACATAACTACATCAAATAAATTTCTACAAATCACTATTTAAACAAATTTACTGGTATCCAGTAAATAACCGGTATCCGGTTAAAATTAATAAATACTACATCTAACTTAACACTAAAGGCCGCCGGTGCCCGGCGGCCAACTGTACTGGTATCCAGCACAAAAAACATCACTTGATATATTTCTAATATCACCTTTATATCCTTAACTCAAATTCATATTTCTTCACTTCCCCATTCGAACTCACAACATGCCACTTTTCTTTCCTCCTTAAATCACTGATAACATTAAAACAAATGATTCCCAAATTATTATTACCATTAGGGATTTTAAAACTCTCACTCAATCACTTCCCAAATTCACTTCACCTTCACCGCCACATAAGCTATCACTTAATACTTCCTCCTCCTGCTAATCTCTCCTCCTCAACCCATCTGCTGTCCTCTCCCTGCTGGTTTCTCCTCCATCTCAATCGATCTCCTTTCATCTTCCTGCTGATTACTCCTCCATCTCGATCCATCTACTCTCCATACTGGTTTCTCCTCCATCTCAATCGATCTCCTTTCATCTTCCTGCTGATTACTCCTCCATCTCGATCCATCTACTCTCCATACTGATTTCTCTTCCATCTTGGTCGATCTCCTCTCTTCTCCCTGCTGATTACTCCTCCATCTTGGTCGATTTCCTTTCCTCTCTCTGCTAATTACTCCTCCATCTCGGTCGATCTCCTCTCCTCTCTCTGCTAATTACTCCTCCATCGCGGTCAATCTCCTCTCCTCCCCCTACTGATTACTCCTCTATCTCCTGGGCTCTCCCTGTGGATTTCTCCTCCATCTCGATGCATCACCTCTCCCTGCTGATCTCTCCTCCATCTCGATCCATCTCCTCTCCTCTCCCTGCTGAATTCTCCTGCACCTCGATCCATCTCCTCTCCCTACTGATCTCTCCTCCATCTCGATCCATCTCCTCTCCCTGCTGGTCTCTCCTCTATCTCGATCCATCTCCTCTCCTCTCCCTGCTGAATTCTCCTGCACCTCGATCCATCTCCTCTCCCTACTAATCTCTCCTGCATCTCGATCCATCTCCTCTCCCTACTGATCTCTCCTCCATCTCGATCCATATCCTCTCCCTGCTGGTCTCTCCTCTATCTCGATCCATCTCCTCTCCCTACTGATCTCTCCTCCATCTCGATCCATATCCTCTCCCTGCTGGTCTCTCCTCTATCTCGATCCATCTCCTCTCCCTGCTGGTCTCTCCTCTATCTCGATCCATCTCCTCTCCCTGCTGATCTCTCCTCCATCTCGATCCATCTCCTCTCCCTGCTGGTCTCTCCTCTATCTCGATCCATCTCCTCTCCTCTCCCTGCTGAATTCTCCTGCACCTCGATCCATCTCCTCTCCCTACTAATCTCTCCTGCATCTCGATGCATCACCTCTCCCTGCTGGTCTCTCCTCTATCTCGATCCATCTCCTCTCCTCTCCCTGCTGAATTCTCCTGCACCTCGATCCATCTCCTTTCCCTGCTGGTCTCTCCTCTATCTCGATCCATCTCCTCTCCTCTCCCTGCTGAATTCTCCTGTACCTCGATCCATCTCCTCTCCCTACTGATCTCTCCTCTATCTCGATCCATCTCCTCTCCTCTCCCTGCTAAATTCTCCTACACCTCGATCCATCTCCTCTCCCTACTAATCTCTCCTCCATCTCGATCCATCTCCTCACTTCTCCCTGCTGATTTCTCCTCCATCTCTACTCATCTCCCCTTCTATCCCTGCTGATCTCTCCTCTATCTCGATCCATCTCCTCTCTCTCTCCCTACGATCTCTCCTCCATTTCTATTATCATTAACCTCCTCATCTTGTGCTACTACTCTTTCCTCTTGTATCTGGTGAGATCTCAATCTCCTTGGTTCTATAACTACATTAACATTATGTGGTTGTCGCCTAGCTGGTAATCGCTCCTCCTCCCACGCATTCTTACTTATTTTGTCCGCCAGCTTGTGAAGATGCTCGTATAAATCCTTATTCCTAATAATGTTATAAATATATTTGCCGCTCAGTGCCTGTCTCTCTTCTCTTGTTTGCTCGCTGTACTTAACACATTCAAATAGCGCATGCTCAGGTGTGTCCTGCACATTGCATCTGCCACATATATCGTTATCAGTCCTTTGTATTTTTAGCCAGTATGTCTTATATGGTCCATGCCCAGTTAAATAATGTAATAAACCTCTAGTGGGCTGCACATGCTTCAATTTTAATCTTTCTTTAATATTATTAAAAAGATGATAAGTTCTCCTTCCGGCGATCGTACTATCTCATTCCTCTTGAAAACTTAGAAGTAAATTACATTTTATTTCTCTTATATTTGCACAATTTCTTCCCACTATGTCTTGAACCTTCCTTAAATCTCCTTTATTATGCCAGAAAATTGCCTCTCTTAACTTGATGGTGTAATCGATCGGCCAAACGCCAATGGAGACTAATAGTGCTAGTGTCGGTGTCGTGTTGACAGCTCCTGCATACCTTAGTAAAATTTTTCACTGAGTTCTTCTTAGCAAGGTTTTAATTTGGACATTCCACATCCTAAACGCCCATACACTTGCGCCATACGTTATTATGGATGCAAAAATGCTGGTATGATACGAGGTTATTGCATTAAACGGTATCCTATATTCAAACTGCACTATTCTGGCTAATTTCATCATAACTTTCTCTGCCTTTGTCCTAACATACTCAGTATGCTTTCTAAAAAGTAATTTATCATCTAAAAGTATGCCTAAATATTTTGCTTCGTTTTGTCTTCTAATATTTTGATTATTATATTTAATTGTAGGATTCCTTTTAAAGTTTCCTTTTAAAACCATATAAGCTGACTTGGCTGGGGCCACTTGTAGTTTCGTTGCACTGCAACCTGGTTGGTTAAATTCCTGGCCCTTTCCTCAATTTCATTTCTATTGTTGCCTTCGATTAAAATTAATATATCATCGGCATATGCAATAATCTCCATTACATTATTATTACTTATCAATTCATCTAATAAGGTCTCCAATAAGATGTCCCAAAAGGTTGGTCCGAGGATCGAACCCTGGGGGCATCCCTTGGTGATGTGTCGAATTACATTGCTACTGGCACCTTTAATAATCACTCTGCAGTCTTTGCAATAATCCAATAAAATCAAATACAAAGATTTGGGAATTCCTTTAAGTCGCAATCTTTCAAAGAGTGCCGGCCACCAAAGGTTATCGAACGCCCCAGAAATATCAACTAGGACTCCAATGACATACTTAGAGGTTGAAGCTTTAGTCGATATTATTAATTTATTGATAGCATCTTCAGTAGAGCAACCTTTCCTAAAGCCATATTGCTTATTATTAAGTCCAATCATTAAGCGGAATTCTTTTAATCTTTTACATATTAATTCTTCCAAAACCTTCCCAAGAGTATTCAGTAGACAGATCGGCCTATATGACTTTGGATCCTTGGGGTCCTTATCTGCACCTTTTTTAAGTATAATTAATCTTGCTTCTTTCCAACAGTAAGGCTAGCGTCCTTGCCAGAGACAGTCACTAAATAATTTATGTAATATTGGTGTAAGATCATGTTCTATACAGGTCAATACTTCATTAATTATTCCATCTGATCCGGCAGCTTTTTTCTTTTTAAGGTTTCTAAGTATTAAACTGATTTCGGTGGTATCGAACGGATAAACTACTCCTAAATTTTGATATGGCTGTATCATTTCTAATCTTTTGTTTATGTTAGTATCGTTGTCATCATTTCTGTTATCCTGCGGTAGTAATTTGCCTAAAAGTACGTTTACTGAACTTAGCCAATCTTTGGTCATTTCTCCGTTATCCTTTTTAAGTGTTGTTAACATGTCCGGTTTCTTAATTTTATCCATTATTATTTTATAAGGTGTTCCCCATATATTTAATTCTAGCTCTGTTTCCACAAATTTTTTCCAAGAATTCCGCCTAGTTTTATTCAAAAGTTCTTTATACTTGGTCCTTGCTTCCCTGTAGATAGCCAAGTTACGTTCCCTGTACAGTGCTATGTTTGTCTTCTGATAAATCCGTCGCGTCCTCCTCATCTTCTGTCTAGCTTTCTGTAATGCTTCTGTCCACACTCTGTCATAGAATGTTTTTGCCCTAACTGTTGGTATAACGTTCTTGATTGCTAATTGGATTGCTTTGGTCAGTTTCAATGCATCTTTATCCACCGATTTGCCATTGTAATTAAAGTTAATTTTACTAAATTCACCCCTTAGTTGATCCCAGTTAGCAATTTTGTAGTTAATAATCCTCTCCCTTTTCATGGCCTCTGCATATGGATTTATAATATTATAATTAAAATATATTAGACGGTGGTCACTGGAAGATAAATCTTGACCAACCTTCCAATTTTTTAATTTTTGATCTGCGCGATAATTGCACAAAGTCAGATCAATATTGGCAGATGCACCAGCTCTATTTTCAAAAGTTGGTGGATTATTAGGTTGATTTTGAACAATTAAATTTAATTCGGTTATTAACTCTTCTAATTTCTCCCCTCTATCGTCTTTAATATTGCTATGCCACCAATCAGATTTTGCATTTGCATCAAATGTAAATATTAATTCTGAAGTAGCATACTGTCTAAATATAATTCTGGTTTGGTCTAAATAAGGCTCTATATCATGGGAATATTGATAATACTGGTTTATCAATACAAATCGTCCAGAAGTATGTGTAATTTCTATGCAGTTGGTGTGCGAGTTTCCGAGATGAGCTATATCCATAACTTGTAAGTGAGGGTTATAAATAACTACTGCTGCCATGGGGTTGTTACCACAGCTAATAACTCTAGCTTTAACTGGGATGTATGCTAACTTGCCATTACTTGAATACGGTTCCTGTATACATAAAACATCAAGTGTTAATTCCTCTGCAATCTTTTTCAATTCGGACATCACATGTCTACTCCTTTGGGCATTAATTTGTGCTATTCTTAGATAATTACATTCTATGTAATCTGCCATTTTTAACTTTTAATAATACCTATATATCCTCTATTGGCAAAATTGTGATGTTTTGTGCCAGTTTTAAATTCTTGCTCCGTTATTTCGCGAGCTAGTTTATGAACTCTAATAACTCTAAGATTTCTGGTACTTACAGTCCCCATATTTTTATTGTTTACATTAAAACTTCCAGTTTTCAAGGTTTTTATATTCACATTATTATTCACATTATTTCTCGGAATGATTTGCTTTACCTGGGCATTTTTCAAAAGTGATCCTAGGAAGGTAAAGGATTTATGATTAGGCTTAGGTTTATAGGTATTGGTTTTTAGAGAGTATGCTTTATTTTTAAATAAAGTGTTTGGTGGATGTGTGGCTAAGTTTGGGAAAATAGGTCTAATTGCTTCTTCCTTTTTAGTTAAATTTTTGGAATAAGCAACACCGTCGTGTCGAATGTGTACATAACAGTTGGGCCACCTCTGACTGCTATCAACAACTATTCTGCCATAACAGAGCACAAAATGTTTATACACTTCATTTAGGTCCTGGTTTTCCTCTCTTCTATTATACGCAGTATTAAGTAAATCTAACAACTGCTCTGGAGCTGTTGGTAAATTTTGAGTTTTTAATTCTAAACGATCTATTGCATCAGGAACCGGGAAAACAATGCTTTGGCCATTCTCATGTAGACATCTGATTACATGTCGCAAAGCGGCAGTCAAAGTCGCCTTTTCTTCGAGTCGGCTCAACTTAAGTTTTATATCAATGTCATCATAAATTCGCCTGACGTGTGTCGTTTCTAATGTGTCAGCATCCTTGACGACAGCCGGTGGCTGAGTAAAGCATTCTTGGCTAAGTTCATTGAAACACATTTCCTGACTTTTCAACGTATCATTAATTTCTAGATTATTTGTTGCAATATCAATGTCACTATTAGACATATCTAATGATGCTAATTTTGAATTCAATTCATTATTCTTCTTCTTTTTCCATAATCTAGCCAAAAATGTGCTACGCGTTTTGGTTTTGATTTTTAAAGGATTTTCTTCACTTCCTTTATATATTAAATTCTGCCCTCGCACTTCCCTTATCCCTTCGTCCCCCCCAAAAGTACTGCATGTTTCATTTTCTGAGTAATTGTCCTCTTCTGTTGAATTATCGTCCAAAATTGCGTGATAATCTACCTTAATTCGTCTTTTTATTCCCATTTCCTGGTCTATCTTATGGATTTTAGTTTTCGGTGGTAGCTGGTTGATCTTTCTTGGAGCAATCCTTCTTCTCATGTCCAATTTCTCCGCAATGTCCACATTTTAACTCTTTCAAGTTGCATTTTTTAATTCCATGGCCATAATCAAAGCATTTTAAGCACTTTGAAACTGAGACAAAATCTTTTACATTTACAGATTGGAATCCAATATAGATCCTCCCCTTCGCCATTATTAATTTTCTTATCCTGGATGAAACTTCAGCAACATGATGAACCGTCGCTTTGTTTCTTGGGCCAGTCTTAAACTTAAACTTAAATTCTTTATCAAATTCCTCTCGGCTCATATCCTGGTCTAAATTTTGTAAATATATATCTTCCTTCAACTCTTCCTCTTTGGCACTACGCATAATGTCATACATTATAATTAAGGGGTTCCATTTTCTGGGTTTCTCAAATTTGAGATCTTTATCTTGTAAATTTTTACTATTCATGACCTTGATGAGATCTTGTTCGGTTTCGGTTTCAATTATTACATTTTTACCAGCTGCTCTGCAGCTTGTAATATGTATCTTTTCTTGGCTGGGTTTTAAACTGCTAGTCAAGGTTTTTTGAATCTCTCTTACATCATTGGTCTTAGTGGAAGAAATAAACAATGCATGCTTTTTCCTTTGTACAGATTGTTGTATATTTGTCTTTTTTATTTGCGGGACAGAGGCCGCAACCTGTGCAAAAGTTGTAGTGGGTATGTTAATCTTCTTTATACAAATCTCTTTGGCAAGATTAACCTCTGCCTTAGAAGATTCGACCTGTATTAAAAGATCATTATACATTCTATTTAATTTCGAAAAAATTTCGAAATATTCTAATTTTCTTTCACCATTATTCTTTTCTTTGGACATCATAGTATTTAATTTCATTAAAAATGAATCAAATTCATCTTGATTAGATTTTATGGAAGTTTGCCTACACACTGCCCCTTCATCTTCCTTACTATCTAAATTTTGTAGTCTTTTTTCCTGATTACATGATACAGGAGACCTTGCCAAAGTTCTTGTGGGCGTAAATGCCCCACTATCCGCCATACTGCCGTTACGAGGGGAAAAAACCCCCGCGTGTTTAGATTGATCCAATAAACTGAATCTTCCAGTCCACTGCTACAAAATATACTTAATTAATAATCGGCCAGCTGGCTGGCACCTGGTGGCTATATTCTTGGCTATTATATACACTAGCCGGCTTTCTATATGTAAATTAACCTTCTTCACGCAATTATTCACTTCTTTGAACCATTCACTAAACTAAACCTACAATATTCCAATATACTTACAGTAAGTTTTTCACCAATTCCACTTTCACTGATTAAAACTTACTTATAACACTTATAACAAAAATATAAGATGTGATATATGAGCGCACAACAAAACACGTCCGGCGCGCTCGGTAGCCAGAGCGCGAACCATTGTAGGATGGTGTCTATGTCGGTTAGATTTAAGTTTGTTGGCGAGAAATAAACACTTGCCAGTGTGGCCGTTCGATTTTGGATGGTAAGGGAGATAGCCGTGGCTTCCGCTTCTTTTTAGAGGGGGAATGTTTTAGTGTGTATATATTAGATTTTCTTGGACCACTATCGATGTGCTTCTGTGTGCTTTTCCATCTGGTCTGTCTGTTCGGTATATTTTATAGCCTGGGATGCGGAGTCTTGCTTTCGGGGTAAGTAGTGTTTCGTTTAACAGTGCTACTGTTATGTTGTGCTGGTATATGTACTGTTTTAATTCATTCAGGTGTCGCCGCGCCCCCTGATGTTCCAATATATTATTTTATGTGTAGTTGTTTGATCTGTGTCTGTGTGTGCCATGAGTCTGTCTAGGTTGTGTGTGCGTGTGTATGTTGCTATGTCTCTTGGCTCTTTGGCTTTTTTTTCTTTCTCCGGTCAGCGGATGCGTGCTTCATTTGCTTTATCAATTAATGAGTTGAAGCCTTCAATGAAGTAATGCATATACATTTGGCGGTCTTCATCGCTTTTCCATGTTGTGTCTTTGTATACGGCTACGTACATTTCAAGTAGCGCTTCATAGCCTTTCATTATGACTCCGTTTCCAAGGAGTACTAGTGTCATTTTAGTGTTGGGATTAAAGTTTAGCACAGGTTGGTCCTCTCGGCTCATTTTGAAGTGTAATGGCCTGTTTGTGTAGTGCGTTTTGGTTAATCTTTCATTTATTGTCTTTGCATCTTCTGTACGTTTAGGGCGAATTGCCGGCAGAAAGAGCGGGTTTATATGTGCTGGTAGGTACCTCCCTCCCATAACCTGATTGGTCCACCGGTTTCCTGTGATCTCCTATGATTGGTCCACGGGGTTTGACTGTGGGTGTGTTTAGCAGAGCAGGGTACCATGTCTTATGAAGTTTGAGAGCTGCTTCTTTCTTGTTAAGGTTGTCTTTATGCTTGTAAATTTCGATTGCTTCACGGTATAGGCGTGCGTGGTAATGGGAAGTTGTAGCGAGGATATCTGTTTCATCGTAGTGGATGACGTGTTCACCGGGTGCTTCTAAGGCACGTTGGGCCACTACTGATTTCTTCGGCTGCCCCAGGCCGGGGATATTTTCATTTTGCAACTCTTACACCAGGTTGAAAGTGCATACAACAAATTATTACTTTTTCCTTCTAGTTCTGGTCTTGAATTTGCATCTATTAAGAAAACTACGTCATCAGCGTAAGCTATTACTTTCAGACAGTTATTATCCCGTTGTACTTCCTCTAGGAGTGTTTCTAAAACAATGTCCGAAAATGTGGGACCTAATATAGAATCCTGGGGGCATCCTTTAGTGTTAGTCTTAGTTATTGTTTGATTTATTCTTAGAATTGAGGAGCGTTTTTTCAAAATTCGATAGATGCAAAATTTTACGAAATTGAGTTCTATATAGTATCGGCATAATTTTCACCTTCTGCATCGTTCTGTGAAATCAGATTTTGCAAAATTTGATTCGTGTCCTGTGTAGAAGCTAGTGAATACCAGCAGTTTTTTCAAAACTCGATAGATGCAATTTTATGATTTTATAATCCAAAGTGTAGCAACCTCAATTCTATGAAATGCATGTTGGCATTGACTGCCATCTCACTGTTACGATTCTTGGAATTCTCAATCATTTCTGCAAGCTTTGTACACTGCTGCATCGTTGGCAAATAACTGTGAACTCAAGTGATGCGCTTGGATTTCACATTCATTTCTGCAAGCTTTTTGTTCCATTTATATCCCGCCTTTAACTGCAGAGGTCATATCGGTGACCTTGCCTATTGGCAATGGTGTTACAATGGTGTTAACAGTGGGTTTTTCGGTCTTTGGAGGTTTTTATACGTTGAATTCACACACAAATTCACACTTTCATTCATACTTCCAGACTCAGGGAAGGATGAGGAATAATCTTGGCTGGAGAAAAATTCCTACCCCCCCCCTGCTGGGAATAAAACCCGGAATCCCTTGCACAGCAGGTAGGTGCTTCTGCAAGCTTTGTTATACTTACATGGCATTTTTATTCTTAGTTGAGACACAGCACTGTACTATGCACAATGGACGGGAACTCAGATTGTGAAACTGTACCAGTCGTAGAATGCGCTGGAGGTAGGAATTGCAAAAACAAGGAAAGAAAATTAAAATGCAAGTCAAGGAAAGCTCATACTCCAGCAATTACATGTTCACATGGTCTCGAGCACACTCCACGAAATCCTAAAACTAAAGCTTCCAAGGAATCACAGGGGTGTCAAAAGTTAGATTATCTCTCCTGGCTAGAAAATTATACTTATCTGGGAATGCGCCAAAGGAAACCAGAGGAGTTGACAGAACAGGAATATTACAGAAGGGCATTACTGCTGCTATAAAGCAAGACATTAAGAAGTACAGATGTAGAGAAAGCCACTTTGGAAGAGCAAAATCAAGGAGAGGATGTTTACCTCCAGAACTTAATATCACAAAAATGTGGACCAACTTCTGCAACGAAAGAAGATTAAGAAATCTACCAGTCTGCTAATTGTCAAAATACAAAAAACATATTTTACAACTTCTTCAGTCTTTCATTTCGCACACCACACGCAGAAACATGCTCAAGCTGCAAAATGAGACTGATGAAGATTAAGACAGAGGCAGATGTGGAAGAGAGAAACGAACTAAGAACCATGCACAGACTGCACAAGCACTAATAAAGGTGAAAGCTTACTTATTAATATTGTTTGAAATTTCTTTGTGTGTATTCAATATTTTTATTATATAAATAAAACAAAATATACTGTTGTTGTGAATGTAACAGTACTTAGTTTTTTAAGTTTATACCTAATAAAATACTCCTTATAAACATTAAGATGTTGGTTGCATAGTGCATTACGTATTATAGAGGTGAAAAGAAATAAAAAAATAATAAATGCATAAATGAAAAGCAACAAAAACAATAAATGACAAAAATAACGAAATTTTTGTCTTAATTTCTCGCTCACGCAGAAAAGTTGATCAGCATCTATGGACTTTTGAAAAAACTCCGCATTTTCAAACCCCAAATTTGCGCCTCTTAAACTATGCTATTTTTTCTTTTCACATTCAATGAAACAGTATCAGGAAGGAGAATTGAATGATTAATATAGCTGCTGTGCCAATCAATTAGTATTACCAATAAATAGAAAAAACTGTTTTTCTCAGAAACGCATTTTGTGCATCTATCGAGTTTTGAAAAAACGCTCCTCAATTCTATACGAGGGTCCTTCAATAAATAACCGAACTAATTTAACTGTATTTAAATAAACTGCCCTGGAGCACCATGGCTGATAGTGGTGGAAAAGTGCATCCTTCCTCTAGCAGTGCTGTAAGTGCCAGTCATGCAGAGTGAATCAGTTGGGAGTTAGAGCCCAATACGTGAGATCATGTTTACTGCACCCACCATGGAACTGAAGTTGCAGCAATGCGCATCAATGAAGTTTTGTGTTCTGTCAGACAAAACTCCTACAGAAACCTTTGAAATGGTGCAGCAACCATACAAGGACCAAGCTTTAGGCAAAACACAAGTCTTTGAGTGGTATAAAAGTTTCAAAGGGAGTCATGAAGACCTTCAAGATCCCCCGCGCCCTGGAAGACCTGTAACAGCAAAAACGGAAGTCACCATTAGCACAATTGACGTAATTGTGCAAGAAGATCGTCGCATAACAATTTCGAAAGTTGCAGACATAATGCATTTGTCTGCTGGAACTGTAGACAATATAATTCGCAATGATCTTGGCTATCGGAAAGTTGCAGCGAAATGGGTACCACTGCTGAAGACGAACAGAAGGCTCCCCGCGTCATGACGTGTCAACAATGGCTTGGAAGGTTACGACGGGAGCCAGAGTTTCTGAATAGGGTCATCACTTGTGACGAGAGTTGGTTCCACCATTACGACCCGTTAACAAAACAGGAGAGTTCGCAGTGGAAACATTCATCGAGCCCTAGGCCTAAGAAAGCAAAAGTTCAGAAAAGTGCAGGAAAGGTCATGCATCTCGTATTCTTTGACAAACAGGGCATTCTGTATGATCATGTAACTAATCAACCCACAGTAACTACTGCTTACTATTGTCACATACTGAAGGGGCCACTGAAGAAAAAAATCGCCAAAAACGACCAGATCTCGCAAGGAGAGGATGGATCTTGCATCAGGATAATGCCCCTGCTTATCGAGCTCGTGCAACTCAAGATGTCATCGCAGAAATGGGCATTGAGATCATGCCTCATCCACCTTATTCTCGGGATCTCGTACCATGCGATTTTCACCTCTTCCCTATAGTGAAACAGGAGTTTCGTGGTCACCATTTTCAAAGTGATAAGGAGTTGAACAATGTTGTCATGGATATCCTGAACAGACTGTCCAAAAATGGGTTCAATGAGTGTTTCGAACAATGGGTAAATTGTTAGAATAATTGTATTTAATCAGAGGGAGAATACTTTGAAAGTGTGTAGGTAAATGTTAGTGAAATAAAGCCATTATGTGTTAATTAAAAAATTAGTTCGGTTATTCGTTGAAGGACCCTCATACCAGACGCCAGACGCCAGTTCGAGTCGAACGGAGGTGAGGTGATTGTTCCCCCGGTCGAGTGTCTTTACCGCAGTACCTAGTCGTCATACGGCTTTACCTGCGCGATGGTTTTGACGGTGTCACTACAGGGATGTTTTCACTGGGAAAAAATTGTTGGAACAGGGGTTTTTATAGTAACGGGAGGGATTGTAGGCAGGGATTGGTCCGCAAGTGAGGACCCTCATATAATGAAACTGGATCATTTTAGCTTCCTAATCTCTTAAAAAGAAAAGGCCACCAAAAGTTGTCAAAAGCGCCACAAACGTCAACAAAAATGGCGGCTGCATATTTGCTTGGTGAATTTTTTGTGGCTTCAATTACTGTGTTAATGGCATCCTTGGTGGACCTTCCCTTCCAGAATCCATACTGGTTGTCATTTATGCCAATCATGGTTCTAAATTCAATTACTCTTTTATTTAATAAAGATTCAAAAACTTTCCCTCTACTGACTACTCTCTAGTTTCTTTCCCACTTTTTGTTCCACATGTTTTAACATCCCCATCTCTGCCTTTAAATCTAAGCTATTCTACTACTTGGCCACGATATGAATGCACTTGAAGGAGGGCGCCACAGGTTTGTTTGCTATCTTAAGTCTAGGGATTTGCACAGAGCAAGGGAACACGAGGGGAAAGGCGATATTGGTAAAGTACAGTCGCACAATGAAAACAATACTTCACCTGCTGATGTCTTCACATTAGCAACTTATCCTTTCTTTGCCAGTACAACAAATATTATGCGAAGGAGCATCATCAAAGGGAAGATTTTTTGGTGGTAATTATTTGAAAAATTTGCACTAATAATTTAAATTAGCCGTGTTTTCTGTTGAATGTAATACTAAACATATGCATTGATTATGCAGAAATTTTTGGGTTAAATTAATACACAGACATTACTGAAATTAAAATTAACAGGAAAATAGTGTTACTGTAACATTATTTGAAATTTCTCCAAATCGAAACATTTATTTTACTATTATCATGACATGAATAACTACATATATCATGCATCAGACATCAGGGCCATTGCCCATCAGTCAGCATCACCAAATTGCGTTATACAACAAGTTGCGACACTTTCATTTAATAGTTGTCCTGTGTGTTTCAACCAAGTTATATGTAGAAAAAAACTGACGTGTTGCACTCACATGACTTTCTCTACTCTTGTACTAACCATTCTAACAAACTCTTATTCCTATATCTCCATGTTAGTTAAGATAAACATTCGTACAAATTATCTTATTGGTTATTTCCTTGTAGGTGCAAGGGGGATATTAGAATACAGTAGGCTTTGTGCGACAGTCAAATCTTTTTAAGCTTTGAGATTCCGTTCTCTTTGCACGATTAACACACATACACATACACACACACATATATATTAAAAAAAATGAACAACGTTGTTGCATTTTGCTAAAGTTCTAAGTTTTCAGAAACTCACACACATAACAAGGAATATCTCCTAAATGGTTCACCCTACAAGAAAATGTATTGAGACATAAATTATGTACTTTAGCAAGATCTACATTTTTTGTATAGTATGATTTGGTCTATCTCTAAGAGTTTACCAGTTATGCAAAAGTCGTCCAGAATAAATACGAGTGCAGGGGCTATAGCCAGAAAATTCAAGATATACATTTCATTTGTCATAAAAATATCTCAAACATATGACATTTTAATGAAAATCGTTAGAGCCATTTTAAAGAAAATCAAAATTTTCGAAAACTTTTGCATGTAAAGGGTAGTTTAGGGTGGGGCTATTTTCTTCAGAATCTTCGTGTCGCATCCTTGAATGACATTAAACTTCAATACCAACTTTGGTTTTTAACCGACTTTTTGTTTTTGAGTTATGCTGTCCACAGACACACAGACCTTTTTCTAAAAATGCTTTTTTTTTTGGATTCAGGGGGTCTCAAAACATGTATTTCCGGTGAAATCTGGACATCGAATTTTTGGGTGGAGTACAATACTTCCCCTACTTACCAGTAGAGAAAGTAAAAAAAATATCTCACTGTCAGCATTTGATACTAGTAACCAAAGACATTGAAGGGACTTTTCACAGAAAAAGTGGTAACATTCACCTTTTGCTTTAAGTGCTAAGAGTGCTGTTAATATATCAAATTTGTTACTATGGCCCAACTGTTCAACAATGGCACAAAGTTCTCTGTGCTTTAAGTTTATTTCGGCGGCTTTGACAACACGGAATGTGACCTTATGAGATAACCTTTTATTGTAGCCTCACCAATTGCATTGTCGGGAAACTATCTTTGTCCCTGCCAATAATATTTATTTTGTTGTATTCTTAGAAGTTGATCTCAAAAGAAGCTGAGTTATTGAATTCGTAAGAATCAAATACGAATTCTCTCATTATTATTAAAATCATAACATAAACACCAGCTACAATGAGTCAATGAATAAAAGAAACTTATATTTCTAAGCAAATTTTAAAAAAGTTATACAATATATTACCGCATAAAACAAAGCAATTATGATCCTACTTTCGGTAATATCGCTAATGAATTAGGTTTATTAGAGACTCCAGAAACCATACAATATAATAAAAGTCATCCAGAGCACACAGGAATACATGGGCTATAGCCTGAATATTCAAGATATACATTTCACTTGCCATAGAAATATATCAAACATATGTCATTTTAATCAAAATCCTTGGTCATTTTCAAGAACATAAAAATTTTCGAAAAATTGTCCATGTAAACGGTAGTTTAGGATGGAGCAATTTTCTTCAAAATCTTCGTGTCGCATCCTTAAAAAACATTAAACTTAAATACCAACTTTGGTTTCTAACCGACTTTTTGTTTTTGAGTTATGCTGTCCACGGAGTGACTGACTGACTGACACTGACACTGACACTGACACTGACACACACACACACACACACACACACACACACACACACACACACACACACACACACACACACACACACACACACACACACACACACAGGCTTTTTCTTAAAATGCTTTTTTTTTATTCAGGGGCCTCAAAACAAATGAGCATTTTTTCAAAACTCGATAGAACACAAATTTTGAGAACATGAGTTATTATGGGATTTGGCATGTTTTCGATGCCACCAATTGGTCTGTGAAATCAGATTTTTCCGTGTGTATAGCATGGTGAATCATGAGCGTTTTTTCATAACTCTATAGAGTGCATGCACAGCGATTTTACAAAACTCGTTACAGCACAGTCTAAATTAAAAGATTTGCCACCTGTCAAGACCCATCACTGACCTGATGATAATTTACAATATTCCGCTTGTCCAACCTTACTTTCCGGGAGTTAAATGCTATACAAAAACCGTATCATTATTTCAAAGCCTTCCCGCGGCTAAATAATATAGAGAATGATTCATGTGGTTTATATCAACAACAAACTCTGCTGTCACATACTCTTTCAGAACCTTTTATCAACATCACTCTCAAAGCGGCATTACAAAGACTTAACAATCAAACATGTCCCATACTCAGGATAGCGCGGCATTACTGCAACATAGCCCATTGTTTAGCACACAGTAAAGAATATTACGTTTTCTGAATCACTTCTAGGACTGTGTCACAAGTGTTATGTACATAGATTGAACCAGTCTCTCGCAAGCATAACCTAAGTAATGGACGAAAGTAAAGGGTTTAATTCTCCAGTGACTGAATCTGATGGTGGCAGGAAAGATAGAAGAGAATGTCTTGTTCAAGCTACAAAACCCAATAATAAAGAACCGTTCATAAAATGTAATCATGGAATTCAAGATTATCCATTGAAGTCATTAAAGAGGGAAAGTAAGGAATGCAGAGTACGAGATCTGACTCATGAAGACATTAATGATTTCCATAATAAAGTAAAACATCTAAATATGGTGGACCAAGACAAATTCCTGCTTAAATACCCAATTAATTCTCCAAAACGAAGGAAAGTGAAGGAGGAAAATTCTAAAAGAAAACAATCTGTGAGTATTAAATACAGCATCAGAAAGAAAAATGGAGATGTTTTACCAATCTGTGTTGCAAGTTTTCAGGGAGTAGCAGGCATGTCTAAGGATGGACTGTCCCTCCTTGCAAGAAAATTTTATTCTACTGAGAATTCATCTAAAGAAAATTGAGGAGGGGATAGAACTGGTGAAAAGGACAAGGAGCTTATCACTGTTATAAAAAATATTAAGAGCTACAGGTGCAGAGAAAGTTACTACAGTAGATGAAAATCTTCAAGGAAGTACCTACCACCGGAATTAAATATTAAAAGAACATGGAAAATGTTTTGCGAAAAAAGAGAAAAGGAAAAACTATCCATATGCTATTTATCCAAATACAAGTTGATATTAGGTGTTTTAATCTCTCATTCAAGACACCACACACTGATACATGCTCTACGTGCAAGATGGGACTAATTTCCATAAAGCAAGAGACAGATTTGGAGAAGAAGAATGAATATAGGACAAACTACAGACTGCATAAACTTCGCGCATAGAAGTTTTATACTATAATGAAAGCAGAAAATCCTGATATAATCAAATGTTTCGATATGCAACAAAATCAGCCACTACCTAAATTACACTGGTCAACAAAATTTAAGTTGTTTAATATTAAAAGAAGTATAAAGGGTGATTCTTACTGCATTTTGTGTGCTGATTACACATCTTTTTACAGAACTTTTCCATCACCCACAGTTTTTTAGTAATTGCATTAACAAGATTTGTTGTAATTATACAGTTAATATGTGTAACACCTTAGCTTGAGTACCTTTTATATATCTAAAATGTATGTGAATTAGACTTTCGGTTACTTTGCTTGAGGAACATCTCTCTTGAGTGTACAGCAGTAGTCTGCCAACATATTTGGAGCCCATTTTCCCTGGTAGCGTCTTTCCATTTCAGCGATGTCCAGATGGAAACGCTCGCCATGTTCGTCGCTGACAGTACCGAGGTTCTCAGGAAAGATGTCAATGTGGGAGTCTAACATGTGTATATTCAATAACATATTACATCCCATGAGCTTGTAGTTCTTAATCAGCTCACTGAGAAGTTCTGTGTAATGTTCAGACCCGTGGTTTCTAAGAAAGTTTATGACAATGTTTTTGAAAGAGAACCATGCAGCTCGTTCTTGCATATTAAAAAGGCTTTCAAACTGTTAATCGTTCATAAGTTGTCTAATTTGAGGGCCAACAAATATTCTCTCTTTTATTTTTGCTTCACTGATCTTCGGAAACTTAGATTTCAGGAACAGAAATGCACTCCTGTCATGATCCATTGCTTTCACAAAGTTCTTAAGCAAACATAGTTTGATGTGTAATGGAGGTAATAAGAATTTGTCAGCACTTACAAATCATTGGTGAACAAAATTTGCCTGTCCTGGGTTGAATGACTCTCTCTTTGGCCAACTCTTTTTAATATAATGATTGCTTTTGTCTCTGCTATCCACATGCACAAGAAAGAGCAAAATTTTGTATAACCAAGTTGTAATCCAAGTGAGATAACTATCACTTTAAAATCAGCACATATCTGCCATGAGTAGTTATCATATTGGATACTGCATAGCAAGAGTTGCATGTTCACATAACTCTCCTTCATGCCAACTGCATGGGCTATAGGAATGGATGGAAACTTGTTTCCATTATGTAGCAAGACTCCTTTCAAGCTTGTTTTCGAAGAGTCAATGAACAAGCGCCAATGTTCAGGCTTATGTTGAACACCCAGGGACACCATCAAAGAATCGACATCATTACAGAACACTAGGTCCTCCTGTTTAGAAATTAAGTGCTCCAATTCCTTTTGGCATCGACGAAAAGAAGTTATTTTGGTGCCACCTGCAGGAGATGCCAGCCTTTCAATCTTGAAGCAAGTAATTCGGCTTTACTTTTGGATAACCCGAGATCACAAACCAAATCATTTAGATTCTCCTTGGTTAATAAGTGAAGCTCGTTTACAGTAGCTCCTTCCACAAAGTCTGGGTCACTTTTGTAATTCACTAATGTCATCAACACTTTCAAAATCTTCAGTTACATTACTGCCATCTGGTGGAGCTGGTATGGGAAGGTCTGGTCCATGAGACACTGGTCGAATTGCTGATTCCAAAGATGGATATTTAACAGTGGGTTTGGATTTGGAACTTATTCCAGATATAGTTGTCAAGTAGAAGTAGCAGTCTATTGTATGATCCTTAGGTTCCCGCCATACCACAGGAACTGCAAACAGCATATGATGGTTCCATTTTAACCAGCCAGTTAATAGTGTTGTACATTTGGCACAACAGATTTCTGGAGCTCAAAACTTATTCTCATCAATTTTATTGTCAAAATAACACTCATAAGCTCTTAATTCGAGAAGTCAAATTTCGCCTCTGTGCTTTTAAAGCGAGCTCACTACAAATGTAACAAAAGTTGTTTTTATCATTTACACATTTGTGAGACATTATCCTCCTAATTCCCAAATGCTTAAGAAAACATACTATTAGAAATATTACACTTGTTAACTTACAACTGAGAACACACAGAATTAGCTTCTATTAGGTTTTACTCCTTTGGCAACTATGCAGGACAGTTTGTATCTGCAACAAACCTTCCTTGCCTGCTTTTGGAGTAAACATTCACCTGGACTGTAAAAGCATAGTTTTGGAGAGGCTCATTGTTGGACATTGTCATTCCTGAAGTCACAGACAACAATCACCTAAAGCAAATATGTCATTTGTTGCCATATTTGTTGACCTAATAAGATAAAACTACTTTCTTTGAATCAGCACATTTACCGCCTTATGCTAATAATCATAAGTTTTTTTAATTTTACAAAACATTGGTGGGTGATGGAGCATTCCTAACTTGATTTTTGGATTTCGCACATACAAATACGTAAGAATCAGCAGAAATTATTTATTTAACATTTTCATTGTTGATCAGTGTTATCAGTAGGTGAAGTGTAGTGTTCCAGGCAAGTGTGGTTCTATAATCTTTGCATTATGATTCACTCTAAACCACAAATGAATGAGAATAGAGAATATACATTTCTATACCTGTTTGGAAACTGAGTCATCTAAGGGATGTAATCAAGTGGCATCTGCTTTGTTGAATTTTCTGTTAGACCTAGAAGAAAACCAGTGTACTTCGATTATTCATTTTTTCTCATATTCATGTCCAGGTCAAAATAAGGACAGTGTAGTACTGACCACACTCATTGCCTTTTTGGAAAGAAGTACAAAATTTACGTCTATACCTCATTTCTTTCCCATACGAGGACACAGTTACATGACTCCTGATTGTGTATTTGTTAGGGTTGAGGAGTACAGAGGAAAGGAAGATGTTTGTCACCCAATGAATACTACCGAATTCTGCAATCCCATGGAGTTACCAAAGTTCTCAACAGGGGCTGGCAAATCAAAACACTGAAGGAGACTACTCGGCAGATTGTGAAATCAAAGCTGCCATTTAACATAGGAATGCAACATGTCATATCATACAAAAAGTCTTCTACAAACGAGTGTAATGTTTCTGTAATTGTGCAGAACACTTACACTGCGTCACTTGTGGAGCTTTCTATTTTCAAATCTGGAATTAAAACATGCCACAAAGAAATGCTGAGGTACTCATGTCTACAGAAGATGAATATGGTGTCCAGTGAGAAGAAGAAACATGTAAAAAACTCATGCAATTTTTTTAAATTCCAGAAGAAGCAAAAGGATTTTATGAAGATGTTCTCAGCAACTGTTAAGATATCAAAATAGCATACACTTACTAGTTTAATCACTTTGTATTCTTAAATTTCTCTATTTATTAATTTAATAATTTTGTGACTTTGCATAAATTTCTATTATTTCATGTTAATTTAGCCTTTTATTAAATTTGTATACTGCACATAAAAATAAATTATGAAGAAACGAAAATAAAATCAAAACAGTAACAAAACAATAAAACTAGTAGCAAATTAAGGTTCAGTCAAATTTGCTTATTTCATAGTCCATGTCCTCTATCGAGTTTTGAAAAAACAAGCATTTGTTACCTGGCCAATACTATGAAAAATATGGTTATCCTCTAGGAGTTTCACTGTTGTCTGAAAGTGTCCCATGATAATGTTTAGTATTGCCAAAAATAAAGTTTGTGTAATGAAAGGTTATGTACTAGAATAAAAAAAAGTAATTTCTGTAAAAACATTTTTTTGTCCTCTATCGAGTTTTGAAAAAATGATCCTGAAATATTTCAGGTGAAATTTCGACATCGAATTTTGGGTGGAATACAATACTTCCTCTACTTTACATACATAGAGAAAGTAAAAAGTACTAGTACCTTTATGACCTTAAAGCAATGAACCATGATTTTCAACTTTTCACAAATTCTTTCATGTGAACTAGAATTACGAATTGAGGTTGCAAATTTACGGACAAATTTTGAAATTACAATTACAAAATAAGGCTGGTTTAGACTTATTTAGACAGCTGGATATGGCAACATTTCTGTCTTCAGTAATATGCTGGGCATATTGGTGCTATGTTTACCCCAACATGTATGTGTGTGAGCAACTTTTTGTCTAAAATGAAGTTTATAAAATCTAAAAGTGGATGATGATTGAAAGATGAAGCCCTACATGCTCTGTTGACGTCAATATGCACTTGTGAATTAACGTTAAATGTATGTGAAACTGTAAAGTTCTAGATAAAGTGAATATGATGAAAAACAGATGTTAAAGCCTTCTCAGTTTGCATATACGTATTAAACTTAAGTTAAATAAGTTCTTACTCCATCACTATAGCTTGTGAAATCCCCTTGTTCAAACTGTGCATTACATATTTGCATGATGGGATGCGTTCCGTGATGTCACCATTCCTGTAATCGCAATGACCAATTTCTGACTACCGGTGTATAAGATACCTACATCTTGTGATAAGAGACTAATAAGACATGAAGGGATCGCTAGTGTGTAAATCAGAGAGGACATTCCATTTTAAGGAAACTTCTAATTCCAGTGAACTGCTAAATCAAGGTGTAAAACACTATTGCAAGAGTTGGGATGAAATGTAGGCTCTCCAGTGTTCAGGGAAAGAAGACCTCGCAGTTTGCCAATGAAGCAGCTGGTAGCAGATTCATCAAAGACTGAGATATTGGAGAAAGCATAAAATGTGATGCAAAGCTGGGAGATATTGCCACTGCAAGGCATTGAATATAGGACCATTAAGAACTGAGGCTACGCTGACAATAAAATTCGGTAATTGACAAATAGATGGAAATGAGTACTACAGCCACAATATGAGTGCACTCAGTGACAAGAGTTACTAAACATATACGTTACAAGTAGGCAGGATTTCGAAGGTATAGTCGCATAAAGAAAACATCAACAATACCAAGATGCCTGCAATGAGGTGTGCTAATGATATAAATAGAGTAACACCAGCAGTTCAAAATTACTGTCTACAGGACTGTTGGACTGTAAGCAGTGTCAGTGTTGTCAAACAATATTATATTGTATGGTTTCTGGAGTCTCTAGTAAACCTAATTCATTAGTGATATTACCGAAAGTAGGATCATAATTGCTTTGTTTTATGCGGTAATACAGTCGCCGCAATTGAAATCTTTACATTGTTAGTGCAAGGAAAATCTTTACATAGACAATGTGCTCAGTTTGTTCTTATCCCGCCACTAAACAAAGGAGTGGGCGGAGCTGCAAATCACATGATTCTTGAGTGCACAGTAGCAGCTTGCTTCTATTAGCATTCCAGATCTCAGTCAGTCTCTGGTATTTGTACAGTGTTCTGTTTCGAGTTTGTCGTCGCTATTAAATTTTTAACCTGAGTGCCATTTTTAAAGCTGTGTATTTCTCATTATAATACAAATAATGGGATGCTAGAAGCTCACTTCTGAGGAGAATGCTCATGCTTTAACTCTATTGGAAGGGTACCTCTGTGATTCGTGTAGCTGTCAATCTAAAGGTTTCAAGACAAGCTATTTATGACCTAAAAACAGCAGCAGCATCTTTTCCACCTAGCGCCACACCAAGACGAAAAATGAGTTCAGGTGGTAAAAGAAAGACTTCAATGAGAACTGATGGCCTGCTAAAACGTGAAGTGATGGCTGATCCATGGATTACAGCGGCAGGGTTAAAGAAGAAACACCCAGACCTCAACAATGTTGCAATAAGGACCATTCAGCATCGACTTCAAAAAGACTTAGGTTTACCAAGTCGGTGTGCAGCCAAGAAGCCTCTTCTGACTGAAGCTATGAAGAAGAAAAGCATAAATTTTTGCAAGATGTATCAGCACTTGACATCAGAGGACTGGCATAAAGTAATGTTTTCTGATGAAAGCACTTTCAAACTGGTCAGAGGAAAGTCCAAAATGGTGAGGAGGCCAAAAAATGTGTCACGATATGATCCAAAGTTTACTGTCAAAACTGTTAAACATCCAGAAAGTGTGATTGTATGGGGTGCTTTTAGTGGCAATTATGGTAGAAGTGGCTTGTACTTTCTCCCAAAGAATATCACAATGAAGGGAAGTAACTATTTAGAAGTGTTACAACAGCATTTGGTCACATTTTGGCCGATTCACCAGTGTCACTACTTCATACATGATGATGCCCCTGCACATAGGACAAAGATGGTTCAGAAGCTCCTGAAAGATAATAATATACCTGTACTTCAATGGCCTGGTAACTCTCCTGACCTAAATCCCATAGAAAATGCTTGGAATCAAATGAAAAATAAAATAGAAGAGCTGCAACCATCAAGTATTAAGGAGCTACAGAAGTTTTAAAGAAGTTGTGGGTGGAAATGGACAAAAAATATTTTGAATATCTAGCAGACTCAATGCTTAAGAGACTCCGGGAAGTGATAAAAGTTAAGGGAAATATGACCAAGTACTAATTGTATGCAGAAGTTAAAAATAAAACCATTAAAAGTCGGTATTTGTTGTTTTTATTACCTTGTAAAGATTTCCATTGCGGCGACTGTATATTGTATAACTTTTTTAAAATGTTGCTTAGAAATATAAGTTTCTTTTATTCATTGACTCATTGTAGCTGGTGTTTATGTTATGATTTTAATAACAATGAGAGAATTCATATTTAATTCTTACGAATTCAATAACTCGGCTTCTTTGGAGATCAACTTCTAAGAATACAACAAAATCAATATTATTGGCAGAGACAAAGAAAGTTTCCCGACAATGCAATTGGTGAGGCTACAATAAAAGGTTATCTCATAAGGTCACATTCCGTGTTGTCAAAGCCGCCGAAATAAACTTAAAGCACAGAGAACCTTGTGCCATTGTTGAACAGTTGGGCCATAGTAACAAATTTGATATAGCAACAGCACTCTTAGCACTTAAAGCAAAAGGTGAATGTTACCACTTTTTCTGTGAAAAATCCCTTCAATGCCTTTGGTTACCAGTATTAAATGCTGACAGCGAGATATTTTTTTTCTACATGTAACTCGGTTGAAACACACAGGACAACTATTAAATGAAAGTGTCGCAACTTGTTGTATAACGCAATTTGGTGATGCTGACTGATGGGCAATGGCCCTGATGTCTGATGCATGATATATGTAGTTATTCATGTCATGATAATAGTAAAATAAATGTTTCGATTTGGAGAAATTTCAAATAATGTTACAGTAACATTATTTTCCTGTTAATTTTAATTTCAGTAATGTCTATGAGTATTAATTTAACCCAAAAATTTGTGCATGATTAATGCAAATTTTTCAAATAATTACCACCAAAAAATCTTCCCTTTGATGATGCTCCTTCGCATAATATTTGTTGTACTGGCAAAGAAAGGATAAGTTGCTAATGTGACGACATCAGCAGGTGAAGTATTGTTTTCATTGTGCGACTGTACTTTACCAATATCGCCTTTCCCCTCGTGTTCCCTTGCTCTGTGCAAATCCCTAGACTTAAGATAGTAAACAAACCTGTGGCGCCCTCCTTCAAGTGCATTCATATCGTGGCCAAGTAGTAGAATAGCTTAGATTTAAGGGCAGGGATGGGGATGTTAAAAAATGTGGAACAAAAAGTGGGAAAGAAACTAGAGAATAGTCAGCAGAGAGAAAGTTTTTAAATCTTTATTAAACAAAAGAATAATTGAATTTAGAACCATGATTGGCATGAATGACAACCAGTTTGGATTTCAGAAGGGAAGGTCCACCAAGGATGCCATTAACGCAGTAATTGAAGCCACAAAAAATTCGCCAAGCAAATATGTAGCCGCCATTTTTGTTGACGTTTGTGGCACTTTTGACAACCTTTGGTGGCCTTTTCTTTTTAAGAGATTAAGAAGCTTAAATTATCCAGCTTCATTATATAGAATTCTAGGAATAAATCAAACAATAACTAAGACTATTACTAAAAAATGCCCTCAGGGTTCTATATTAGGTCCCACATTTTTGGACATTGTTTTAGAAACACTCCTAGAGGAAGTACAATGGGATAATAACTGTCTGAAAGTAATAGCTTACGCTGATGACGTAGTTTTCTTAATTAATGCAAATTCAAGACCAGAACTAGAAGGAAAAAGTAATAATGTGTTGCATATACTTTCAACATGGTGTAAGAGTTCCAAAATGAAGATATCCCCGGCAAAATCTGGATACATGGTTTTAAAGGGAAATTAAGAGAGATCCAGGTTTAAAATTTGAAAATGAAAAATTAAGAAGAAATAAGAATATGAAATATTTTGGAATAGATTTAGATGAGAAGTTAAATTTTAATCATCATACAGGACAAGTAAGGGTCAAAGCCGAAAAAAACTGATGAAACTTTATAGAATAATTCAATTTTATTATAGAATTCTGTTCCATACTGTTAGCATGTATGAAGCATATTCAGCTCAATAATAAACTTACGGTGCTGCAATTTGGGCTACTAGGATGAAAAACGTGATGATTAGAAATCTAAAAAGGACACAAAGGAAAGTTTTATTAAGATTTAAGGGAGCTTATAAAACAACCCTCACTTTGGCACTTTTTGTAATAACTGGAATTTGGCCAGTACATTTAACTCTAAGACTTTGAGGAGCTTATTTCTGGCTTAAAAAATTAAACTTCAATGCATTTGCTGATATTATGGAGCAGTATTACACTACTAAGCAGGAAATTAAAGCTAGACTAATACACATTTGGCAAGAGCAATAGAAGACCATAAATCCAGGAAGGCATGCCTTTTCTTTCTTCACGGATATCTCGGAAAGATTAGCACTCAGACATTTGAATAACATGAAAAGAATTATACACTATTTATCTGGTCATGGACCTTATGGCAGTTATTGGAAAAAGATTAATAAATTGAACACTGATGAGTGTGATGTATGCTTTAAACAGGACACACCGGAGCATGTTTGAATGTCAAAAAAACATCCATTTTGCGCCTGAGGAAAAGAAAACCTACAAGGATATCAGCTCTTTGACATAATACGTAACAAAGATCTGTTTCCACATTTAGAGGCTCTAGCAAACAAGATTAGTTTATACACTAGAACGATAACTATAGAACAATCTCAACAGGTAGGAAACATAACGAGAAATGTAATAGAAAATTACAAGAAACCATGAAAACTTAAATATATATGATGAAAGGGAGCAGGACAGAATTTAACTATCAAGACAATGGGGAAACGGGACCGAGCACAACAGTATACAGTCAGGATAGGGAGGCGGTATTCCAGAGGAACTAGTATCAGTGCGAGACATGCAACGGCCTTCAACCCACTAACAACTCGGAGGGAGATGATGACCAGGAAGAAGTGGCGAGGTGTTGCCATGGTGGGAGGTGTTTCTTGGGATTGCTGCATCATGCATTGAGAGGAAGATTGGTGACGGACTTGAGTGACTGCAAGTGTTAATGATCAAGTGAGTGATAGGATTTTAAGCGAAATATGGCCTTGATTATTTAGTGAACCTAATTAAAGTAAAAAAGTGATTTAGTGATGTGAAAAGTGATTTATTTTACAAAATTTCTGGACGTTTTAGGAAGCAATAGCAAGAGGTAATTTTGTAAAATTACACTGGTCAACAAAATGTAACTTCTTTAATGTTAAAAGAAGTATAAAGGGTGATTCTTACTGAATTTTGTGTGCTGATTACAAATATTTTTGCAGGACTTTTCCATCACCCATAGTTTTTGAGTAATTGCATTAACAAGATTTCTTGTAATTATACGGTTAATATGTATAATACCTTAGCTAGAGTACCTTCTACATACCTAAAATGTACGTGAATTAGACTTTCGACTGTACTTTGTTTGAGGAACATCTCTCTTGAGTGTACAGCAGTAGTCTGCCAACATATTTGGAGTCCATTTTCCCTGGTAGCGTCTTTCCATTTCAGCGATGTTCTGATGGAACTGCTCGCCATGTTTGTCGCTGACAGCACAGAGGTTCTCAGGAAAGAAGTCAAGATGGGAGTCCAACATGTGTATTTTCAAGGACATATTACATCCCATGATCTTGTAGTTCTCAATCAGCTCACTAAGAAGTTCTGCGTTATGTTTAAACCTGTGGTTTCCAAGAAAGTTTATGACAATGTTTTTGAAAGAGAACCATGCAGCTCGTTCTTGCATACTCAAAAGGCTTTCAAACTGCGAATCGTTCATAAGTTGTCTAATTTGAGGGCCAACAAATATTCCCTCTTTTATTTTTGCTTCACTGATCTTTGGAAACTTAGTTTTCAGGAACAGAAATGCACTCCCATCACGATCCGCTGCTTTCACAAAGTTCTTAATCAAACCTAGTTTGATGTGTAACGGAGGTAATAAGAATTAGTCAGCACTTACAAGTCGTTGGTGAACAACATTTGCCCGTTCTGGGTTGAATGACTCTCTCTTTGGCCAACTTTTTTTAACATAATGATTGCTTTTGTCTCTACTATCCACATGCACAAGAAAGAGCAAAATTTTGTATAACCAAGTTGTAATCCAAGTAAGATAACTATCACTTTAA
Organism: Tenodera sinensis; assembly: GCA_030765045.1. Taxonomy (NCBI): domain Eukaryota; kingdom Metazoa; phylum Arthropoda; class Insecta; order Mantodea; family Mantidae; genus Tenodera; species Tenodera sinensis. The sequence continues at coordinate 228,650,998 of CM060964.1, read as the reverse complement.
AATCAGCACATATCTGCCATGAGTAGTCATATATCAGATACTGCATAGCAAGAATTGCATGTTCACATAACTCTCCTTCATACCAGCTGCATGGGCTATAGAAATGGATGGAAACTTGTGTCCATTATGTAGCAAGACTCCTTTCAAGCTTGTTTTCGAAGAGTCAATGAACAAGCGCCAATATTCAGGCTTATGTTGAACACCCAGGGACACCATCAAAGAATCGACATCATTACAGAACACTAGGTCCTCCTGTTTAGAAAATAAGTGCTCCAATTCCTTTTGGCATCGACGAAAAGAAGTTATTTTGGTGCCACCTGCAGGAGATGCCAGCCTTTCAATCTTGAAGCAAGTAATTCGGCTTTACTTTTGGATAACCCGAGATCACAAACCAAATCATTTAGATTCTCCTTGGTTAATAAGTGAAGCTCGTTTACAGTAGCTCCTTCCACAAAGTCTGGGTCACTTTTGTAATTCACTAATGTCATCAACACTTTCAAAATCTTCAGTTACATTACTGCCATCTGGTGGAGCTGGTATGGGAAGGTCTGGTCCATGAGACACTGGTCGAATTGCTGATTCCAAAGATGGATATTTAACAGTGGGTTTGGATTTGGAACTTATTCCAGATATAGTTGTCAAGTAGAAGTAGCAGTCTATTGTATGATCCTTAGGTTCCCGCCATACCACAGGAACTGCAAACGGCATATGATGGTTCCATTTTAAACAGCCAGTTAATAGTGTTGTACATTTGGCACAACAGATTTCTGGAGCTCAAAACTTATTCTCATTAATTTTATTGTCAAAATAACACTCATAAGCTCTTTTAATTCGAGAAGTCAAATTTTGCCTCTGTGCTTTTAAAGTGAGCTCACTACAAATGTAACAAAAATTGTTTTTATCATTTACACATTTGCGAGACATTGTCCTCCTAATTCCCAATGCTTAAGAAAACATACTATTAGAAATATTACACTTGTTAACTTACAACTGAGAACACACAGATTTAGCTTCTATTAGGTTTTACTCCTTTGGCAACTATGCAGGACAGTTTGTATCTGCAACAAACCTTCCTTGCCTGCTTTTGGAGTAAACATTCACCTGGACTGTAAAAGCATAGTTTTGGAGAGGCTCATTGTTGGACATTGTCATTCCTGAAGTCACAGACAACAATCACCTAAAGCAAATATGTCATTTGTTGCCGTATTTGTTGACCTAATAAGATAAAACTACTTTCTTTGAATCAGCACATTTACCACCCTCTGCTAATAATCATGATCAGTTTTTTTAATATTATAAAAAATTGGTGGGTGATGGAGCTTTTCTAACTCGATTTTTGGATTTTGCACATACAAATACGTAAGAATCAGCAGACATGATTTAACATTTTCATGGTTGATCAGTGTTATTTAAGAATAATTAAATTTTAGCCTAAATTATTATTTTATTAAAGTATATAAACTTACTCATTAATCAAAAGTATAAAATTTTTGTTGTGTTTGTTTTTTAAAATTTTTGTTATGTAGATTTTGAATTTTATACTACACGCTTTTTGTAGTTTTTGTGCCGGAAACCAGTACATATATTATGCTGCCGGTAGCTGGCAGCAGTTCAGAGTGCTTAGTTTATAGTTGTTTTTAATAACTGGTTACCAGTTATAGTTTACTGGATACCAGTGAACTTAGTTTATTTATAATTTGTAATAAATATGTAAATTTAAATTTAAAAAAAATAAATATACACAAAGTATTAGTGATAGGTATAATTATAATAATAAATTAGTAATAATAATAGTAATAATAATTGTTATTGTTATAAATAATAATAAATAATATTTAATAATATAATTAATAATTTAATTTTATATGCTTGTTTATTGTTTAGTAATAGTTTGTAGTTTTGTGAGTGATGTTGGTATGTATGAAATCTTGTATTTTGTTGTATTTTGCTGCATGAGTGTCGGCAGACTTTTTTCCAGGGGTGGGGGGGGGGGGGGGGGGGGGGGAGTGGCACATACTGGAAATTTGCAATCATATAATATTAAATCATTATTTTACTGTCAAAATTTATAATATTTGTATTGATAACCATATTAATTTGTGCTAAAAAAGAACTGTTCTTTACATCAAAATTAAAATAGTTTAATAGTCAGTAGCTGGCTGCACATCAAGTTCACCAACTTCCAAGGGGTGGCCGCGGGCCCCCTTGCCCCTCGTTTCGCGACGCCCATGTTTTGCTGTATTGAGGAGATAAATGTCTTTTAATTTCATTGTTTTTATTATTTTCTTTACCCTATAAATTGTTATGTATTTATATAAAAAGTTATTTTTTTATAAATTTATTTAGAAATTTTATTGTATTTATGATTGTGTAGAATGATGTGTTATTGTTTAGTAGCATTTGTATTTATGAGAGTGATTATGTGTGAAATATTATCTGAGGTTTTTTTTTTATGGTATATATACAGAAAACAGAATTTTATCCTATTTTATAATTTGTTATATATCATATAAATAAATAAATGAATAAATAAATGTAACGGACCTTAACGGTCTTTAGTTCCACTGTTTCTCTGCTTCCACATTCAAACTCTTTACTGGTGTTTTGCTCCTCACTGTAACTTTTCTATCTGACCTTACCTTGGTCATCTCTTGATCTCTTCCGACCCTGATGCTATTAGGGTTCCCGAGGGCTAGGGAGTCTTTATTTTTCCAACCTCTCCATTTCTCTATAAAATCTTAACCCCTAACATGCTGACCTGTCATGGCATGTAATACGTCCTCTGATTGGTAATCAGAGGATATGGTCGGTGCATTTATTTTGATAATTCTCCCGGTCAGGTTGGTGAGACCCGTAAACCAACGACAGGTGTGGTCCTCCAGACATTCTGGGGGTTGTGAGAGAGCGATGTGACAGCCAAAACATAAAAATATGGTGCTCTCTAAAAAGCGTTACTATTACTGCTATTGCTCTCTTCAATATCATCAGTGGACAATATTGGAGAGCAAGAGGATTAATGACTTCATTGTCAGAAATCCAGCATTAGCAAACAACATATATTTATATTATTTTGTATTTTTACTTTATAATTTATCTGTAAAGTATGTTGTATGTATGAATGTGTAGAATAAATAAATGTTAAAAATCTGGCATATTAGCTCTGGTTTAAGTAATTAGGTGCCAGGGTTGTTATGCAGTTTTTATTTTATTTTATTAGTGAGCAGAGTTTGGAAGAAAAGATGGGAAGTAATAACCACATATAAAATAGTCAACAGGGAGATCAGAAAAGAATAGAAAAGCTAGGAGTGAAACTAGAAAATTGTCAACAGATATTAGTAGAGGAGCAATAGGAACTAGGGAACAAGTTAGAAAATCAGCAAGTATTAGACATTCAAGGAGGAAGTTCAAGGGGAAATAAGTAATGTTAGAAGTGAAGTCAAGGAAAATGGAGGACACATTAGAGAAGAAATAGAAAATGTTAGGAAAACAATTACCCAAGAAGTAGAAAATTGAGTAAGTAGGAAAGAAACTAGAAACAAAGGGAAATAGCAAAGAAATACCACAGGTTAAGGAATAGCTAGATAACAATCAGGGCAATCATGCTATAGGCATGAACAAGCAGAAAGGGAAGAAGGTAGTAGCAGGCTCCAAACTATTTCATGTGCAGAAATTACCTTCTTGCTAATTTGCTTGCACGTGCAAGGGAAATAATGAAAATGCAGTATGCTTTAAGCGAGTCAAAACTTTTAAGAGTTGGTCACTATGGGATGACTGAAATCCTGTTCTCTTTGCATGGCCAAGAGATATAAAACAAATGAGAAAATTTAAACCAATAACATGGAGTGTCTAAAAAAAACACTGTGTGCTTTAACTACATCTACTTTTTTTTTGTGTAGTATTATTCTGTCTCTTATGGTTTGCCAGCTATACAGAAAGTCATCCAGAATGAATGGAACTTCAGAGGCTATACCAAGAAAATTCAAGATATACATTTCATTTTTCATGAAAATATCTTACACACACACTAATTTCCACATATGACCAAATAAATATAGAACAGTAATCAAAATTGCTGGAGCCATTTTTGGGACACTCAAAATTTTCATGTTGCAACCTTGAAAGATGTTGAACAAATACCAAGTTTAGTATTTAACCGATTTTACGCTTTTGAGTTATGTTGTTCACAAACACATGCAGGCACCTTTTTCTAAAAATGCTTTTTTTCTTAATTTCAGGGATCACCAAAACATCTATTTCCAATAAAATCCCAGTATTGAATTTTTTGGGTGGAATACTATATCTTCTCTACTTACTATGTACCTCCACGAACGAAAAAAAAAAAAAAGAGTCATGTCTAGAATGCCAGGCTATTTTAGCGGCAGAGAACAACTCTATGAGTACCAAATAGCTTGCAGTTTTCAACAAGTAGGTATGTCTGACTGTCTGCCTATATATCATGTATGTGTGCACCTATGTGTCAATCCACGTCAAATCACACATCTGTAAAAAACAACATTTTGGTAGAAGGTTGAACATTTTTTTATGAATAATAGGCATCAAATAAGGAGATACGTATTTTTTTATTTCTACATTTTAAAATTATTTGCTTGGTTATGGCTATTGGAAAGTAAGCAGTTTCTGCGCGCACTGTATTATAAAATCACTTGTTACTCTAAGGCCATGAAGAGTTGAGAGTTGGGGTTTGCTGCACTGGAAAGGTTAAATACAACACTTTTAACAACTTTCGACCAATCATTATTACATATAAATTTTGGACTGTTTTTTGATGCTATATTTTGTAAAACCAAAATTAGAATTTAAATCAATGTTTAAAAAAAAATTTCACACGTATTCCCTGACATTTTATCTATAAAATAAGACAAACTATGGAGCACGCATAAGTACATTTGCTACAATTTCTTTTCTGGAGGCCAACAAGTGCTCATGGATGACATGAAGTGGAGATCCATTTGTATATACACTTGAGCATGTGCTAAGCGCCCCAGCTCAAGCAAAGGATGTTTATTGTAGCTATATCTCCTCTGTATCAGTTCCAGATAGTGTTCTAATGAACAATTCCGATGAATTATTGACCAGTTACAAATTTAATTTCGGTGGGAAAATATCATATCATTAAAGCTTGTGGTATAAATTTACATGAGTGGCAGTGAACATCACATAAGATATAACAAATGTTTAAATCCTTTTAATCTTCCTAAACAGTCTTTTAAGAAAACTAATGTAAGTTACTAAAGTCACGATTTATTGACAAAACTAAATTTAACGAAGTCTCCGGATGTGTGAATATGTAATTTATGCCACATAAAAGTGCATAAACTTCATTCTATGTCAAATGAACCGTTATCTGAAGCCTCTGGTTCTTGTGATGATAAACATCATAAACTGAATCCCACGGAAAAGAAGGAAGTGAAAATTCTGTTTCTTCTTCAGGTAGTTTTGTGACGGTGCAAGGTACTGATAATATTGAGGATTTAATAAGAGTTTAATTTCAATAGGTGAATCCCCTGTCAAAAAAAGAAAATTAATACAAAAGCGATATCTCCAAGAAAAACTCCAGAAGGTGACAAGTTCCCTAGCAAAGAATGTTTTTCATGTTGAGGATAATGCAGCAACGTCCACTGAAAAATCAAAGAATGATACTACAAAATTAATTGAATTTTTCTGCAAAACAGATGATAAAACATTGAAAGTTAAAATTTTATCAACTTTTGAAGATTGGTACAATAATATTAAAAAACATTTTGAAGAAGCTAATAGTGTACATATAATAGCGTCAGCTAGCAGTATTCTCCTTCCTGTACTATTGCAGCGTTCATAGGACCTCAGGCAGTCAACAGTCGCCAGAACGGAAGGTGGCAATTGTGCGAGGTTGAGGTAGCTGTTATCACTGCCACATGAGTCCGCTTCACTGATTTGTAAGCAATTTAATTACAACTGAACTGTTAAAGACTCCATTCCAATTTTTTCTGGGCATATTGAGTAAACTTCAATGTATTTTTAGTTTATCTTCAGATTTTTAAATGGCCGAATTTATTTCATATCTAACCTTAAAAACTGAATCGTATAAAATATAATATCAATAATAATTAATAAAAGTTTCTAATAAATACCTCACAAAAGACTGCGAATTATCTTTAATTTGAGCCAAAGATCAAGTAATTTATTTGATTACAATTGGAGGTGTCATTGATCAAAGGCTGAGCAGCGCGCGCCTTTTGGTACATTTGAAAAATTAATATCTGCCAAAATAAACTTTTTTTATAAAACGAAGAAACACTAGTCAAATGTATTTTGTTCCAAAACACGTAAAAAAAAAAAATTTCAAGAAAATCTGAGATATTAAGGTCAATTTTTACCATTTTTCTGCGATTTGACGTGGAATGACTCATATGTATGTATGCGTTCCAGACAAGCCTCTCCCCCCACGAATGTACATGCTAGAGAAAGTAAAAAGAAACCTCTCTGACAGCACTAAATGTGGTGAATTCTTGCAGCTACAGCAGCAGGAGCAGCAGCAGTATGGTTAATGTTATGAAGACTGAATGGAGGCATCAAATGCATTTACATTTTTAACGAGGGGAAGGTGGAAAAGGAATTGAGGAAATACAAAATGGCAAAGATTTTGCAAAATTTACCTTAACGAAAATGATTGTTATTGGAATTAAGGAAAATCATATGTGGTAGCCTATTTGTTACATCAGAGTTGTCCTGGAAAAACAGGCGATTAGGATTCGAGATGTTGTGGCAACAATGAATGACTGTACTAATGATGTTCAGTAAGATGGCTCTCCCAGAATGATGCTGCAGTATAAGATGAGAATAAGTGTCACAAGTACAGAGAGACCTAAAAAATTCAGAACTGCTGCACGGTTTGTCCACTGCGCAAGTGGAAAGACAATAACAGCAGCTGATGTACACAAGGTGATGCGGATGACTTGTTTTTCTCTGCTCTGAAAGTGCAGTATCATGCAGTATTGAGCTGATGCTGATCGTGTGGTTGAATTATTACCAATGTGCTTTATTATTTTGTCCTGTACTTCGTCACAAAGCGTATTATGGCTCAGCATTTGTTTTCTACTGCACAGACATTTATTTACGATTTGCATGTGTTAACTCGGTCAGCTTGCCACGTGAAAGTGCAACTTGGAGAAAGATTTCGAGGTGTAAAAGTTTCAGGCCGTAAAACAATCCATGAACTTTACAATAAATTTCAGGCCACATGTGTTTAGGCTCAGAAATCTAAAAGACGGTGGTCATCTTTTGGAGAATTCCCCTCAAAAATCACTTAGGCGTCTTTTCACAGCAGGCAGGCATTTTTTATGGCTTTGTAAAGAGCTACTAAATTGCTGAAGTTAAAACCATATAAAATAACTGTGGTATGCGTTCTTTAACCAGGTGATCCTGTAATTGGGCACACATTTTATGAGTGGACTTTCAATAGTGTTGTTGTTAGCTAATGCTGGATTTCTGACAATGAAGTCATTAATCCTCTTGCTCTCCAATATTTTTCACTGATGATATTGAAGAGAACAATAGCAGTAATAGTAACCGCTTTTTAGAGAGCACCATATTTTTATGTTTTGGTGGTTACATCGGTCTCTCACAACCCCAAGAATGTCTGGAGGACCACACCTGTCGGTTTATGGGTCTCACCAACCTGACCGGGAGAGTTATCAAAATAAGTTCACCGACCATATCCTCTGATTACCAATCAGAGGACGTATTACATGCCATGACAGGTCAGCATGTTAGGGGTTAAGATTTTATAGAGAAATTAGAGAAATGGAGAGCTTGGAAAAATAAAGACTCCCTAGCCCTCGGGAACCCTAATAGCATTGGGGTCGGAAGAGAACAAGAGATGACCAAAGTAAGGTCAGATAGAAAAGTTACAGTGAGGAGCAAAACACCAGTAAGTGGAAGTAATGTTCTGCTCAGCTTGGGTACCTTGTGGTCGCTATTCACATATCCCCTAGACGGAGACCCCTGAGTCAATTGATTAAATATATACACAAGTGACTACATCAACATTTCTCTATATAGCTTCCTTCACACTGTACACATTTTTGCCAACGTTTCGGAAGCTTGAACCTTCCCTCTTCAAAAAAAATTTGAGGGAGCGTCACAAACCAACTGCGCACATGCTCCTCAACGTCGTCGTTGCTTTCGAAATGTTTCCCTCCAAGCAATTCTTTCATGGGTACAAACAAAAAATAATCTGGGGGAGACTGTAGGGAGGGTGTTCAAGGGTTTAGCAGTGCATGTTCGCCATTGGTTCCTCAAAAAAGTAGGGTCCATTAATCCTAGAAGCCGAAACACTGCACTATGGAGTGGTTTTGCATTAAGTTTTTGTGGATTCACATTACTCCAATATCACATGCTTTACTTGTTGACATAGCCTGTCAGGTCAAAGTGCACATCATCCAACATCATCAGGTTGGGAAGAATGTTCCTGCTCTCATCCAATAGATTGATAAAGGAAGTACAGAATTGTTTCCGTGAGGCATAGTCATGCTGTGATAACTTATGGGTCACCTGCACTTTGTATGGATGATAAGCTAATTCATTGTGAAGAATGGGGCACACACTTCTGTCTGACATGTGTAAAACTGCAGTGTGTTTGTTTACTGAATTCTCTTGTCAACAGCATTCTGTACTCTCTGAGTGTTTTCTGGCATCTGTACTGACCTTGGTGGCTTATTTGTGGCACATGAGATAGCACAAAATTCCTCAACCCACCTCCAAATTGTGCTATACTCTTCCATGTACCCCAATGTTCCATTGCTGTCAAAACCTCCGCTGCATAGCTACCACTCTGTCACCACTTTTGAAATATGCTTCACACACAAAAGCACAACGTGTCGTGGTCCTATGCTCCATGGTAACTAAAATGGCATCCTTCCTGCTATACACTACACATTTCAATTTTATCTCCACTGCAGGGCTGTACATACTACCAACTGTTGAAAGTGGTAGATTGCTTCTGCTGGACTGTGTATGTCCTGTGCAGTATCTTAGTCACATTTTGACTTGAGACAAATTCTCAGAAATATAATTTTGAGCGATTTAGAATAACTCAGACCCTTTAAAACATTTAATGTTTTATTTATGCTATAGAGTAGAAGCCTGATAACTCAATATTCAGTATAACTCCACAAGCTTTTTATTTCTTTTTTTATCATTATGGAATGAATTCTATACACATGTATAAATCATGCAATATTGTCGCCCATCGCATTATTGTCGGCACTACTGCAAAGGAGCCGAAGGGAAGAGACAGAGAATGGCCGCATTGTTGCGGCACTTGCCGAAAGAGAGAAAGGGATAGAGACTTCTGGAATTTTCTGCTTTGTATTTCACCGCAATAATAACTGAACTTTCCTGAAGTTTCCAGAATAGTGCCTGGGAGATATAAATAGCAGTAAAGTGTGAGAAGGGACAGTTTTTGTGTTACTAATTCGGAGCCATGCTGTTGGTGAATCGGTAAAGACTTTCGTGCTGTTGCAACGAGTGTACAAAGTTACTGTTTACGGAAATAAAAGTGTTTCTTTATCTCGACTACATCTGTCTTCTTTACTTTACACCCACCAAAGTCACAATGGTGTCAGAAGCGGGATATGACGATGGAGGCTACATTGGTGAGCTTTTTACAAGAGCTGAAAGCAGAGATGAAGACGGCAAACGACAACCTCGCTGCCGAGCTGAAAGAGATGAAGACGGAGCTATCAGCGAAAATTGACGAGCAACTGGCTGGCGTAAGGAAGGATGTGAAAGAGCTCGGTGGAAAGGTGGAAGAGCTCGGTGGAAAGATGGAGGACCTCGGCCAATGCGTTGACGCCCTGGAGAATGTCGGGGAACGGCTTAGCGTTCTCGAAGACAGGGTCGACGGTAGCGCCAAGGATCTAAATGCAATGGTGGAAGGGATGCTTAGTGAAAAGCTCAAGAACTACAAGGCCGAGGCTCCAGCACGCGACACAACATCGACGCGCGTGAAACCACCGAAGTACGATGGCACGTCAACGTTTGAGGTCTTCCGCCGTCAATTCGACACAGTGGCCAAGCACAACAAATGGTCGCCAGAAGAAGAGGCCGCGCAGCTGATAGCCAGCCTCCAGGGACGAGCCGCAGAGGTGCTGAACGCAGTCCAGACAGCGGCGGCGCCCAAGGACATCTGGGAGGCCCTGGAGAACCGGTTCGGAAACCACCGCTTAGCCACAGCCTACCGCAGCCAACTGAAATCTAGGATGCAACTGCTAGTGGAGACGCTGCAGGAGTTCGCCCTGGCCCTGACCTCCCCTCCGAATTCGTATCCCGAGAAGCCGCCTATACCTTCGTCGACGGTGTACGCGATGCCGAGATACGTCAACGCCTGATGCTCGGCGACTACAAGACCATCCACGAGGCACTAACGGCCGCATTAAGGATGGAAGCGGCCAAAGTGACGGCTAACCCGACCTCGAAGACAAGGAGTGTCCGCTACGATGAAGACCGCAGACCAGTCCAGGGACGCCGACGAAGACCAGGTGGCGTGTGTTGGGGGTGTGGCCAGCCGGGACACCCGATGAGAGACTGCCGGCACCAAGAAGAGCAGCCGGAAAACGAGTAATGGCCGGCGTGGCGAGGGGCACGTCGGCGCCAACACCATCATCCCCTCGAGTGACACTGCGCGCCGTCAGCCGACGGATGGATGACAGCCTCATCGCGGACGGTTGGGTGAGAGGGAAGCCGTGCCGCGTGTTTGTTGACACTGGAGCAGCCGTGACTGTTATCAGACCTGACGTAGCCAGGGGCTTGCCGTCGAGAAAACCGAACCGACCGTACCAACTAGTGACGGCATCGGGTGACACCTTGCCTGTGGAGAGGGAGGCCCTGCTGCAGTTGACCTTGGGGCGAAGTGTCTTGCGTTTGTGGGTGTTCGTCGCGGAGGTGGCTGAGGAGGTGATACTGGGACTGGATGCCCTCAGGAGCCACGAGGCGACGGTCGACATCGGCAAGAAGGTTCTGCGGCTTAAGGGAGAGGAAGTAATGCTCCGGCACCACGAAGAACGCCTTGGAATCTGCAGGGTCATTCTCAAGGAAGACGTAGTTGTCCCCGCGAGAAGCGAGATGGTAGTGACGGCGCGACTGGAAGGCCAGCGCAATAAGAACATGCTGCTGGACCGGAAGACGCATGTGCACGGGCTCTGTGTAGCCGGGACATTGTTGCCGTGCCGAGAGGAGGTGCCGGTGAGACTGCTCAACCCAACAGACACCGATCACGACGTTCAGGCCGGGACGGAGTTGGGGGCGTGCGAGCCCGTGGTCAGCGTAACACCAATAGACAAGACCCAGGAGCCGGTGCCGACGCAACAACTGGGGCCCCGGCTGGAAGGCTTACTGGAGAGGGCGGCCGACCACCTGACCGCTGAACAGAGAGAGAAGGTTCAACAACTGCTGAGACGATATCAGCGCGTCTTCAGCCAAGGCAGCACCGATTACGGCCGCACGGACCGAGTGCTTCACCACATCGACACCGGAGACGCCCGGCCTATTCGGCAACCACTTAGACGCGTTCCGTTGGCTAAACAAGCGGCGGTACGAGACATGCTGGAGGACATGAGAACCAAGGGAGTGATCGAAGAGTCTGACAGTCCTTGGTGTTCCCCTGCAGTTCTGGTGAAGAAGAAGAATGGCGAGCTACGCTTCTGCGTAGATTACAGGAAGCTGAACGCTGTCACCAGGAAGGACTGCTTCCCCTTACCCCAGATTGACGACACCCTGGACACGCTTGCTGGTGCGCAGTGATTCTCAACCCTGGACCTGAAATCGGGTTACTGGCAGGTGGCTCTAGACCCGAGAGACAAGGAGAAGACCGCATTCTCGACAGGCCAAGGGCTTTGGCAGTTCACAGTTATGCCCTTTGGTCTCTGCAACGCACCAGCTACCTTCCAACGCCTCATGGAGTCAGTAATGAGAGGATTGACTTATGACGCCTGCCTGTTATACCTGGACATCATCATCGTCGGCAAGACATTCGAAATCATCTTGACAAACTGACCAAGGTGCTACAGAGACTGCAGGCGACCGGCTTGAAGCTGAACGCCAAGAAGTGCCAGCTCTTCCGCAGGGAAGTCAACTACTTGGGCCACATAGTCTCACCAACCGGAGTGGCCACGGATCCGGAGAAGACACAGGCCGTGAGAGATTGGCCTCGCCCAAAGGATAAGCGAGAACTGCGCAGTTTCCTTGGATTGTGCAGTTATTACCGCCGCTTCATAAAGGGTTTCTCCAGCATCGCCAAACCCCTCACTCGCCTGACGGAAGAACATCGACCTTATGTGTGGACGGAGGTCGCCCAAGGCGCTTTCCGGCAGCTGAAGAGGACGCTCTGCAGTGCTCCTATTTTGGGATTCCCACAACCAGGCGACGCCAGCGACCATTGCATTGGAGGCGTCCTATCCCAAGTCCAGAACGGCCACGAGCGGGTGATAGCCTACTACAGCAAGACGTTGTCCAAGGCAGAGAAGAACTACTGTGTCACCTGACGAGAGCTACTGGCGGTAGTGAAGACCTTGGAGCACTTCAACAAGTACCTGATGGTAGCTGTGGACTTCACCAAGTAGCCGGAGGTGTATGCCATCCCGAACCAAGAGGCGAAGACGATTACAGACTGCCTCGTGGAACAGCTGATCTGCCGTTTTGGGGTCCCGTTAGAGCTCCACAGCGACCAGGGCACCAATTTTGAATCGCACCTAATGAAGGAGGCATTGGAAAGACTTGGGGTGAACAAGACCCGCACAACACCCCTACATCCACAGTCGGACGGCATGGTCGAGAGATACATCAAGACCCTAGAGGAGCACCTGAGGAAGGTCGTGGCCAGCCATCAGCGAGACTGGGACCTCAAGGTACCACTGTTCTTGCTGGCCTACCGTTCGTCGACACACGATACCACCGGGATGACACCAGCAAGCCTAATGTTCGGCCGAGAGCTACGCCTCCCTTGTGACCTGGCTTTTGGGAGCCCCCCGGAAGCGAAACAGCCGGCAACCGAGTATGTGGAGAATCTAGTAGACCATCTCCACGACATGCACGAGATGGCTCGTCAGAACATCCGGATGGCGAGCGACCGCATGAAGACCCGGTACGACAGGCAAGCCAACAGCCGAGGATTCCAGCAAGGTGACATGGTCTGGTTGTACCGCCCTACCCGGACCAAGGGACGCTGCCCAAAACTTCAACAACCGTGGCAAGGACCGTACCGAGTGGTAAAGAGGATTAACGACGTAGTCTACCGCATCCAGAAGGTGCCCCGAGGGAAGATGTTAGTGGTACACCTGGATCGTCTGGCCCGTTACGATGGTGCTGTTCGGGACGACCAGCCTTGAGGAGGGAGCAGTGTCGCCCATCGCATTACTGTCGGCACTACCGCAAAGGAGCCGAAGGGAAGAGACAGAGAATGGCCGCATTGTTGGGGCGCTTGCCGAAAGAGAGAAAGGGATAGAGACTTCTGGAATTTTCTGCTTTGCATTTCACCGCAATAATAACTGAACTTTCCTGAAGTTTCCAGAATAGTGCCTGGGAGATATAAATAGCGGTAAAGTGTGAGAAGGGACAGTTTTTGTGTTACTAATTCGGAGCCGTGCTGTTGGTGAATCGGTAAAGACTTTCGTGCTGTTGCAACGAGTGTACAAAGTTACTGTTTACGGAAATAAAAGTGTTTCTTTATCTCGACTACATCTGTCTTCTTTACTTTACACCCACCAAAGTCACAATATTAAGCAATGTAATGGGGTATGATGTATGAATAAGTAAACAAAATGGATACTGTTTTTGTTTTCCCTCAAGATCCACCCCTTGTCCATCCACTGCTACCATGCTTGCCTTCTCCTGAGTTCTGCCATGTGCAATGATGTCCTTCCCTCTTCTGTGTAAAGCACACATCAGTTGATAGCTTCACTCTGGTGGCTCCACCATGTCCTATGCCATCGTGTTGATCCTCAACATGTCCTATGCTGCAGGATCTTTGCATACATCCCTCCGCTGGCTTTTTGTCTCCGTGATGTTGTACACTTCTTTTCTCCAGGATGGGCATAACTGTTACCTTAGCCACTAAGTGCTCCCTGCTTAGGTCTGTACTATCCATCATAACTCATTCGAAACCATAAAGTTCCTGAACACAATAGCTTTGGGACCTAAACGTACTGCTATTATAAAAGGGTGAAGATATGTTCATGTACTGCAAGTCAATGGTAATAAAGTTGCCACAGCCAAATATTTCAATATTTCTTGGGAATAATAATACCTCACCCTTATTTCTCCCCTGTACCCATAACACCCTGTAGATGAGACTCATCACTGTCTTACTACTTATACAAGCATTCATAAAAACCGCTACATATGGTTGGTGATAGGTAACTTTCCACCGTTAATAAGCTCTTCTTCCTTTGAAGGGAGAAATCAAGGTGCTGCTTCAACTTAGGAAGAAATGATGAGGATTCTAGAGACAAGATATAAATTTCAGAACAGAGCTATGTCCTATAACACTGTAAACCAGAAATCTGCCTCACGCAGAATCAGAATCACTTTTCTGGAACTGTTTGCATGAAAAACCTAACTAAGACAGATTTTCATTATGCTTAATACATAGTTACGTGCTTTCATAATAGTGTATGCAATGGGAAAATTGACCCACATTTAATATTTTTCACCTTCCACCTTCATGCATGTGCGTACACAAAATAATAATTATTGGAGCTCTGAGAAACCTAATATAGTTCATGAAATACCCCTTCATGACGAAAATATTGGTGCATAGTGCACCGTTAGTGCAGAAGGTGTTATAGACTTAATTTGTTTTGAGTCCACAGTTGACGCCCATACATACATGAATAGAATTTTGGGCCCCCCCCCCCCTGCCTTTTTAGGGAATTAACCGACAGGGAGCATGATTTTGCCTTTTTACAACAAAACCCTACAACAGCTCATACTGCCAATCTTTCGATGAGAACAATTGAAAGTGTTTCAAGACAGAATTATTAGTAGAGATTTGTGGCCCCTTCAGTCCCCTGATCTAACCCCTGTGATTTCTATTAGAGGTCTGCACGGGCTCGGGCCAAGCTTGCGGGCTGGGTTCGGGCCTAATTTGGAAAATGTTTGTCGGGCTTGAAAACTAAAAGAAACAAAATAATGTATTATATATTTTTCCAAGAATAGCACATTTATCACAGCATTCCATTACTAGGACTTCTATATGATTATTTTGCTGAAAGGTTACAAATAATAGTGATAATAACAATAATAATGTCATAATCATAGTAAAGTTAAATAATTGGTCCGGGCCGGGCTCGGGCACTATAACCTCTTCTCGGGCTCGGGCTTGGTTGAGTCCGGGCCAGGTCGAACCTAAGAATGTCGGCCCATGCAGGCCTCTAATTTCTATCTCTGGGGTAACTTAAAGCATAAAGTGTACAAGACAAACCCACACACCATGGAAGAATTAAAACAAAATATCTGCCAGGAAATTGCCAGCATTTCTCATTGTGAACTACGGTGAGTGATGGATAGCTTCCTAAAGAGGTGCCAAGAAATGTATGGACAAGGACGGTGGCCAGTTTCAGGATCTCCTTTAATAACATTGGTAAGTAAAGCCTTTAAAAGTAGTTTTAAAAATGTATGGTTTCATCCGCACGGTTCTATGACAGCGGCAGTTGGTGACAAGCGCTGAGGATGCGTACAGATAAAACACAGCACAGCCAAATATGATTTGAAGCTTTTCTGGCGACGAACATATTCAAGATGCTCTTGGGCTTCTAGCCAGGTGTAGTGATGAAGAGACATCGACGTTTCAGGAGTGTACATATCTCCCATCTTCAGGATGAAGAATGAATAGCAAGAGTGAAGGGACCAGTATATGTACTGTCAGCCAGTACGTACCGAGTAGGAAACACCCGGTCTAGTGCGGAGGTGGTTCACCGCTCCGTTGGAATCTGTGTTTTCTGAGTCGGTCGATTTCCAACTTTAAGGCTGGTTTCCAGGATGATGTCTCTTCATCACTACACCTGGCTAGAAGCCCGAGAGCATCTTGAATACAGCACAGCCAGTTTGGAGTCTTTTGGATTACCCATTATAAAGCCTATATCTGCTACAAAACACGCTTTCAGCTATCTGTATAACCAAATGTACTATCATTAAAACGTGATTTCAGCTCCACAAAGGTAGCAATTATGACCAATAAGGGGCTGTGGAATTCCTGATGGATGTCATAAATGGGAACTACATTCAGTTCATAGCCAAGGAGGAAAATGAATGTTCCCTTGGGAAAGGTAAAACACGAGACATCCAACTTCCAGGGAAGCAAGCAGAAATGAACTCCAGGAGAGAACAACCCTTGAGGACAAACTGGTATGATACTCCGGCGAATCAATGACAAAGTGAGGGGAAGAACGCATGAGTGGGGTTTAAGGGCCCATCACAAACAGGTCATTTGGGCCTCAAGTCACAAGATAAAAATAGTATAATTAAGGAACTTCTTAGCTGGACAGGTAAGACAGCTAGAAGTTTAAAAAATGAGAGCTAAAATAGTAAATAGTTAGAACGCTAAAAGGTAAGACTTTAGAATGTTAAAAACTCAAGACTTCCAGGGTGGGTTGAAAAGTCAAAAGTGAAAGTTAAAATAATTAAAAGAGTGAAAGTCAAAACACTAGTTAAAATTAAGGAAAAATTGAAGCTAATAACATGAAGCAATAGAATCTAAATTAAGAACAAATTAGAAACTAAAATCTCCACTTATCTTATTAATATTGCAAGGTGGTATAATGCTGACCAGTTTGAAGTTGTATCCAACTTATTCTCAAAGCTATCCAAACAAGTTACCATAGTTACCGATGCTCAACTTAAAAGATCTATTTGTCACCAACCTCTGAAAACAAAAATTTATAAATACAGTCTATTGGTGGCATTTCAAAATTCACAACATGGTTCTTGTTTTTTAAAATTAATATCTTTTCCCAAACCATTAAATCTATAGGTCCATTTAATTGTTTTAATAAATTTAATTTCTGGATTTATTTCATGATTAAATGACCAAAAATTATCCGCCACAGCTGATTTATCAATTTGTTTATATTTAATATTTCTAAAATGTTCTTTTATTCTGGTTTCTAAATGACACTTAGTTTTACGAATATAAACCCTATCACAATCCGAACAGCTAAATTGATAAATGCCAGATTTTTTATAATTTGGAATTTTATCCTTTTTAGAAAAGTTTAGTAAATTTTGTATATTAAATTTATTTTGAGGAACTAAAGTTATTCCATATTCTTTAAAAATGTTTGTAAATCTTTTATTAGTCCATGGATGGTAAGTAAATGTTCTAAAAATACAATTATCTTTTATTTTCTTGAAGGTAGAAACCTCTTTTACAGCCTTTGATACTTAAATTTTTATACCTTTTTATGTGTAAAATCTATATTAAAACCATTAATTACCGCAGTGTTAATAATGTGTTATATTCTGTGTTTAATTCTTCCTTATTAAGGGGTATATTTATTAACCTATAAATTAAACTATTGAAAACAGCAAATTTGTGTGAAAAACTTTTATTTTTTATATATAATTATCAGTATGAGCAGGGCTGTATTTATGTAAGGGCAAACTGGGCAACTGCCCAGGGCGGCACATTTTAGGGGGCGGCAAAATTACTGGAAAGCTGCACCAAAAAAAAAAATCATAGACATGAAACATCAAGTTCCTTTTGATTCTGGATAAATTGACTGAAGAACTGAACAACAGAGTTTCTTCCTACAAGGAATTCAGTGAACCATTTATGCTTTTGACAAATCTGAAGATGCTTAGTCCACTTGAAATCCAGGAAGCATCATCCAGACTTCAGAAAGTCTACAGTTTGGATCTTGAAGATTCAGCACTTGTACTTGAATGCTTACACTTCAAAAGCTACATAGAAAAGAATGAAAATGCGACGCACTCTCCTACACAGCTGTAAGGTAACTGTCTAGAGAGTGTTTACCCAAAATTAAACATAGCTCTACAAATATACTTGAGCACTCCTGCTTCCAACTGCTCAACTGAGAAATCATTTTCTGCTCTAAGACGCATAAATAATTATTTAAGAACATCACAAGTGAAGGATCGTCTTAGTTATCTTAGTGTTCTTGCAATTAAATCTGACTTACCAGTGAAAATGGACTATAACGAACTCATAAACTTGTTTGCAAATGACAGGGCAAGGAGGAAGCCTCTTGTTATTTAAATAGTATATGTTTTGACATCTAATAGGGGCTGATGCCTCTTTAGTGTAAGTTCTTTCTATTAAGATGTTCCTACTTAAATTTTAATAAACTCACTTATGGTGTTTGCCACTCATACTTAAGTATCCAAACTAGTGAAACCATTCTCTATGTTGTGAAAATTTAAGTAATATATGTATTGCAAGTTCCGGGGGAGGGGGGGGGGGGGGGGTAGCAAATCTTTTTTTGCCCAGGGGCGTCAGAGGTCCTAAATTTGGGCCTGAGTATGAGTAAATTTTCTATAAATGCCAAAATTCAATTTATTGTTATGTTTTTTAATTTTTAAATCTAGGAACGGAAGACAACCATTATTTTCTGTTTCCACAGTGAATTGTATGGCTTTATCCTGTAAATTTATAAGTTTTAAAGCATTATTTATCCGTTTCTCAACGGCAAAAATGTCATCCACATATCTACGCCATATTTTAAAAATTAGATGAAATGATTTTGCAATTAGAACTTTGAAAAAACTCCTGAAAAGATTAGCAAGAAAAGGCGAAAGTGGACTACCCATTGCCAAGCCAGAAGTTTGCTGAAAGAAATTACCATTAAAACTGAAACAATTTTGATCCAAACAAAGATTTATAAGTTTTACAAAATCACCTATTAATTCTTCATGTAATTCTAAAGAATTTAACAATTTTTTTTAAAAAATCAAAAGCTTTTTCCTTTGAATACTAGGAAATAAAGCATATCATTTTTGGTCATTTAATCATGAAATAAATCCAGAAGTTAAATTATTAAAACAATTACATGGGCCTATAGATTTAATGATTTGTGAAAAGATATTCATTTTAAAAAACAAGAACCGTGTTATGAATTTTGAAATACCATCAATAGACCATATTTATAAATTTTTGTTTTCAGAGGTTAGTGACAAACAGATCTTTTAAGTTGAGCATCGGTAACTATGGTAACTTGTTTGGATAGCTTTGAGAATAAGCTAGTCAGCATTATACCACCTTGCAATATTAGTAAAATAAGTGGAGCTTTTAGTTTATAGTTTGCTCTTTATTTGAACTAGTTAAAATGCTAAAAAGGTAAAAGGAACATAAATAAGACATCAGGCATTAAAAGGCTGAAAAGCGCCGTAAGATAAAATGCCAGCTTTACTTGCTGCACGAACCCAATTTTGGCGACAAACCAGCACCTTATTATTTATTTATGCCAACAAACTTACTGTTGGTGTTTTTAAACACACAAGCCGTGTGTGGGCAAAGTTTAAGAGGTAGAACCGGAACTTAAAAATTCAATGCCACAACTGGGATTTGAACCACAGACCTTCCGCTTGCCGGGCGGACGCTCTACCACTGAGCTATTGTGACAAACTGCCAGAATGGCATTAAATTCTCAAGCCAGTTCGTATTTTTCCTGGTAAACCACAAAGGCAGTCTCACATCAGAGACAATTACCCCAATGGTGACTTACTATTGCAAGTACTTTATATCCCAGGATTAAATAACCTTCACATGGTAATTATTATTTATTTATGCCAACAAACTTACTGTTGGTGTTTTTAAACACACAAGCCGTGTGTGGGCAAAGTTTAAGAGGTAGAACCGGAACTTAAAAATTCAATGCCACAACTGGGATTTAAACCACAGACCTTCCGCTTGCCGGGCGGACGCTCTACCACTGAGCTATTGTGACAAACTGCCAGAATGGCATTAAATTCTCAAGCCAGTTCGTATTTTTCCTGGTAAACCACAAAGGCAGTCTCACATCAGAGACAATTACCCCAATGGTGACTTACTATTGCAAGTACTTTATATCTGGCTTGAGAATTTAATGCCATTCTGGCAGTTTGTCACAATAGCTCAGTGGTAGAGCGTCCGCCCGGCAAGCGGAAGGTCTGTGGTTCAAATCCCAGTTGTGGCATTGAATTTTTAAGTTCCGGTTCTACCTCTTAAACAGCACCTTATGTTCAGTATGGGCTCTTCGCCAAGAAGTAAGCACAGGTATCACCTAGGCCAAGCACTCGCGTGCACAAGCATATTGCAGATAATCAAGCACAACATGTGACATAGTCGTGCGCTGCATTTCAGGCACACAGGGACCAAGTTACCACTCAAAAGGTGTCCATGAGTGATGCATGCAGGACCTATTTATAAGTGAATCCCTGCAAGAAGTCAGCCAGGGTTGTATGTGGCCTTGATTGTCCACGAGTGCCAGTTGAAGCTTCCGAAGACTGCTGCCACAATGAGGCAAAGTCTACAAACTGTATCATAGCTGCAAAAGTTTAGTAGCTTTTGCATAGACTGGTAGTGGGGCTATTAATAAGGTAGTAATCATTACTCTGATGCCTCGATGATGCACGAATCCAGGTGACATAAGATTGATATTAACTCATAATTAAGGTTTTATTAGACAAAAGGGTGGCCCACAAACCCAACTTATGTGGAATAGGAAAGATATCAGCTGTCATAGGCCTTCTCCAAGGCAAAAATCATCACCACATCTCAGAAATTTGTATGTTATGCATGTCAAAAGTTTTAGCAGATGACCAATAATAGATCAGCAGTGGCATAAGTTGCAGCGCACATTCACTAATGCGAGAATTTAGGTTAGCCACTCCCTTTGAATAAAGTGGCTGGCATCTTTAAGGTAGGTTATGTAAAAGCAGGAAAACACACAGAAAATTACAAACGTATAAGATACCTACAGTATAACAGGTAGAGAAAGTCTGGGAAAAAATGAGAATGTGAGAGAACATGGGGAGAAATAAAATGAGCACAAAAATGACATGGCAAGAGCTCAGAATACTCCACACTTGCCAGAAACAAATCTAATGTACTCTCGCAGCAGCCATGCACCTCAGAGAATGATCAAGTGTCACCTACCTCACACCACTACCTTTGTAATTGCCACCACACAACAATGGTGGCTCAGAACAAATGCTCTTGCATGCATTTTCTAGAAGTTTTTGATGTGCACGGGTTTGTTACGATATAAGATTCGAGAAACTTTGATTTTCAGAAAAGTCACCAGTAATTCAGGAACTGTATAAGCAGACTGCATGGACCATGAAATTAGTTTTCATTGTCAGAGTTGAGATGCAAACAGTGCAGGTGTTTGTGTCAAGGACAGTTAGAATAGCTGTGAGTTGCAAGGTCACAAATTGTAAACTGAGTTACCATAAAGCAGAACAGTTACAAATTGTGATGTGTAATAGTGTTTTGCTTCGCTTATAGATTTAAGAAGAAATAAACAGACATAAAACGTAACTACTTTTCAATTTGTCACACTGGTTTCAAGAGTGGGATTATAAAGTTACATTCGAGGAAATGCTGGAAAAGATATTGGCTGAGTTGCAGCATATGAAGATCAAATGGACTCTGAAATGCAGCACATGGAGACAGAAATGGAATCTGGGATGGACAAGATGGGAGCCAAAACAGCAACAGTGAAGACTGAGACAGAAATGAAGGGTTTAAACGAAGAAATAAAGACCAAAATGTCTGAGATGGAATTAGCTGTGAAATTCGACGAATGACTGACCAGTGCGGTAAAGGGAATGTAAGAACTTGGCAGAAAGATGGACCTCGGCCAATGAATTGACACCCTAGATGATGTAGCAGAATGGAAGGCACAGTCAACAGCTACGCCAAGAAACTGAATGCCAGGGTGGAACAAATGACTGGCAAAAAACTTATGAACTTGAAGATCGAGGCACAGGAACGGCACAGCATCCCCGCATGTCAAGGTATCCAAGTACAACTGGACATCAACGTTTGAAGTCTTCCACTGACAATTCGCCACCATCACCAACCACAACCAATAGAGAGCAGAAGCAGTCGCACAGCTAATAGCTAGCCTCCAGGGAAGGGCAGTAGAAGTACGTAATTCCAATGTTGGCAGCATCCAGAAACGTGGGAGGCTCTAGAAAATCGGTTCGGAAACCACCTCATGCCAAAGCCTATAATTGCCAGCTCAAGTCGAGCTGCAACAGCGTGGGGAGACCGTAGGAATTCACCTTGGCCATTGAACAGCTTGTGAACAAGGCTCTGGTGAAACTCCTGGCTAGATACTTGTCCCAGGAAGCTGCCTACTTTTTTATTGATGGGGTATGTGAAGCAAGATACGTCAGCATCTGATGCTCGGTTACTACACGACCATCTGTGTTGCACCAAAAAGCTACACGGAGCATGGAGGCAACCAAGGTAACCACTACTCCAATCTCGAAGACCAGGAGTATCCCATATAACAGGGACAGAGGATCAACCAAAGGACGATGAAGGTCTTACAGTGCTGTGTGCAACTAGAACATATGATGAGGGACTGTCCACATCCAGCCGATGAACTGGCAGAAAACAATGAGTAACGGTGTGACGAGGGGCATGTTGGGGCCATCATCATCAACCACTCGAGTGCCTTGTACAGGGTGGATGGGTATGAGGGAAGTGGTACCAAATGCTGGTGAACACAGGTGCAGCCGTGACCATCATCTGATCTGACATGGCGGGGAGCTTGCCATTAAGGAAACCAGATTGGCCCTACCAGATAGTGATTGCATCGGGTGACACCCTGTTATATGTCACAATTCTGACCAGCCCATGAAGAAAAAAAGTGTGAAGCACAAAGAGGGCTGTGAGAAAATACCAGATATTTGTGCCTCCTTTACTGTTACAGATCTTATGTGAAAAACTAATTTAGACACAAAAAATGGCATGTATCCCCAAATCCTAATTAAATCATCAAAATGCTAAGACTTAAATGAACCCTTCACATGGCCAAAACCTTTTAAATTTTGAGGCTTTAATTCTATATTTCATTCAGAAAATAAGTTTAGTCATGAACAACCACATTGTTTATGATTAATAATTTATTGCTCAGAACATAAAACAGCAAGAACACAAAAGTAGCTGGTGCATTAGTTAATTATATATAATTTATCTTTCAGAACATAAAATAGGAAGACCTCAAGAGCAAGTAGCTGATGCATTAAAAGGATTTCTGCTTAATTAATCTGAACTTGGGGGAACATTTAAATTGTTGCTTCTGCCGCTTTCCTCTTCTTGGTTTGGTTGCCAAAGGCCACTTCTTATGAATCTCCGGGCAGCATTTACATCTATTCGAGGCATTGTTTTTCGATCGTTAACTTCTTTGGCCCTCATATTGTAAGTTCTGACTCTGTCTATTTCTGACTTCACTCTGTGCTTTGTCGGATCCACTCCCTGTGTGCGCAGATAAAGCCAGAAGAGAGAATTAAGAGCATATGTAAAAAAGAGATCATGCTTAACAAGTTCGTGCACAGTGAGATTGTCGACAATGTCTGCATCCAAAACTTGACTCAGGAGAGCTTCTATTCTGTCCACACTGTTATCAAAGTTACAAATTCTTGAAACAAAGTCTTTATCCTGCAACAACTCCGAAAACTGTATGCTGCACTGTTTAGCCATAGTCCAGAGGGAATCTGTGAACAAAAAACAAAGAAAACGTATTATATAGCAAACGTATTATACAGCATTACTTGTAAATATGCACTAAACAGACTGTAACTCCAAAAGAAAAGTAGCAGCAAGGATAATATAAGAAGTACTAGAACAGTAATTATCACGCTGGTATTTAGTCTACACATTCCATTGGCACTATGCTTAAAATGAAAATTACCAGTGCTATAGCATCTACACAACAAATCTTTTATATTGCACTGAATGAAGGGATAAAATGACAAGCCAATCCCATTTTAAAACTGTGAATTTTCCATCCACAAACATGTGAAAAGCGTTTATTTATTTGGAAATCCCTATACAACAACCTAGATTAATAGAATCCCTTGTATTATGTCATCTTCTGTGGTCTACAGGTAACAAGGTAGCCTCTGGTCTCCAAAGCTGCAGTTCAAAACCTAGCTAAGTGCAATGGGTTTTTTCGGGCATAAAAATTCTTAAATAGAAAATGATTATCCGGGCTTGTGGGTTGTGGTCTAGCGGAAAATGTCCTTCCAGATGTTTCGTTCAAAGCTGCGTCAAACGTCCTCAGTGGCATGGCCTTAGTACTTTGTTAGTCTCAGTGACGACTGATACGGGCCCCAGATAATCATTTTCTATTTAATGATACCAGCCATGAAAGCTTACGTAATTTGATAAAAATCCTTGGCATAGCTTCCTTCAGAAGGTGGTCCAATGTCGTAGATTTACAGCACATAAAAGAACCTCGAGCTTGATAAAGAGGAATGGAGCACTGAAAACAACAGTAGTTAAAGAGCATCCATAAATAAAAATTTCAATTTAAGAAGTCCCAATGCTGATATTGAAGTGTCTCCAGCACTGATATTAGTGCTATGCCTGTTCTCTGTTTATAAATCAAAGAAAGCTACCGCTGAACAGACAGAGGGTGTAAATAAAACACAGCTGTGGCACTGAGTGTTTAACGAAAGTTTTCTGCAAGCCCAAAAATCTGCAACATTTTCAGCCTACAACTGTGGCTTTAACAGCTATTACTTCAAAACACAGGAAAGCTTGAAAACTATGTTCAGACATTTGATGCTAAATGTTTAACTCGGTGCAGGAATGATGTTTAGTGCTGAACAATCCTAAATTGTAGCCAATTGGACATGGAATAGGTGATTCAAGTACTGTTTAATGATGAAAGTCACCACTATCTTACAAGAGGTATGGAGCATGAGACTCGGTCATGGTTTCACATTACAAAAGGACTTACACTCAGAAATGCATCTGACAAACTCACAGCGTGATTTCAAAATTGTTCCCCTTCCCTGAAACCAGCAAAGGCATATCAATAGCATCTGGGGGTGTTGGGAGATGATGTATTCAACTGCATTAATACTGTTACAGCTGGTAAGCAAGCTATTATGAAAATGGTAAAATTGGCACTTTAAGATACCAAGCAATTTCATGTGTAAATGGGGCACCTCCTTCTTACCTCTAAGTTAATCCAACAAGGTCCAAAATGAGAAGGTGGCCATAGATGCTGTTTCGCCAAAGGATTTCTATAAGCCCCCCCCCCAAATTAGACATTAACAACTATTTGGAATTTGCATCCCCCAACCATGTATGTTATCCTTTTCAATGAAAAGAGAGAGAACAAAACTCGGTCCTATATGCTTTGCTTGATATCCAACCTACAAGAATGTGCACCTGCCAAACTTTAATATAGCTGATGAAGAATTTCTAATCCAGAAATTAATTTCGTAAAGAGGATTGTGAGCTTCTACTGTTTGTGAGGGATGTAAAATTAGTCAAGAGCCACTATTCTGATAGGAGTACCACTGCAGCTTTATGGGTACCACAACTCATGGGTCAGTCGGTCAGAAGTCCATAAATCTCCAAAAGGAGATTAAAATTATAACCGTAATTTAACAAATAAAACAGCACTGATCCTCATTGATTCCTTTAGTTATAATGGCGAAACCACCTGCTAACCAAGGCATTTTACCTGTAGACCTGGCTGAGGAAGACCGGACCAACGAGTATAGCATCACTTCGGTTGGTGATCGAGATCCTCAGGAAAGACCTTGTGGCAGCAAATAAAGAAATAAATGAACTAAAATAAGGAATGAAAATGAGAAAACAACGAGATGCGAGGAGGGAGATGAACAGAAATGGCCTAGCAGAAGTGAAACAGCTCAATGGGTAAACGTGAATGCAAAGCATCGGTGCCGGGGTGACAATTTAGTGAGTGCACGGAAAGATGAAGTTTTGTTATCCAATAAATTTCAGGTGCTGGAAACGAACCCAGCAGCATAAAACCAAGCCGAAACAGAAGAAACAGTGAATTCTGAAGATGGAAGCCAGCAGGAAAGCACGCCGAGAAAAACTAAAATTGTGGGTGAACACGTGTTCGAGAAAAGGCCAGCCATAATTATAGGGGACTCATTAGTACATCATACTAGTGAATATGTGGAGGAAGACATCACAGTGTATTGTTTCCCAGGAGCCAGGCTACAGCATATTGAAAAGAAACTACGGGAAAACAGAGATGACCCAGACAACATAGTTATACACGCGGGCACCAACAACGTACGCAGTGCAGACACATCTGACGATATCATGTGAGAAATGTTACATCTGGTGAAAACCACAAAGGAACTCTTTCCACGAGCCAAGATTTGTGCTATTGCTATTTTACGCCGCAGAGATGAAGATGATCGCTTCATAGACGCTATAAACTCAGTGCTTGAATGGTTATGCAGTGAACATGACTGTATGTATGTGGATAGAAATGCATGGATTAGAGACTATGACTTGGGTCGTAATGGATTACATTTGAACACAGAAGGGGGGTGAGTAAATTTGGCAGGTTGTTAGGTGGGGTTGTAAGCTATCTCATGCAAAAAAACTAAGTTGTGTAGTGAGCGGTGTAGATCATAATGGAGTCTATGGTTATCTGGCAAACATGGAAGGTAAGGAAATCACTACAAAGCTCCAAAAGGCTTATACTCAGCTTGATACCACTAGTAGGAATAGGGGAAGGGAAGAAAAAAAGCAGACAATGGCATGCAAAACATTTCAGACAGGTAGGAAAAATGGTTTAAAAATCTGCCATTTAATTGTTCAAAGCTTAAGTAACAAAGTAACTGAATTAGAGGTACTAATGGCATCAGAGGCAATGAATGTACAGGTACTATGTCTCACTGAACACTGGCTCAGTGGGCAGAATGTAAATTGTGTAAATATAGCTAAGTTTAAACTATCATCAGTATCATCAAATATATGCATGGAGGATCAGGGATATTTGTTCATGTGGAAATAGAAGCGAAAGATGAGAAAGAATTGCAGTATTTAAGTGCAGAAAAGCATTTTGAGCTCACAGTAACTGAACAAACAGTAATAGCATGGATATACAGGACACCTGATAGTGACTTTAATACATTCATAAAAAAATTAGATGAGCTACTGCAGAAGTTAACAAAAAAGTATAAAAATACTGTGGTATGTGGGGATTGGAACGTTAACTTATTGCAGCAGAGCCATAAAAGCATGGAAATAGAAAATTTATTCAGGGTTTTTAAAATAATTAATACAGTACAGGTTCCCATCAGAATATAAAAAAAAATTTGGAGTCACTTATTGATGTGTTAGCTACAAATATGAACTATGATCAGCCGGCGCATGTGATGGAAACGGGTATCTCGGATCACAAGGCACAAATTCTAAAAGTGTTGAGTCAGTCATTGAACAAAAGTAGAATAAAACGCAGTAAAAGGCATTTTAATGAAGAAAATCGAAAGCAATTTAAATACCTATCAAGCAAAGAAAGTTGGCATGTCGTTTATGAAGAAAAGGATGTACATGCAAAATTTGATAAGCTAATAGAAACAGTCCATCACAATTTTAATACAGCATTTCCACTGAAACAGGTTAGTATAAAGAACAAAAACCAAAATGGGTGGGTGACCAAAGGTATAAAAGTGTCCTCAGAGAGAGTCAAGTTCCTATCAATGTTGGAAAAAAGGGGAAAGGTGTCAAGGGAAAACTTTAAGTTATATAAAAAAGTATACAGGAAAGTTATCAGGGATGCGAAAAAACTGGAAAATGATAAATATATTCAAGGAGCAACAAACCTAAGTAAGGCAATCTGGGAAGTAATAAATAAGGAAACCGGGAAAAGAAATTTGTGTATAAACCAATTTGAATTAATGCATGAAGGTCAAAAAATCAAAGAGCCAGTTAAAATAGCTGAATTGTTTAATACATATTTTGTTGAGGGTCCAAATAAACTAGTAAGATATAAATATGACACAGGGGCTAATAAAACCAGAGAAAACAGTAAGGTTAAGAGATGCATGAATTCAGTATTCATTAAACCTATAAATGAGCAGGAACTGAAAAGGACAGCAGGTCTAGATGAGATTCCTGATCTAGTAATCAAGTGTTGCGTAGAGGAAATAGTAAAACCATTATTGAATATTTATAACACCTCTTTTGAGACGGGAGTTTTCCCAGATAAATTAAAAACAGCTTAAGTTAGGCCCCTTCATAAAAAGGGGTCCCAAGATGTGTTACAAAATTACAGACCAATTTCTATGATATCAGCATTCTCCAAGATTTTGGAGAAGCTAATGTTCAATAGAATTAGTAATTTTTTTAGAGAAAAATAAAATTCTCACAGATACACATGGTTTTAGGCGAGGAAAATCCACTGAATCTGCAGTTTGCTCCCTGGTTGAAAAAATTATTGCTGCTATTGAAAAGAAAGGGAAATCAATAGGTTTGTTCCTTGTTCTAACGAAGGCATATGATGTGATAGATCATGATATACTACTGAGAATGTTAGAGGAGTATGGTATTAGAGGAATAGCCAATGCATGGTTTAAATCTTACCTATCGAATCGATCACAAGTAGTAGAAATTAGCAACCTAAATAAAGAACATCTCAGTATAGAAAGATGTCAATCTACGCAGAGGAAGATAGGACAGGGGGTACCACAGGGATCTATATTGGGGCCACTTCTTTTCTTACTTTATGTAAATGATCTCCCATTATGTGTCCAAGAGGCTGAAGTGGTGTTATTTGCCGATGATACAAACCTGCTGCTAAAAGCAAATAATGACAGAGATCTTCAGGAAAAAGTAAACGGGGATATAAGGAAATTGACATATTGGTTTGAGGTAAATAGACTGCTATTAAACACACAAAAAACTGTTGCTATGAGCTTTTATTCGAGTCATCATAGAAATGTGGTAAAACTGCAAATAAAACTAGACATTGAAATCATAAAATTCGAAGATCAAACTAAATTTCTGGGGATAATTATTACAGAAGATCTTAAATGGGGGACACATATAAATATGTTAACCAAGAAACTAAGTGTGGGATGTTACATATTGAGTACATTGAAAAGGGTAACGAATGTGCAAGTTCTTAGTGCTTACTTTGCATACATTCATAGTCATATAAGGTATGGAATAATGTTCTGGGGGGCATCAACAGAATCTGAGAAAGTTTTTCGGTTGCAAAAGCGGGCCATAAGAATAATGACCGGCGAATCAAGTAGATCTCCATGCAGGGAACTGTTCAAAAAGTTAAGGATTATGACTGCAGCAAGTATGTATATATTAGGAGTTATCCATCATATCAGACGAATAAGGCATCAGCTACCAGATAACCAAGAGATTCATTATCATAGTACAAGGCAGAAAGAAAATCTACATGTGCAATATTGCAGAACAAATCTAGCCAAAAACAGTGTAAATCATAATGGAATAAAACTGTACAATAGGCTATCATTTAATATAAAAAACATTGAAAATGTAAATCTGTTTAAGAAAAAACTCAAATTGTATCTATTAGAGAATGCATTTTATTTGGTTATGGAATATGTAAATAGATAACTTTGTGAAGTCTGAATAATTAAGGCTGTATGGGTGTGTGTGTGTGTGTGATTGCATGCGTGTGCGTGCGTGTGTTTGTGTGTGAGAGAGAGACAGAGAGACCTTTTACTTTATTGTTATATTCCTATTGTAACTTATTGATGATTCCATATCATGTATACATGATCATGAAATAAATGAATATGAATACTCTTTATAGGATACAGCAACTGGTATTGGACACTTTCTACATGCCTTCAGAGGCTGCTGCTGCAGTAGCAGTAATAGTATAACAGCAATAATAATAATAATAATAATAATAATAATAATAATAATAATAATAATAATAATAATAATAATAATAATAATAATAATAATAATTGTTAAAGAAGCTGTTAATTGCCAGGATGATATCAGCAATTCCAGTGTGCTGGAATTTCGTCCTACAGGAGTTCTTTTACATGATAGGGGGCTGTTACTTTTCAAGCACACACAAAAACTATCGGGTTGGGCCAGATTCAAACCCCAGTGCCTAACCAACTCAGCTACCCAGACTATCAAGGCCAGAACAAAAATATGCAGCATTTAGAAAAATAAAGTTGGTTTCATTAAACTTTCCCAGAAACACCCAGACATTTGCAAAGCAGTTGAAATCTTCTGTACCTCACCATTAGCAGAGGTTTGGGAAGCTGGATAGAGTGAGTGAGTGAGTGAGTGTCAGGTTTAAGGGCCCGTCGACAACTTGGTCATTAGGGCCCTGGTGAATCTCAGGCTCATGCTTGCATAAATTTAACTAAAAAGTGAAATCTAATGTCAAAAATGAAAGGAATTGTGTTCAATACTATAGCTAGTAACATGGGGCTTCACAAAGGAGCTTGTACAAAGATCAAAGAAACTTTCAGTGGAGTTAGTATGGATTGCTTGCCATCATCATGTTCTGGAAATTGTATGTATTCAGATGTATTTTCCTGTATTTTTGGTACATTTACAAGTCCAGAAGCAACATTGTTCAAAAATTTCAACAAAAATTGTCTTCAGTTAATTGCTCTAATCATTCGGCACCACCAGACAGACTATTGAAGGTTCCAGTAATGAAAAAATTGCATAATGAAATGTTGGATTGTTTGCAAATGCTCCACAGGTTCAACAATCAAGAGATGATTATAAAGAAATCTTAGTATTATCCTTATCGTTCCTTGGTATTGGAAGGTGTTTCTAGCTCCTGGTCCAACAAATGATTCTCACTGGAAGGCAAAAAGCATTTATGAACCGAAAATATTTCTTTTCCAATCTCAGTTTAAAGTAACACATCAAGAAGTCAAGAATATAACTGACTTGGCCTTGTCAGACTTGTTTATGTAAGAGAGAGGAATGAAGCGCATATTAGCATCAGAAATCCTTTTAGTGATATCAGACTTATTACTCTCCTCAAGAAATTACCCCAACAAATCTGTAGCTAATAAAGCATATAAGGTTCTTTGCAGCCCTCGGGGGAACCTGTAACCCCTAGAGGGCACATCCCCAGGTGGCGGATAGGGGAATGCCTCCGAGATATGGGTGGTAGGAGGTAAATGAAATACCTCCCGCGGACCAACAGTTAGCCAATGGTCAATGGCTTTGAGGACGGATGAGAGGAGATATACTCCCTCCAACGCTCAACAAGGCGGAAGAATCTGAAGCAGAGGAGAAGGAAAACTGAATGCAACCTAGGAAGACTGTTCTCATTAGCCACAGAGAAGGCAACTTTCTAAAGGAGAAAACCTGAATACAAATCCAGCACGAACTCCAGAGGCTGGGAAGGAAACTACCGGGTCTCTGCCGTTGGGCTAATCCCCCACGTGGAATATAAATGATTCAAAGGCAAATAAATGATTTCGGAACAGGACTGAAATTATGGAGACGACCATGTAAGAATAAGGAAATACGCCTCGGTACTTGGAATATTAAGACATTAAATGGTAAAGAAGTTGAAATAATTAAGGAAATGGAAAAGTATAAAATAGAGATACTAGGAATAAGCGAGGTTAAAAAGAAAGGAACTGGAGGGAAAGTTTTAGGTAATGGATATGTTTTAACATACTCTGGGGTACAACATGGAACTTGGGCAAAAGGAGGCATAGGAATAATTGTCACAGAGGAAATAGATAGAAAGATATCAAACTGGCCAGCAATAAATTCAAGAACTATCTCAATGGAAATAAATTTAGAGCAAAAGATCTATCTTATTCAGGTATATGGAGCAACAGAGGATGCTAGCCAAACTGAAAAAGGATCATTTCTATACTATACTCCAACAGGAGGTGGAGAAAGTAGAAGTAAAGGAAGCATTAGTAATGATAATGGGTGATCTAAATGCACGAGTAGGGATTGATTTCACTCGAGGACAAGGTGTATTAGGAAGATATAATGTAGATGAGCCCCTTAGCAACAATGGAACAATGTTACTGGATCTTTGCATTCAGAACCAATTACAGGTTGGAAATACACTATTTACCATAAAAATATACATAAAATAACCTTTGAAGGGGAAGGAAGAGATATTAGTAGCATTATAGACTACCCAAAAGAAGTGAGAAGAAAAATAAGGGACATAAAAGTCATTTGAGGAGCAGAGCTAAGCACAGGTCACAAATTATTGGTGGCAGAGATTAGGTTCACAAAGCCAAGGATCTATAAGAAAAGATTTTATGAGAGAATAAAATATGAAGAGTTAAAGAAAGAAGAGAAGAAAGAAACCTATCAAGATAAATTAAAGGATAGATTTAAAGCAACGCCAATAGCAAATGAAAGAGATGTTGAATTAAAATGGCAACTTTTTAAAAAGATAGTTTTAGAAACCATTGAAGTATGCGGTAAGAAGAAAGTAGGACCAATGCGGAAGAACACTAAATGGTGGGATGAACGGGTGAAAACAGCAGTAAAAGAGAAGGAAGCATGAAAACACTTATTACAAACAGGAACATGGTTGCCATTGGAGGATTATAAGATTAAAAGAAAAGAAGCAAAGCGAATAGTAATTGAAACTAAGAAACAGAGCTGGGAAGAATTTGGTAATGAAATAGAAGAAAGCTTTCATGATGACAAGAAAAACTTTTGGACCACAATTAAACAATTAAGGGGGAAAATAGGGAAGAAGGTCAGAAGTGTAAAAAATAAAAATGGGGAGCTGCAAACCAATACTGAGAAGATATTGGAAATGTGGAGAGAGCACTATGTAAACAAATTTAAGGAAACAAAGGAATGGAAAATGAAAGTTCTAAATATAGAAAGGAAACAAGACTTTGGTGCTGTTTTTGCAATTAATATTACGGAATGTGCTGTGCTATGAGACTCCTTTTCTATCTAGGTCGTGGTACCGAATGGAATGAAATATCACACAATGTTTCTTCACCACAATGTAATATTTTATTAACACTTCATCGATACTTTACATTAAGTAATTCCTCTCAGCACCATTCCAAATGCTTAAAAACCCTTTCCACTTTTTCACTTAGTGGAACTTATGCTTGATGAAAGTTTGGTGAAAGTTCCATGTTCACACTACCTAAATATGGTTTTCTTTTCAGCTCGAACATACATACACATGCAAGTGAACAGTTTTTTTTTGGCATCATTTGACGCGACACCGCCTTTTTCATATTCATCCGCGCATGCGTCCATCAAATAGTTCTTTCTCGTTAGGGAAGCGATCCCTAATCATCCTCCCCTACTTTTATTATGGAACACATACAATTCTAATATTTATACATATATATTAAAATCAAATATGGAAAGATTTATGACGTCTTTGGGCAAACTTAGTTGTTCGTAACAATGAACCTTATCAACATGTTTTCATCATTTAACTATCTCATACCAACATCAAAAAACGAATTACACTTTTAACAACATTCACATGAACGATTTTCTTTTGGGGTCTTCTAATATTCTGTCTCAACTTTGAAGAAATAGATGAGATGGACGTAGAAATGGCAGTACAGAAAATTAAAAATGGAAAAAATGCAGACCCAGACAGAATTTTCCCAGAATTAATCAAGGCAGGAGGGAAGACTTTAATAAGAAAGATGAGAGAATGATTTAGAACAGTGTGGGAAGAGGAAAAAAAAGGATTGGCAGGGAAACGTAATTATCCCCATATACAAGAAGGGCGAATCTTCTAACTGTGAAAACAGACTCCGTAGACAAATTGAAGATGAATTAGAGGAAGATCAGGCGGCCTTTAGACCTGGAAGACAAACCCAGAATTGGATATATTCGTTAAGAACAATAAGAGAAAAAATGACATCAAGAGGCAGAACCATCAACCTGGCTTTCTTAGACTTGAAAGCAGCTTTTGATAGGGTGCCTAGAGTGGAGATTTGGAACACACTGGAAAAAAGAGGGATAAGTGAAAAGCTACTCAGAGTGATTTAAGTCAACATATGAGAAAGTAGGAGTAGTAAGGTTGGATGGGAGAGAATCACGGGAATTCGAAATGGGGGTGAAACAGGGAGACAGCCTCAGCCCACTGCTGTTTATAATATTAATGGATGAAATACATAAAATATGTAAGGCACGAACTGGAAGCATGAAGGTGGGAAATTGGAAAATGAGACCAGTGCAGTGTCAGGCACTAATATATGCAGATGAAATAGTGGTGACAGCTAACACCGAAAGAAAATTACAGCAAGCAATAGAAGAATGGAATGCCACCCTGAAAGAAAAAGGAATGGAAATAAACAGATAAAAGCAAGGTGATGCAGGTGGCCAAGACTGAGGGTAAGGTTGGACAGTTGAACGTATACTATAAGGGGACACAAATCGAACAGGTTGAGAGCTTTGAATACCAAGGAACAATATTACACCAATGTGGCAAAATACAACAAGAAGTGAGTAATAGAGTCACAAAAGGTAATAGAGCATACTATCAAATTAGTCATACCATACTGGGGAAAAAAAGAAATACACCACCAAACAAAGCTCAAAATATACAGGACTGTACTGGAACCCATCCTATTATATGGAAGCGAGAGCTGGCCAGCTGGAGGGAAAGATGTAAGTAAAATAATGGGATCAGAAATGAAAAGCCTGCGATGTGTAGCGGGAGAAACTAAAAGAGATATAATAAGAAATCAAAGAATTAGAAGGGATTTGCAACAACCCCCAATTGAGAAACGATTAGCACAAAAGACAATTACAATGGTTTGGTCATGTAACATGAATGGACGAGGGAAGGAAGCCAAAACAGTTTCTGGAAGCAAGGCCAGAAGGAGGAAGACAGAGAGGCCACCCCAGAGTCACATAAGAGAATTGTATAGAGGAATTGGGGAAGAAAATTAACAAAAATATGATGGAATTAAAGAGAATGGCAAAAGATTGGAAAACATGGAAGTCCTTCACCGAAGAGCCCTCTCGACACTTTTAGAGTGACCAGGGGAAGTTAAAGAAGGTGGTTCTTTGCAGGCATCTTTGGTTTCTCTCTGAGCACTTGGCTGCCCTAACCTTCTTTGATGATAGAGTAGAAACAGAGACAAAGGAAAACATGGTGAAAAACTTGTAACATCCACAAATATCTGGTACTTCTCAACTCAAGATTATGAATCAATTGGAAGAGTTGGAAGACATGAAATTAGAGAATCTTGTGACAGAGTGGACTTGATTTTTCGATGTATTGAGTGAAGGAGGAAGAATGAAGTCATCTTTCTTACATATATCTCTTACAGAATGGCCAGGTCATCCAGTATTCAAAGAACTATGTCACCGCTGCTCTCAGACAAAAGTAGTAAATGGCACACCAGAAGTCGCTATCAGCCTGATCCAAAAGTACAATGAAACATTGACAACGGATGAGGATCAGAAACAGTTTCTACTTCAAATTATATCCAAACACGGAAAAGAGTTCCTTACTTCTTCAAAAGCTGCTCTAATGCTATAGTTGGCACATTCATCAAGAGAACGACCTTTTTCTTTTATTATAAAATTTGTGTGCCCTTGATCAACCTCTGAAAATGAATGTTTTTTTATTAAATTCTGTGTGTTACTTTTATACATAAATAAGCCTTAGAAGAGATATGAAATTTGAAACTTCAGTGTTTTGAACCTCCCTAGTGTGCCATGTTGCCTGCTATGCTGTTCATTTTCAGATGCAGATACTGTGCTTGGGAACTTGTTGCAGTGGCAGTCCATTCCAGTGTGTTTCATATACTTAAATGAACTAAAAGTGAACCAAATGATTGTTACTTTCCAGCTGTAAAGAAAGTTGAATAAGATAGGCAATTTTATTAATGCTCATATAAGTTCGTACCATAGGTTTATGTGACACATGCGTTAATTGCATTACATGGTCCTGGCATTTAGGTTTAATTTAAAAAAAAAAATATAGTTAATTTAATAGCAATCCAATACTAAAATAAATTATGGTATTACGGATTATACCTTCTTGTTGATTTCCATATCTAGTTTTCAACTTGACATGAGGTTATGATTTTGTTCCATAAGTCTGAATCGGTTTTATTTCCCTTATGTACCAGATATTTAGCAAATAACTATTTATAAGCGAGTATTATATGTGCGAAAATAGTTTACCAATGTACTTACACTGAAATTACTGC
Organism: Tenodera sinensis; assembly: GCA_030765045.1. Lineage (NCBI taxonomy): Eukaryota > Metazoa > Arthropoda > Insecta > Mantodea > Mantidae > Tenodera > Tenodera sinensis. The sequence goes on along the minus strand of CM060964.1, from coordinate 228,614,824 downwards.
ATTTCTAAAGAAAAGCTTTTGTTTCATGGATAGTGGACAGTACTGAAGCTATTGCAGTGCAAGAGTGTTGCATGTATTCGGAGATACCACATTGTATCATGTTTTACACACAGACATAATTCTCCAGCCTACAGATTACTCTCTCCAAAGAGAGGTCTCTTGACAAATGCTTTTGAAATATACAGAAAACATTTAATTGGTTTAAACATGGTGTTTATAGTTCTTGTACCATCTAACTTTTGGGAAGTTTTATCATGATTTTGTAACCCTTCTGTAATGGGATTCTGAATACTTAACCTTTTCTTCTTTAAAACAGCCAACCAACTTTCAATGCCTGATGGGATCATGTGTTATTGAAATTTAGCTCATTAATTTACGATGTCTAGGTTAGTATATATACCAGGCATGGGGAAGAGGGGTAACAGCCCTGCAACTGAGTATTTACCCTCTCTACTTACTGACAATTTGAAGGAGTGACTGGTTTTCTGAGGTAGACAGACAATAGCGGGAGGCGTGGCCTGGTAGGTAACTGCTGTGAAGCAGTGCAAGGGGTTAAAATATGAAGTAGGGGAAGTGACACAATGTGTTGGTTCTCCCCATCTATGGTATATACAAATGGGATGACAGGGTCCTGCATTATCGACATTTAGCTCAGGTTAGTGTGTGTGTATGTGAACAGGATGACAGGGTTCTGTGTTAATTTAGCCTGTGTTAGATTGTTTGTGTGCGTATATGAATGGGATGACAGGGCCTTGTGTTACTGAAATTCAGCTCTATGATGTTAGTGCTTAAGATATTGTGGTAGCAGTTGGAGAAGTACAAGATAAGAATGAATACACAATGATTATTAAGGTTTCTCCTGTCCTTTCTAACCTTATGTAACACAGTTTTCCGCATTAACTATGCACAGTGGATAAAGCAGTGAAACTGTTTTTAAACCAAGGCCCACTTATTATGATGTCCATCAGTAATAACAGTTTGGATAACTCCTCAATAGCTTCTAAATATAGCATTAAACATGGACTTATTAAAGAAAATTCCGTTTTTGTACTTTCAGCTTAAAAATTCATTATTGAAAATGCACATAAAATAGCATGATCTATATACAATGAATGAGTGGTGTTTTTAAATGAAACAGCATACATTATTATTCTAGTTTGTTTAATTAAGTAAAATTATATGCTGTAAAAGAATGAGGTGCAGAAGTATGGTTTAGGTACATTTTTCTAGATTCCAATAAAAAAGTAAAGATTTATCATTTTAGAGTCCTAACACACTGTAATTATTGCAAAATATTGTTCCCACATGACTTATTAATCTTTCTCCAATATGAAACTTACACTATTAATAATTAACAAAGCTAAGAGGGGGGGAGGGGAAGTGCACCCGGAATGAAGACTGTTACAAAAATGCTCATCAGCATTCACCTCACACTAATCAAAATATTTTAATAGCTTTTCATCATCTATGCCTGCTGCAAAAACCTCACAAGAATCACTTGCCATTTTTCAGAGGAAATGCACTGCATACAAGCACAGACTGAGGGGTTGTTTAGTTTAACCTCTTGAGCGACAGCCATTTAAAAGCTCTGCAGGCCGAGAACGGATACCCAATATCCAGCGCAGGGCATTTAAATTGTTAAATGCGCTAAAAGTGCTTCCTAAATACACAGCTGTATTTTGCGTAAATTTTAAGTTATTTTAATGAAACAAAAACTGGTATAAAACTCATTATATGCAGTATACATGTACATCATCAGGAATGTTGAGTTGCATTTATAAATTGTTGAAATGGCACTATTTGTTTCACTGTGGTAAAAAGTTAACTTTGCTTTGTCAAAGGCAGCTAATATAATTTCTCGGAAAGAAACAGTAGTGGACCCATTGTATGTGTGAGCTATGCGTCAGCAAATCACAGTACAATGTGAAATAGAACACTACTGTATGCGTGGTTTATGAGTCATCAGAATAAAGCAGGTTTGCAACTTTTCCTTACTCGTGTTTCGTAACTTGGATATAGCCTACAGGCTCCGTTCGTTTTTTTCTTGAAATGCATACGTATACTTTCTTGCTTGTAGCTGAAGTGAGAAGCTTTTGAGTGTTACATCTCAGAGCTAAAACATGGCATCAACAAGCAGGGTTGCACAAAGGTTAGCGAGTGGTGGAAGTGTAAGGGCTTCTGAAATTACACACCATAATGTGGAGGACTTCTTGCTGTGTGACAGCGATTTGGATATTGATGGCGAATTTTCCGAATTTGAGGGGGGTGTGGAGGATATAGGTACGAGTAGCAGTGAGGAAGAATGTGACCAACTTCCTTCAGGTGTTCGTGAAGAGTCAGCATTGTGGAGTGCTGAAAACAATTGCAATACAAACAGGCACATCTTCACGAGCACAGGGTCTGGTGTTCAATCCCAGGCTCAGCTGACTTCTGACAGCCAACCAATTGACATTTTTACAAAATTTTTTACTACCGACTTAGTGTCTCTCATTGTTTCGGAAACAAATGTATATGCGTGTAAGGTGAAGGAAGACCTGCTCTCTAAAGGTAAATTAGGGCCTAAGAGCAGAATTAAAAGGTGGACAGAAGTAACACTCAATGAGATTTACAGGCTAATTGGTCTAATTATACTTATGGGTGTTATTCGTAAACCTGCATTATACATGTATTGGTCCACAGATGACATGCTAGCTACTCCTTTTTTTGGAAAATGCATGTCAAATAACAGGTTTACGTCAATTTTGCGGTTCCTTCATTTCACCTGCACAGAGAATGTAAATGACAAACCCCACAAAATTAGGCCTGTTTTCGATTATATTATTTCAAAATTTAAAGAAAATTATGTGCCTGGTGAAAAGGTCACTGTTGATGAAAGCCTAATGCTTTGGAAGGGCCGCTTAGGTTGGAAGCAATACATCAAAACAAAAAGGGCTAGATTTGGCATAAAGAGTTTTGATCTTTGTGAAAGTAAAACGGGATATCTTTACAATAGCTGCATTTACACTGGTCAAGGGACTGACAATACTGGAGACAAAGATTTGGGCTTATCTGGCTCCATAGTAATGCACCTAATGGAACCTGTGCTTGATCAGGGTAGGACTGTGTACTTAGATAACTGGTACAGCTCTCCTAAATTATTCATGGCCTTACACAAAAGAAAGACTAATGCAATTGGAACAGTACGTTCAAATCGTATTGGTTTGCCAAAAGATGTGAATACGAAGGCTCTAAGGAGAGGGGAAATGGAGGTGCGTCAGCTCCCACCTTTGACCTACCTTGCCTGGCAGGACAGGAGGGTAGTTACGGCATTATCCAATTGCAGCTCTAAGATTTTGATGATTGACACTGGAAAAACAGATGCCCATACCAAAATGTGCATTTTCAAGCCTGACGTTATCCAGGAATACAATATGCACATGAGCGGTGTCGATCTAGTAGATCAGGTATTGCAAGCATATCCCTCTTTACGAAAAACAGTGAAATGGTATAAAAAGGTATTTTTGCACCAGCTGGATATAACCATATACAATTGTTTGGTAATTTGGAGAGCTCTAAACCCACACAAGACAATGACCTACCTGGACTTTCGACTATCAATAGCTCGCAGCCTAATTGAACAATACCAGGTTGAGAGGCCGCTTCATACTGGGGGTAGAAAATCCAAAACCCCTGCACCCCTCAGACTTCAAGGAAAACATTATCCTAAAAGGATACCGTCAACAGCAAAGAAGTCCCACCCATCTCGAAGGTGTTTCGTGTGCCGCAAGAAGGGAATCCGTAAGGAAACTGGGATGATCTGTGGCGAATGTGGAGATGTGCCCTTGTGTGTTTATCCCTGTTTTGAGGCATATCACTGCAGAAGGAACATATAAAGGTAAGCCAGTAAAGCATATAGAATTTAATTAAATGTTTCATAACGGGGGAAAATTAAAATAAGTTGAGTTAGATAGAGGATAAATAAGGGTTAAATGCACAAACGCACAGGACGTATATACATGTCCATATCGCTCGTCCGTCATTTTAAATGGACGTGATTTCACGTCCATATCCCTGAAGAGGTTAAGAAAGTCAGAAATATTGTTATACACCTACCTTGAGAAGGTAGGTGTATAAAGGCTGAACCCTGTCAAGGTTTTGCATTCCATCACTACAGGATGTCACAAAAATATGTTTACAGTATAATGTTTTGGGAGCCGATATAATCAGCTCAAGCACTGAGGCGGTTATAATTCTGAAGTCGTTCACATTGGCTATGGCACTTATGCCTGGCAGCCATTGCACCCCTTGGTTCTAAAAGGTTAAAAGTGAAAACTTTTTAGCTGCACTGATCTTGTAAAACTTAACTTTTACAAATGGTGTGGAGGGTACAGCTGTCCAGCCACTTTGAAAAATGCATGCAGCTGATTGGGTGTCTCAGTATGCTCGCTTGAACATAAATTCTGCAAGGTACCCACTGTAGTGTGCCTTTTTGCATCCATAACAGGAACTTTTGGAGCAGAGATCTTTCCAGGCTTGTTCTATATTCCGGGTGTATTCTCCAGCATAAGGATCTACAAAACTGACACTGATTAACCATCAGGTGCACAAGATCTTTGTAAGGCAGTTGTAGGCTTTCCAGCAATGTGCTGCCTGGCAGAATGCATTCTTTTACTGTTATGAAAGACATGCCCTAACGCCTTTTTATACAGGCACGAGGAAGATCTTTAGTGGGTTTCCACATTCTATGAGTGAACATTCGTGTGAACGTTATAATTATTAACACAGTGATGCTTTTGTATCAATATGAGTGATTCAGAAGGACCCAGTACTCCATAACAGACATGGGAATGAAGACAATATTTTGTTGATGCCTAGTTAGAGGATCCAAAATTTAAGGATTGTAAATGTAATGACCCTTTTAAAGCTAAATACATGTGCTGCAAAAAGGAACTCCAGGCAGAGAAAAGTGAACCAAATAAACATAGCAAGTAGTCTTTACACCAGAAAAATGTATTACACATAAAAAATGTCCCAAAAATAAGTAGTAGTTTGCAAGAAAACCACTTGATAAACTAATGGTTAAAAGAGCAGAATTTAGATTTGTATTACTGGAGGGTGGGACGTGGTCAGCACCCCGAGCCCTCCCAGTCAGTTATGGAGCCTTGACGACCTGAGGCCGCTACTTCTCCGTCGAGTAGCTCCTCCTGGAACCTAACGAGGCTAAGTGCACCCCGTGCCAGACCTCCCTACGGGAGAAAAATCCCCATGCTGGTACCAGGGATTGAACCTGGGTTCTCCATGCCAGAGGCAAGCGTGCTACCAACTGTGAACATTAAATTTAAAACAATGTATAAATCTGATCTTTACTCGGGGGTCTCCGTCTAGGGGATATGTGAATGGCGACCACAAGGTACCCAAGCTGAGCAGAACATTACTTCCACTTACTGGTGTTTTGCTCCTCACTGTAACTTTTCTATCTGACTTTACCTTGGTCATCTCTTGTTCTCTTCTGACCCCAATGCTATTAGGGTTCCTGAGGGCCAGGGAGTCTTTATTTTTCCAACCTCTCCATTTCTCTAATTTCTCTATAAAAACTTAAACCCTAACATGCTGATCTATCATGGCATGTAATACGTCCTCTGATTGGTAATCAGAGGATATGATTGGTGAATTTACTTTGATAATTCTCCCGGTCCGGTCGGTGAGACCTGTAAACCAACGACAGGTGTGGTCCTCCAGACATTCTGGGGGTTGTAAGAGAGCGATGTGGCCGCCAAAACATAAAAATATGGTGCTCTCTAAAAAGCGGTTACTATTACTGCTAAGTCTCTTCAGTATTTATGTTGAAAAATACTGGAGAGCAAGAGGATTAATGACTCCATTGTTAGAAATCCAGCATTAGCTAACAACAACATTCTATGCCCCTGAAAACCCACTGCCCTTCAATTACATGGCTACAATTGTACTTTCTTTTGTCCACCTTTGCCTTGTCAATTTTCGCTGTTACTCCACATCCTCCAATTTGCTTGTTATTTCAGAAGCACCAACTTAAGCAGAGAACGAAGACCAGCCTACCATGGAGTGAGAAGATATGCCTAAGTCACACTTCAAGAAAGTCTGTTGCGGTGGATCTTGTGGCAGCCAGTACCTATACTAGGGACAAACACACTTTTGATAGTTAAGTAGATGTGAGAGGAGTTATACACAGTATATTTGAACCTGCACTCTTTCCTCTTTTTTCCCTACATACACTTTTCCTGCACCTGAAATTTTTTGCACTCCAGTTGGTAGTCAAAGTAGCACCACAATTAGCACAGCTATGAGAATTGGACACTACAATGTGCTTGATTAAACAAGACCACAATTCTTCTACATTTGGCATGGTCTTCTATGAATTTCGAACCCATTACAAGAATTGAAGCTGTGGGCTCGGTCCCATTTTACAAACACAACTGTGATGTGTTACCTGTCACGCAGTTTCAAGTTTGATGAAGCATGTGTTGGTCATTGACCTCGTGATATGTCATTAATATAGAACGTTGGCGAACACAGGGTAAAATAAATGCCATATTGAGCAATTCCTTGGACAAAAAGGAAGTAGTATTATGGCTTGATAACCTGAAATTTCCTGAATAAAGGAAAGAAAGTGAAGTGAAAACTTATGGTGGAACTGAAATACAATGTTCTTATTTTGTAATTCTTGTCATGTATATTATTAAATGTTAATGTTGCTCGCTAATGCTGGATTTCTGACAGTGAAGTCATTAGTCCTCTAGCTCTCCAATATTTTTCACTGATGGATGGGGTGCTAGAAGTGGCCGGGCATGTTTGAAGGTGGTCTTGGTCCATTTCCTCTTGCAGATCACATAGAGAATAGAGTGGTGAAGAATATATCCCAATTCTGTTCAAATGTTTTGCCAGACAATCATGTCCCGTAGTCAACCTGAAGATTGCAACAGCCATTTTTTCAAGGATACTCAGGAATTACTGTTTCAATGTTTAGTAGTTCCCATCTTTTATTTTTTGATTTTTCATAGTAATATTTTATAACATCTTTTAATTCAGAGCTGACTGATCTTTTAGCTGCATAAAACTGTAGATTAACTATAGATACCTGTATACTGCTGGTACCCTTTTTTGCAAGAAAATCAGATTTTTTTTAATTACAACTTCACGGGGGATCAGCCGTGTGAGGTTTAAAACCATTGAGCTTTCGGCCATTGTAGACTCTATGGCCTTCGTCAGAATGAAAAATGACCGCTAGTTTTCCGCTTCCCATTATATACAATGTTAGGTGGGAGGGGGTTGCGTTGCCCTGGCCAATGAGCAGGTGACGATTTGTGATTGGGCCTGCTGTTTCGCACTATGTTTGTCACCGGCCACAGTGTTTTCTTGAGGGTCAGTACTTGGTCCAGAATCACTATAGTTGCTGTTGTGGATGTGTTTCATGGCTATTGTCCAGGCAGGGCTTAGTTGAAGTCAGCGGTTCCTGTTGTAATTGTTTGGATGTAGTTTGATTTGGATGGCTTTCTTAATGACCCTGTCCCAGTATGATCCAGAACTTTGATGTCTTCAAAGTTTATTTTGTAGACATATACAGTGCTCGGCCATTGCTAACTTATCTGGTTGTAGGAGCCTGATATTGCGTTGATGTTCTTTACACCTTTCTTCTATTGTGCGTCCTGTTTGGCCTACATACACTTTAACACATTCACAAGGAATCCTGTACACTCCTGGGACCTTGTACCGTGCGATCGTCCCGCCCCTGATTCTGTACGGGTGCGAGGTCTGGGGGTACGGTGGCTCGTTCCACCATCCGCAGGCTGCAGGCCGTGCAGAACAGGGCGCTTAGGATGATCTACGATACCGACTGTAGGCTTCCATCACACATCCTTCACACTCATTCCGGCATCCCATACATTGTGGACGTCGTGCGGGACAGGACTCGCACAATGTATGCCAAACTCACACCTCACCCAAACCAGTTGGTCAACACCCTGGGGCAACACGACCATCACCTCCCTAGGCGGAGACAGAGCTACCGCTTACCCAAGGATGCCCTTGGCTGGTAAGTACCGCTATCCCTTCACCAACCGCCAAATGTAATTACACTTGGCACCACCACACCTGTCACCTATTCCTCTCGGTTTCCTGTCACTAGCACTGTATTGCTAGACGGTTCCACAAGCGGCCGATGAAGTAAACAGTAGGGAATGGTCGCTTGGATGGCTAGACATCCAAGATCTGACAAATCCCGCCGCCAGTGACAATATGGGAACCCAACCTGCACCATCAGACATACAAAAACACCAAAGCTTGTAAAACCTTGACAACCTATACCACCTCACGGGTAAATCCGTAATTAAATGGATAGGTACCGTGGCCACCTTACCATCCACCTGGGTTAACCACGTACTCACTCCTGGACGGTCATTTTTCATTCTGACGAAGGCCATAGTCTACAATGGCCGAAAGCTCAATGTTTTTAAACCTCACACGGCTGATCACCCGTGAAGCTGTAATAAATAACGCGTGCCGTGAAAGCTTTAAATCTTACAAAATCAGCTTTGTCATTACCATTCAGTCCACAGTGAACTGGTATCCATTGGAAGACTAAGTGTTTTTGAATTGCTGTTAGATGGGTAGGATTTTCCAACATTCTATAATTGTTTGGTTTTTTGGTGACAACTTGGAAGTAATTGCTATAATTGCCGCCGTGGAATCTGAGAGAATAACTGCTTGATGAAAATGTGAAATTCTATATAAAAGATTTTGTAGGGCCCTTCGAATTGCTTCAATTTCTCTATCAAAGTTTGTAGTTCCATAACTTAAAGATTTGAAATAGGAAAAGAGGTGACTCCAGCCCCTCCTCCATATTGGTTTGATATCAAGTGATCCATCAGTATATGGAGCCATTCATATTCCGGAAATCTAGTATTGATTGTCTCTAATGCCAATAATTTTAGAACACTAGTTGCAGTATCTCTTCTTAACTTCTTCTACCAGGTGTAAATAATATGTGATGTCTAATGTTTGTGTCGGATTTACTTTATATATGAAGTTTTCTTTGAATTAGGAAGGTCTACATTCTTCTTGATGAATTTTGTAAAGAAAGCTCTCCTGAGTCTTTAGTGTATGTGTAAAATTTCCCTTGTTCCATGTATTGAATGGCAGTCTGATCAACTTTCCATGTTGAATAAATGTGAAGCTCAGTATCAAGCTTTTACTGTGCAATGGCTAACATGTTGGATTGCAGAGTAGGAGTCTGTAAAATTGAGTCTTCTAAAAAGAAAGGATATAACGAGGAAAGTAGATGAGAGGGGGGGAAAAGGGAGAAAACAAGTATGTAGAAACCAGTCTTTACAACAGTTTCCCATCCAAAACTCATTGTTCCCTTGTTTGTCCCGTTAAGAGTGCAAAACCAGCGTAAGTCATGCCACAAAGAGTTAGCAGACCAAGCTCTGAATAACTGGCCTGTGATGCTCTGAGCTTCAGTCATATATGGTTTTGCAAGATGAATGCAATGGGAGTGTCTTTACGGCAGAAAAGAGTATTCTCTGCAACACAATTTGTTATTAGATATGTTTTAGGAATGAGTACTTGCTCATTTTGGCTACAAACTGCTGCTGAAGTTGCCTTTAGTGATGCAGCATGTTTAAGCACTTAATGTTATTTTTCACTTTCCCTACTACATATAGCAAGTAGGGAAAGTATTGTATTCCACACAACATTTTGATGTCAAGATTCCACCAGAAATATGTTTTGACGCCCTTGAATAAAAAATAAGCCTTTTACAAAACTGTCTGTCTATGTGTGTGTGTGCGCGAGAAAATTCCTCCACCCTAAATTACTCTTTAAATGGAAAATTTTTCGAACATTATTATTTTCTCAAAAATAGCTAATGATTTTGATTAAAATGTTTAAGATATTTTTATGACACATGAAATGTATATTTTGAATTTTCTGGCTATAGCCTATGTAGTCCTGTTTACTGTTGAAGGCTTTGGAGTAACTGATAAACTGTAAGCTATAACCAAAATCTTACTGTAAACAAAATGTAGATTAAAATGTGCAAGTTATGTCCAAATTAATTATTTTTTTATGGAGTGAACCATTTCAGAGATATTTGTTATTTAGCGAGTTTTGCAATACTTAAACTTTACTCAAATGGAAGGTCGTTATTCAATTTTTTATCTCTTGGCCATGCAAAGGGAATTTTTTTTTTAAATAACACCCACCAAATGCAGTGTTGTATTGGATGGCTAATGAAATGGGTAGAACGATGCTCAAATGATCCCAAGGTCTATAAAGCTTTAAGTTGCCTGACATTCATCTTCTCAGGATAAGGGAAAACCTCAGGAGAAGAAAAGAAAAAAAGAAAAAAAAAAAAAACAAACAAACAAACAAACCTTACCCGGATAACTCACCACTTGCAATCTCTCTTGAACATGAGGCAGACACACTACCACCACACTACAGAGGCAAAGAGAATGAAATTTCAAAAGCTTCATATACCGACCAGCTTTAAAAATTTGACTATCACTCAAAGTCCACTGTATTTTCCTTGCACCTACAAGGAAATTAGCAATAAGATAATTTCTGCGAATATTTATCTTGACTAACCTGAAGAACATAGAGGAATAAGAGGATGTAAGAATAATACAAAAGTAGAGAAAGTCACGTGAGAGCGATACATCAGATTGTTTTGCGCAAATTCCCTACACATAAAAAAATATATATATATCACAATGCTAAAAATAACAAAAAATCTGGATGCACTGAGATTACTTTCTATTCTTGTACAAATTATTATTACAAAAGCATATTCCTCTATCTGCTTCATTTTGGCCGAGATAAACATTTGCAGAGATGATCTAACTTTTTGTAGGTGCAAGAGGAACATGTGAATACATTAGGCTTTAAGTGATAGTTGAATATTTCAGAGCACAGATGTCACTGTGTGATGTCTTTCCATTATATTGTCTGCATGGGCAAGAGATAAAAAAAATGAATAACGACCCATCATGGTTTATGAGTTATGCAAAAGTCATCCAAGATGAAGAGGAAGTTCCCAGAAAATTTGAAAGAGGAATATGCATGCATGCATACTGTTTTGTAAAAATACTATTTTTTTTTTGTTGGATTCAGTATATGTATATATATCAGAGTAAGTAAAAACATTCATATCACTACAGGACCATGGGACTGCACCGTAACCATTTGGATTTCTTTGGAGTCCTGAAGCCAGGCTCAGATCTAGAAATATTTGTTGGGGGAGGGGGGGGGGGGGGCAGTTCTGGTCTACTACCACCTCAGATTGTTACTTACATCGCGATGTTACGCATACCCGCATAGTGGTAAAGAAAAATTACAATAACTCGTTCAATACTCATCCAATCAAAATGTTGCTTATTACAAAACTTAACATCGTGTTTAAAAACATTTGCTAAGTAACATTTTTGCAAAAACACCTAAAAAAGGCAGGTTATTTTGATTTATTCAATTTGGACCCCATTAGAAATCTTCCACCTAATCTTCTATTCTTTAAGTGGGACCAACTATTAAAGATAGTACATATATCAATTTTCATAGAAATCAGTTTGGCCAATTTTGTGCGATGATGAGGTAACACACATATGGCATTCATAGCAATAAAGTAGGATATGACAGGGGGGTGGGGGGCGGGCCCCCTGGCACCCCACCTGTATCCGTGCCTGCCTGAAGCCATAGGACGGACTCTGTAACGTCAAGTCACATCCACTACAATGGCTATATTAACCACTGTGTGTAGCCTTGTTGTGTCAGTTTTTATTGGCTACTATGGTCACATGGTACAATTTCGCCATTGGGATTCCAAACTGTGGAAATCCATACAGTTGTTATAGAAGAAGCAGAATATTGTACACATTTCCTTGTTTTAAACTAATCTAGGTAGATATAAGTTAGAAAAGCGAAAAAAAAAAAAAAATTTTACTCATAGATTTTATACATTTTAAATGCTGCAGTTAATATTTAAGACTTGGCATATATTTATTTATACTAAGCACCAATACAAGGTACATGGCTATATAATATATACTACTACTACTACTACTACTACTACTACTACTACTACTACTACTACTTGGCACATATGCAAGTCGGAGACTATTGAGCAATTCCGCGTGTGACTAACTGACATTTACACTACATTTTCTTCTTAAAATGTCTGTCTAATGGCCAATATAGGTGTAAAAATGTTATTTTAACGACATACGATGACAGAGAATACATTGGCGGTTGTGATAGGAAAGGTAAAAACCTTAAAAAATTGAAACAATTATTTAATAATGAGCGCTAAACTTTTCGTGACTGACATTTTTGTCAACTGCAGGTCCAACTTCAAAAGTTTGTCCTCTGTTTTCTCTGAAAGTTTTCTTATTTGATTTGTTCTGAAAAATCAAATCAGAGAGGAACTTCTAAGCTTTCAAATGACCTGAAAAAAGGTTTGGTATGTTATTCTCATCTGGAGATATTTATTCAAAGGTCAGCGTGACTAACTGACATGAGTTTGTGACTAACTGACATTTGCGAAAATTGTAATACCTTGCCTTTGTTTTACATGGTATAACATATGGTAAATCATAGTGATACGTATTATACGTTACATACATGTAATACATACAGGTGTGTAATTGTATTTATCGTTTTGATAATTATCATATCCTTTGGAGAAGCATTAATATCATGCAATATAAAGAGATATTGACAGCTCTCATTTCTTATCAGTTACGTCATTGCAAGTATAAAAAGCTGACTCAAAACCATAACAAAGACGACACATGAGAGCACACAGCACATACCTGTAACACACTAGTTACTGGATTGGACTCCTTATAGTGCAGGAACGCTAAATGCAGTAGCCTCGTAGTACACACGCATATCACTACACTATTTTTATTTCCGAAAGTTGTGCATCATTCTGACACTTCCCGCACATGAAAGAAAAGCATATTCCATAACATTTAAACCTAATACTTTCACATAATGAACCCACTGAGTGGATAGCATAGGTAAAATACGTTCAAATCTTTTGTCGAGAAATTCTTTTGCTTCTTCAATTTCAGGCAGAGAAACCTCAAGAAGACATATTTTGGTTTTCTTTCTAACAGTATTAACAAATTCTTCAGCACTCTGAATCCTGCTTCCTGCTTTCGCAGCTGTCCATGACATCCTCTTCACTTGTCCTCCAATCGCATCTACTGCCCCCTTTCCGTGATAGGATTCGAAGAAGTGCCATTCAATTTGGATTCCAAATACTTCGGAAAGATATGTCACATGGCTCAATGTGTATTTCTGCTTAAAATGACAAGCAGCTCCATCAGAAAACACTTTCACAAGTTCAAGATTCGGAACAGTATCCAATATTTCCGAAAATATATTCCTTAAGCAAATATCAACTGCATATTTGTCATGTGATACATAATCAGACACCAAAGCAAAAGATTGTTTCTGAATTTCACCAATATACGCTTCCAGGAGCTTGGTAAGATATTGAATCATCCTGATAGAACTTGATGATTGCACTTTTAAGTTCCTCTGATAGTTGTTTTCCTGATACCGGGACAGAATGCTTTGGTTTTACAACATGTAATCCCTCTTCAACTGCTAACTTACGAATCATTTCTTTTCTTTTGCGTGGAGATTGCAGCAATGCTTCCTCAACACGTTTTCTGCACTTTCCAAAATGCTGTCTGCTTTTGAAAGCCGCTGATGTTGGAGTATCCTTATCAATCCCTTCTTGGTCTCTTATCTTCTGTCTTGCCCGCTGTGCTTGCTTATGTCTCATATATACAGCTTTGAGGTGTTCTCTTCCTTGTTTTGTTTGTTTCAGTATTGCTCTTCCTTTCCTCATAGGCACTTTTATTTTTTCCTTCCATTGTGCATAACTGCCTTGCTCCTTCAGACATTGTTTGTATTCATGTTGTCTTTGGGCTGGTGTTTTAGCCATGGAGTCAGAAACGGACTGATACGTCTATCCTGACTTAAGTCTCACAAGCACTGTATGCGTATGACGACCACAGGGTGCCAGCACTAACTGTCCGTTAGTCACGTGTTTTGTGGGAAAACGAATGACTGTAGAAGAAAACTTTCTGATACTTTTTTATTTGTTATATTGTAATGACACAGAATCAAAAAGGATATTTTTTTTTCAGTCTATTACGTTTCCCTGCAGAGGACTTTATTCTTATTTACCGTGACTGACACTGACACACAGTAATAATTAAACAGGCTCTAAGGATTATTGATAAATGTCGAAAATTATTAGCCATATACACGTTTCGAGGACGAAGAGTCATTGTGTGATGTGCAGAACAAAAAAATTAAAACAGTTGTACATAGCTCCTGAAATATTGATATGAAAATCACTGTTATTCACGCTTATTTTTAGTGTTTTGGAAATATGTGGGTAAGAAGTGAAATTTGAACCGATATTCACGTCAAAAACATTTATTTTTCACTTCATAAGATACTTTGGAGTATCTAGCATCATCTTTCCTCAGTAAAAAAAGTGAAACATTGATTTCAAATTTTAACACTCGGTATGACATATTCGCGGAATTGCTCTATTTTAGTACTTCATGCTACATTGTTTTCAAGGGTTGACACTGATGTATGACTGCTTCTATAGCGCAGTTGGTAGTCTGCTTGCCTCTGGCGCGGAGGACCCGGGTTCGATCCCCGGTACCAGCATGGGGATTTTATCCCCTCTGGATGGCCTGGCACGGGGTCCACTCAGCCTCGTTAGGTCCAGGGGGGCCAATTGATGGAGAAATAGCGACCCCAGGTCGAGGAGGCCGTATAACTGGGCGGGAGGGCTCGGGGCGTTGACCACGTCCCACCCTCCAGTGCTACACCCCACCAAATGACGCCTGTAGTGGGCAGAGGTGGGGGATGCAGCGGTAAGCCTTGGCCCTTCATGGACGGTTGCACTAGGGGTTTAGGGTTTTAGACATTTATGTATTTATTGTCGTATCCAAAGATTAACACATCGTAAGCCAGTGTGAAGCAATTATGTATGGTTCTAAAGTTAAACATCCACTA
This sequence comes from Tenodera sinensis, assembly GCA_030765045.1. Classification (NCBI taxonomy): domain Eukaryota; kingdom Metazoa; phylum Arthropoda; class Insecta; order Mantodea; family Mantidae; genus Tenodera; species Tenodera sinensis. The sequence continues at coordinate 228,599,761 of CM060964.1, read as the reverse complement.
ACATGACCTTATAAGCTCAAATATGACAAATTCATCACTTTATTGATGCACTCTATTGTGAGTCTGTTCCAACAAAATAAAGGAATTATGTAACACATGTATGATCCTTTATCTCAAAGAACTATATAAGCAATACATACAGTCATGGACATAAGTATTCGTACAGCAACCAATAAAAAGGAAAATATGTTAAACAGTTCCACATATAAAACGGCAAACATTTGAAGTTCAAACACACTATTAGTGTACTTATATATGAACATTACATTTAGTGTTCTACAAGATATAAAAAAATGTTATTTCTCAAAGGTTGTATTTTACGTGGGATGTAAGCAGTCATACAGTGATGGTAAACATATGACAAATGGTTGTGTGATAACCAACAATGTGCTTATCACCTATTACTGCAGAGCTGCATGCTAGACATGTTGTATGGAGTGGCTGTTCAACTGCAGAAGGTCAAAATGGGTCGCAAAGGGAAGAAAACATCTTTAGATTTGAGGGAGATGATTGCTTCATTATCTACATGGAAAAAAATTTTATTCTGAAATATTTCGCATTGCAGGAAGAAGTCGTTCAACAGTGCAGTGTTGAAAATTTTAAATCCAAATGCTAATACATGAAGAAAAACTGGCCCATCCACAAAAACTAAATTCTAGGGAACAAAGGCAGGTGATGAAAATGGTGAACAAAAATCCACAAATTGCCTCTTCTGAAATTGCTGCATATGTGGAAAAACAGTATGGGAAGCAGTAATGCCCAAGACAATGAAACAACTGATCAATTGTACTGGATTCCATTCCAGGCTACCCAGAAAAAAAGCCATGTCAGCAGAAAAAGTCAAAAGAGCAGATTAGTATTTGCAAAGGAATATGTAAGAAAGGACAATGCATTCTGGAAAAGAGTTATTTGCAGACAAAAGTAAATATATTTCATAATAATGGCCAAATGGGAGTGTAGAGAAAGTCATATATGGCATTGGATATTCAAAATTTGCAAGCAACAGTTAAACACTTAAGTGGTGATGTTATGGTCTGGGGATGCATGCCATTTGGTGCAGGGGAACTAATATTCATTGAGGGAAATATGGACCGATATAACTACATTGACATATTGAAAGGAAATTTGAAGTGTGTCGAGAAGTTGCATATAGATGACTATTACTACTTCCAGCAGGACATACTGCAGAGATTGTCTGTTTGTGGATCCTATATAATACTCCACACACACTAAAAACACCTGTACAATCTTCAGATCTCAACCCATTGGGCACCTATGGAGACCGTGGGAAGACACACTAAGAAAAGACCACACATTTAGCAAATTTCAACTAAAACAGCTACTTATGACTGAATGACATAACACTGGTGCAGAAACAACCACCAAACTTATCCACCCAATGTCCAAACGGCTGACAGAACTAATTTATAGAAGAGGTTGGCATACAAAATCTTAGGAAGACTATTTTTTTTAATTTTTTGTTGGTATACAATGTTATGTTCCTGTCTGAATACACATGTCTTGCTTAAAATTCAACCTATGAGAACAAAGATTTTATTTATTAATGTAGAACAAAGCAAATTTAATTCTATTGTACCTGTACGTTAACAAGGTGTGTGAATCTAAAGTAAAAACAAATTAGAAACTAAAAGAAACTTTTAGTTTCTAATTTGTTTTTACTTTAGATCCTTGTTGCTTCACTTTTAATAGCTTTATTATTTCCTTATTTAAGGTGTGTGAAGTTCATACTGCAAACCTTGTCCTAAGTTCTGTGACCAACAAATATTCAAAATAAAACATTTTAGTTTCTATTTGCAGCTGTACGAATACTTATGTCCATGACTGTATATGGATGCAAAATTTGAGAACAATTATACCATTATTATTGCTGTAAACCCACCACCCACCTGCAAATGTTGGTAGGCTCGGTCATGCAGTATGACATTGAATTTCATTTAAATTAAATGTAAACTAACATGTATACATGTATTGTGCAACAGATAAAGAAATGTGGCATGGAGTTGCACTCAGATATCCTAGTTAAAGAAAGTAGTGATGGGAGAACCAACTTGCTCGGAAGGGAAGTGAAAAGTAAGTTAATATATGGCATTAAAGTATGTCCCAGCTAAGTTAGTATTGCCTTCTTCTCTTTTGAACGATTGCTATATACCAACTAGAGTTCCCGGCACTGGCAATAAAAGAAAATGTCCAACACTACTGTCAAATTACATAAACATATTGCTATGACGAAACATTTGTAATCGTGGTAATATATTTTACCTAGCTGTATTATGAAGGCTCGTATTTTTTACTTACACATATAGGAGGTGCCCAAATACCACTACACTGATACACGTTTTAGGTGTTATGACATTTCATGTCCGTAATACCAATTAAATGAATAGTAGGTGGACATTTCGGCTAGTCTCCATAAGAGTAATGTGGTACTGATTGTTACACGTTTCATTCCCTAATACCAATTAAATGAATCGGAGGTGGAAATTTCATTTAGTCTCCAAGAACAATGCAGTTGTTCGGAATCCTCATGGCGGGAAATGGATATGTCCGCTCCAATGCCCAAACTGTTAGAACCGAACCTGCTTTTCGATGTCTAGAAAACACACTACATTTAAACGACTTCAATAACAAATTTCCAAGCATTGCAGTATAAACATGCAAAATGCAACGACCTAACCCGAGGTAGGTAAATTAGCGACACACACCTTTACTAAACACAATGTGATGTATCGTGGTCCGTGAACTCCTTTTTTATTGGTCTCACATAAACTTCTATCTAAGGCGTATATCCACACTCACAGAATACAATTACATAACTTCTAGAGGTCCAATTTGTTAGCGATTTGGTAACTTTGCTTCCTGGGTTGTTGTTGTTGTTGCTGCTGCTGCTGGTTTATTTAGTGACGCTATCGCTATATCCACAGGCTATTGTTGTTGTTGTTGTTGTTGTTGTTGTTGGTTTATTTAATGACGCTGTATGCAGTGTATTCTGGATTTCCGCGTCTGGTGTCTTTGATGAAGTAGAGATGTAGATGTAACATAAGATGTAATTTGAATATACATATGTTCTTATTATGCTGTTAGTATTATAGTTTCATTTTACATTTTCTGAGGAAACGAAGAAGAAGTGGTGCTATATAACGTATCTTCCAATTTAGAAGTGAGGAAATATTCCAGGGACCGTGTCCAATACGTGCACATATGTGTGAATATAGAGATGTCGAATGTTGGTAATTTTTAGGGCATTGAAAGAATATATGATCTGCATCGCCAAACTGACCACACTCACAGCAATCTGTATCGCGTTTTCCGATCTTAAATAAATAAGCCGGGGTGGGTGCTACGCCTAATTTCAATTTCGTTGCCAGAGATATAGCCTCTTTATCTACATTTCCCACTGAAAACCATGGTGTTTTAGATGATTTAGGTAGATGGAAATAAGTATCGATATGATGAGTAATATGTTGTCGGACGTCCTGGATGTGTATTTCTGGTGATGGATTTGGGGGAGAATTATTGGCAGCTGCTTTGGCCAGTTTATCTACGTACTCATTACCTGTTATGTTGGAATGGCCAGGTATCCATATCATATGTGTCATGTTATGTCGTTGATCTAAAGAATCTAGTTCGTGGAAACATAATATTTCCCACCAATCAAGAGAAGGTTTTATTTGGAATCTATTAAGAGTTTGTATAGCACTGTAGGAATCGATACAGAGTAGGATTGTGGAATTATGTATATGACGTAAAGAATATAGAGCTTGGTATATTGCGTATATTTCTGTTGAATAATTAGAAAAATAACGTGGAAGAGTGAATGAGTCTCTGGTATCCGTGGTTTGATTGAAATATGCAGCTCCCGCCCCATGGTCAGATAGTGATCCATCAGTATATATAATCTGAGGGGGTGATTGTAAAGATTGAGAAAACTGGTCTAGGAAGTATGCAAACTGTTTAGGGGTAGTAATATCATGTTTTTGCCAGTTAGACAGAATAAATTTGGTTTTAGGGATCAGCTGATCATATTTGAGATAATATAAGGGAGGTCTCCTATGGGACATCCCTCCCTGGAATGATTTGAAAGCTTTAAATATTTTTTAAATATATCGGTGTCTGCTTCCGTGATTCTATTTTGCACTGTACACGGATATTAAGGCCTAGTTGCAATTTAGAGAACAGTGGTGTCTCTGTGAAGAGAAAGAGTTTTGCTATAAAAGGAATAGTTAGGGTTATCTGCCGTTCGGCGAAATTTTGTAGTGCTAATTCGGCAAAAACTTTTTGAGTAGCAGGTTTACCGCCGATCCCTAAAATGAGTTTACCAATTTGATAAATTATGGATGTAATTTTATTTTGCATTCCAACTGGATATGCAGTAATAGTGATGGCTCCGTAATCTATTTTCGATTGGCAAAGGGCTTTAAATATGATATATAGGTATCGTGGGTGTGCTCCCCAATGTCGACCTTGTATGTATTTAAATATGGGAAGGGTTGATCTAAGGGTGGAGTGAAGATACACAGCATGATTTTTCCAGGATAGTTTATGGTCAAAATATAAGCCTAGGAATTTGGTTGACTGCGTGAGAGGTATAGGATGTCCGTCAATATGTAACGGTGATTGTAAAATTGGTGTGCCGCGTTTAAAGAAAATAGAATGACTTTTACTAACATTGAGTTGTAACCCTAGTCGTATGAGGGTTTGCACTAACAAGTCTAAGTCATGTTGTAACTTATGTGTCGATAAACGGATTTCCTGAATCGTTGCCGGAGAGTAAAGGAGGATATCATCAGCAAAAAGGAGCAGTTGACTCTGTTTAAAAGGAAGAGTACTAAGTTCCTGGATATAAATAATAAATAGTAGCGAACTTAGAGGAGTACCTTGGGGTAATCCTTGAGAACTGTAGCGAAATTGGGTGTATGAGTAGTGTAGATTTAATTGAATTTTACGGTCAATAAACAGGTGGTAAATACATCGTACTATAGGTGCTGGAATGAAAAGTTTCCTTAAAATAGGGATGAGGATGTCCAACTGTACAGAATCGTATGCGTGGGAAATGTCTAAGAAGTGGGCTAGAAGTCCTCGGTTGTGGGTCCAATTGACGTGTATTTCATGCGTTAGTTGAAGTAGGTTGTGATGTGTGGAGAATAGTTTTCTGAATCCGTGTTGTCCTTTGGGCCAAAAACCGTAACGTTCCATATAAAACGTGAGTCGGGTTTTTAGAATTTGTTCAAATAGTTTCCTTAGTGTGTTGGCTAGGACAATCGGTCTATAGTGATTTGCTGCCCTTCCTGTTTTATTTGGTTTCAGAAGTGGTATGATGTAGAAGTGTTGCCATGAATCTGGGATATGACCTGTGTAAAGAATGTATGAATACCCATGTATAATCAAAAGATTTAAGGTATGTGGAAAGTGTTTGATCATTTCGTATGATATTCTATCTGGTCCTGAAGCGGTGGAGTTATGATGTGAATTAAGTGCATTAGATAGTTCGTGTGTTGAAATAGGTGACATGAGTGCTAGTGCACACTCAAATAAAGGCTCTTCCTGTGTCACGGAATTCAGAAAAAGAGGATTGTTACGTACCGAGTCTGGAGTGTGTTGTTCTAGAAATTGTTGTTGAAGATGTATGTCCATGACTATGGGATTAGTAGGGTGTCCGGTATGTCGTGTGAACCAACGTAGTTTACGCCACATTGTGGAGGTAGTAATTGATGGTGACAATTCCGTACAGAATTTTCGCCAACCTTTGCGTTTATGGTAACGGATGATGCGTCGAGTGGATGCGCATTGTGCTTTTAAAACTATAAATTGGTTACAGGTTGGTGTTTGACGGTATTGGTTTAATGCTAATCTACGTTTAGCAACTGCCTCGGAACATTCTGGAGACCACCAAATGGGTTTGTACCTAGTTGTATTGGAAGAGTGTATCCGAGTTGGAGATATACGTGATAGTACCGTTGCTACAATGAAAGACACGTGATCCATAGGATGTTGTGTTGGGTATGATTTGTTAGATGTTAATGAAATTGCTATTAGCCTGTTGGTAAAATCATTCCAATCCAGTATTTGTTGACGAGGAATGGAAGGTCGACGAGCATCTAAAGTAGGTGGTTTGTCTATATTTATAAATATGGGAAAGTGATCACTTCCCATAGAATCAAGTCTTACTCTCCAATGGGTATTTTGCCATAGCGATGATGATATCAGTGATAGATCTGGATATGAGGGAAGTTGATGAGCAGGACCAAATCGGCTTGGTGAGTCGTCATTAAGCAAAAGGAAATGTTGTTCTATTAGCTGATGAAGAAAGGAAAAATTATGTTGGGAACAACGAATTTGGTTCGGAGTAAGGCCAAGATTAAAATCGCCACAGATTATGGTGTTTTTTTTTTGGAAGTAATGGTATATGATTCATGCAGAAAGTACGAGAAATATAATGTTGTGGTGCATTATAGATTGCTATTAGTTGCAAACTAGGAAGTTGGAGCAATATGGCCTGAAATTGCTCGTCGAAACTGTTGATTGTTTGAAAAGAGGACACCAACAAAGAAGGATGAAGAAGAACCATGATTCCTCCTCCTCCCCCATGCAAGCGATCCTGTCGGATAACCTGGAATGGAGGATATCGAAATGTTTGTTGAGGGGTTAGCCATGTTTCTGAAATCACTATAATGTCTATGTGATATCTCTCTAAGAGATGTTGTAGATCGTGTAATTTTGGCTTTATGGAACGGGCGTTCCATTGAACTATCGTGAAAGGAGCCAAGCTATGAGTGTGATCAATTTAGTTAGCTCTGATTGAGGATATCAATTTGCATAGAAGTTGATTCAAGGCCTCGCTCGGAATGGGTTCATTTTTTCTGGTGAGTTTTCCCATTTCTTCTAGATAATTGAAGAACAGTTGACTGTCCACTTTTTGAGTGGACAAAGGAGAAAGGGAGGGTTTAATAGGAAGTGTCTCGGAAGATGTCTCCTGGCGTTCTTGGTTTTGTAGATATATGGGAGTATGTGATTCACGGGTACTATTTCTCCCCGTAAAGTAGAAAGGTTGATTGGATGGACTCTGGAAATGTGGTTTAGTGTTATTCGATTTGATTCGTTTGTGTTGTGGAGGTGTCTGGGGTATCTCGAAGGGTTTATGTTTGTAAGGTCTTGTAACAGTATTACGAATTATGATGGGTTTATCTGGAATGAATTGATTCATTTTGGTAGAAGCGGGGTTTGTGTTGTGTGGATCTGTTTGGCTATGTAATTTACTAGCGTATGACTGGTCCCCACGAATTAACTGTATAGCTTCGTATCTTGAGATACGTAAGGATGATATTTTATCAGTGATTGCTTGTTCGCGCAGAAAAACTGGGCAATGTTTGTCGTTAGCACGGTGTGGAAGTGTGCAATTATTGCATTTCAAGATGTCGCTATCACAATCTGAGGTGATATGGTTGTCTGCACAACGCATACATGTGGTATTACCACGACATGTTTTGGTAGAATGACCGAATTTAGCACATTTGAAACATTGTAATACTCTTTCTTTGTAAGGTGAAATTGGAAACTGGCTGTAATATAAGCGAAACTTTCGTGGGAGCATTTGCGATCTAAAGGTTAATAGGCATGTTTGAGTGGGTTCGTAGGTTATTGTCCCATTATCTGATAGCACACGTCGTTTAAAACGATATACATGTTGTATTGGATAACCTTCTATAGTTTGTCCATATTTTTGGATTTCTGTTTCTGTGATTTCAGTGTCTATGTTATGTATAACTCCTTTTGTGTGTATATAGTGATGTGGTATATATGCCTTCAGCTGGTTTTTCGAGGCAAAGTCTGAATTGAGTAATGCATTCGCGGCAGATGCGGAGGGTAGAAATACTTCTAATCTATTTTTTCCTGTTTTTATAATTTTCTCTACTGCTAGATTTTGGTGATTTTCGAATATTAGTTTGCCCAATTTAAGTGGATGTAGTTGGGTTATGGTACCCACTGAACTAGTTAATACTACTATAAATGGTGCAGTATCTTGATTATCGTATTGTAAAGTTGGTTTAACTATTTCTGTATTCGATTCAATTACGGGGGAGATATCCATAGTCACTGGAATATTTTTCTCATGTTCGAGAACGTCCGAAAGTGGCGGGGGAGCCTCCCCCGCCATAAGGAAATATAAGTTACACTAGCACACGCGTGATGAATATGTGCACCGAATAGAAATCAAAATGGCTATTACTCGACACTGAACTAAAGTCACTGAACACTGCTCTCTTGTTACACTCTTCGACTATTATCGAGCTCCAACGTTACTGGAATCTGAATGTAGTATAAGGTTCAAGCGATTGCTTCTTTATAACTAGTTTTAAACTAAAAACTGTGATGCGATGAAATCGAATCTAAGCTGGCAATCACATCACCATCAACAATGATCCACAGGCTATATCCAGTGTATTCTGGGCACCAAGGTAACTAGAGAAAGACTGGGCACAGAATACACTGAATACATTGATACTGATTCTGGGTTTCCGCGTCTTGCGTCATTGATGTTATAGACATGTAGATGTACCATGCGATGTAATGTGGAGAGATGTGCTTACTGTGACAGTAGTATCATAGCGGATAGAAGAGAAAGTGTGAGCTCTCCCGCTAGTTTACTGCATGATCAGTGGTCCCGTGGCAACTGACCGAAACTGTGGCGTGGCGATCGCAGTCGCCTCAAAATGCTTCCGAACTGCCTGGTATGTGATTCGGAAGTACAGACATAATTTTATACGTATGTGTTGTGTGTTGTGAGTAATTAAGTATATAACTTGTGAAAATGCTCCTAAGTTTGTGCATAAATGTGTGTGTTCTTCAAAACGTAAGTTTCAAGCAACATCAATATAATTGATTAAAAATGCCAACTTGTTTTGTACCCGGGTGTCGTTCAGGATACAGAAACTGCTCAGAAGCTAGACATTTTTTTACTCCTCCTAAAGATAAAAATCTGTTTTACAAATGGGAAAAGTCTATTCCCAGAAAAGACACTAAAGTATCTGTTAAATCTAGTATTTGTGACAAACATTTTCCAGAGGACTACTTAGTGAAAGTTGATTCATTCGTTGTGCATGGAAAACTAGTTGAAATCCCTAGAATTAAATGGCGGTTAAAGCCAGGGGCAATTCCCTGTATATTTCCTAATTTACCCAGGTACTTAACTACAATGCATAAATCCCGAAAATCCCCACAAGACAGAGACAAAAAATTACTGAAAAATCAATATTCAACACTCAATAAATTACCAGATGCAGGATACAGTCAACCAGTTCTTAATTCAAAGGCACCGCCCTTCAATAATGAGGAAATCACAGAAAACAGTTCTAATCCCTCCAAGGTCACAAACACAAGTGTCAATAATGAAATTGCTACACTGAAGAAAAGAATTAGAAACCTCAATACAAATTCAGTTAGAACTAAAATCCTGCTATCTAAAGAGAGGGCTAAGTTAAAAATAGTAGAAAAGAAATTCGCTACTAATTGTTGCGAACATAAACGAAATTTAAATTGTTTAAGTAAAAAACAAAAGCTGGTTCTAGATACAATGCTTAAAAAATGTCAGACGAGCTCGAAGGGGATGCGTTACAGCAATTAATTTCTATTAGAAAGCTTGCTATTTAAAATTAAAAGCCCTAAAGGTTATAGACATTGCTTAACACAAATTGCTGCCCCTGCCTTCTGAAGCCCATTAAGGAAATTATCTAAAGGGATAAAGTGCACATATGGTATAAATAGCAATGCTCTAAATGCGATTTCTACTATATTCAGTCACGAAGAAAATGAAAAAAAGCGTCTTGGAGTTGTAATATTTGATGAAGTCAAATTAAGAGAAGAAGTTAGGTTCACTAAAAGTGGACGGATTCGTGAATCTAGGTGAACACACTCCTGACAATCAGACAAATTCTATGGCTAACCATGCTTTAGTTTTTGTTTGTTCCCTTACTACTTAGGTAATTGGAGCCAACCAGTAGCGATTTACGCAAGTAGAAATGCTACACCCGGTGATATACTAGCTAAGCGCCTTATAGAACTAATTATCCAGTTAGAAAACTCAGGGACAAGAATTGTTGGTTTCACTAGTGATGGAAAGTCAATCAAACAAAAACTTCACCTAAATTTGCTGGTCTTAGAGTTTGCCCGAAATTGACCTGATCTTACATAGACCCCACCTCTTTTCAGAGAATGGATGTGAGACTGTGTTTTCAATTGTTCAGTAACAGCACTGCAAATGGCATTGACTTCTTCAGGAAAATTAATTTTGAAAAATTTAAGGGAAGCGAAAATACTGAACTATTCACAAGAGATGTAAATAATCTTGTAGATGCATTAAACTCCACAGTTCCAATTAAAGCGCTCTATAAAAATTCGCAATCTCACAGAGTACTAAAAGATTTCTTTCGCATAATAACGTCTGAAAACAACACACTCTGCTCAACTAGGACAATGGGATCTCTTAGAGTCACCTTAAAAAGTACTTTGGAAGTGTCCGAGTATTTATGGAATAGAGGATTTGCATACATCTTAACAGCATAGATCCCCTGGAACGGCACTTTGGAATTATGCGTTCTTTGAGCTGTGACGACCATCCTTCCACAGTTGACTTTTTACATTTACATATGCTATAGGCTGTGTATGTCCCTGTAAAACTTGCACTGTCAAATGCTGCTAATTGTGAGAATAAAGTGGAGCCACCACATACATCTTTTATGAATCAAATTCGTATATTGGCAAAACAAACTGAGCAAAAAAACCGTGAGCTGTTGGATTTTGTTGGAAACAAAATAAAGAACAAAACTAAAATACTTGACTAGGAAAGTGAAGTTCCCAAACTCTATAAGGACAATATTTCTAAAACATGCTTAGTACACAACTTAGGGGGTTATATAGTAAAAAAAAAAAAAAAAAAAAAAAAGAAAAAAATGCTCGAAAAACTGAGTTGTAAAACCTGTGCCTCTACTCTGTCCACCGATCTACCCTCTGACACATTAGCTTCCACTTTCACAACCGTAAAAGACTATGGCACCCTAAAAAATCGTCGGTATTTAAACTACCCCTCTGAATGTGTGGTTAATATTCTTTTGCAAGTCGAGGCTATTTTAGAGAAGAAAATGTGCTCGTCTGAAAGTTTGTGGGGTGATATAACACTACATTACATGAAGTAGCGCTTCTTTTTTCGTACCAAGGAAATCAGTAGAGAAATGACGTCATCGAAGTCAGCAAAATCAACACGTAAACCCTCCAAGATCTCCAACATCTAATTCCACGGCGAGTTTCGATATTTTATATACATAACATACATAATTTGCAGGCCGCCTCCGTAGCGCAGCTGGCAGCGCGCTTGCCTGTGGCGCGGAGGACCCGGGTTCGATCCCCGGTACCAGCATGGGGATTTTATCCCCTCTGGGAGGTCTGGCACGGGGTGCACTCAGCCTCGTTAGGTCCCGGGGGAGAAGTAGCGGCCCCAGGTTGAGAAGACCGCATAACTGGCCGGGAGGGCTCGGGGCGCTGACCACGTCCCACCATCCAGTACTGCACCTCACCAATGACGCCTGTAGTGGGCAGAGGTGGGGGACGCAGCGGCTGGGCGGTAGGCCTTGGCCCTTCGTGGGCTGTCGCGCGGGGTTTACATTTACATAATTTGCATTATGGTTTAATTTTTCAGCGTAAATTCATGTAAGCCGATATTTCCCTTTGTTCATAATTAATTATAATGCCAATTATTGTACAATAGCATCCTATATTATGTGTCAAGGAAAGACGATGTTTCAAAACAGTATTTCAAATATTCGTGCTTACGATTTTAGGTATTTAAAATGCTAATTGATAATATGAAACCCATTTTCACCATGCATTCGTGAACTAAAGTGAAGCGACCGCGACACCAGTGCCATCTTGTGAGCGAACCATAGTAACTCCCGAAGAGCTCACACTATCTCTTCTATCCGCTATGGTAGTATTATAGTTTCATTTTGCATTTTCTGATGAATCGGATCGTAAATAAATAGACCGGGGTGGGTGCTACGACCAATTTCAATTTTGTTGCCAGGGCTATAGCGTCCTTGTCTAAATTTCCGAATGAAAACCAGGGTGGTGTAGGTGGTCTATGAAGATGAAAATAGGTATCGGTATGATGAATAAGATGGTGTCGGACGTCATGGACATGTATTTCTGGCGATGGATTTGGGGTAGAACTATTGTCAGCTGATTTGGCAAGATATCTGCGTATGACGAATATTCCAATTTAAAAGCGCGGAAATATTCCACGGACCGGGACCAACATGTGCGCATGGGTGTGAGTAAAGTGAAGTCGAGTGGTGATAATTTCTAGGACATTGAAAGAATATGTGATCTGCATCGCCAAACTGGCCACACTCACTACACTCACAGCATGCTGTATCACGTTTTCCGATCGTAAATAAATAGACCGGAGTGGGTGCTACGCCCAATTTCAATTTTGTTGCCAGGGCTATAGCGTCCTTCTCTAAATTTCCGAATGAAAACCAGGGTGGTGTAGGTGGTCTAGGAAGATGAAAATAGGTATCGGTATGATGAATGGGATGGTGTCGGATGTCATGGACATGTATTCCTGGCGATGGATTTGGGGCAGAACTATGGGCAGCTGATTTGGCAAGGTATCTGCGTATTCATTGCCTGTTGTGTTGGAATGACCAGGGATCCAGTTCATATGTGTCGTGTTATGACACTGAACTAATGAATCTAGTTCGTGGAAACATGTTTCCCACCAATCGAGAGTGGGTTTTATTTGGAATCTAGTAAGCGTTTGTATAGCACTGCTAGAGTCAATACAGAGGAAGATGGTGGAATGATGGATGTGACGTAGAGAGTATAGGTCTTGACTTGATATAAGGCGTAGATTTCTGTTGAATAGTTAGAAAAATGAAGTGGACGAGGGAATAAGGGGCACTAGAACCTGTAGTTTGGTTGAAATATGCAGCACTTGCCCCTTGAGCACTTGCCCCATCGGTATAAATAATCTAGGGAGATGTACGTAAAGTTTGAGAAAACTGGTCTAGGAAGAATATACACTGGTTATCTGTGATAACGTCGTGTTTCTGCGAGTTAGAAAGAATAAATTTGGTTTTAGAGATAAGCTGATCATATCTGAGATAATATAGAGGAGGTCGCCAATGGGACATCCCCGTGGACCAATTTGAAAGCTTTAAATAGTCACGGTGTCTGCATCCGTGATCCTATTTTGCAATGTAAATGGGAAGTAAGGCCTAGTTGTAATTTAGAGAATAGCGGCATCTCCGTGCAGAAAAAGAGTTTCGCTATAAAAGGAATAGTAAGGGTTATCTGTCGTTCGGGAATCTTGGTAGTGCTAGTTCATCGAAAACGTTTTGAGTAGCCGGGTTGCCACCTACCCCTAAAATGAGCTTACCGATTTGATAAAGTATTGAGTAAATTTTAACTTTCCAGCCTATCGGATAGGCAGTAATAGCGATGGCTCCGTAGTCCAATTTTGATTGACATAGGGCTTTGAATATGATATGGAGGTAGCGTGTTGACCTTGTATTGTATGTTTAAATATGGGAAGGGTTGATATAAGGGTGAAATGAAGATAAATGGCATGATTATTTTCAGTATAGGGTATGGTCAAAATATAAGTCTGGGAATTTGAGGAGCATTTTTTCAAAACTCGATTGATGCTCAAAATGCGTTTCTGAGAAAAACGGTTTTTTCTATTTATTGGAAATACTAATTAGTTAGCACAGCAACTATATTAATCATTCAATTCTCGTTCCTGGTACTGTCTCATTGAATGTGAAAAGAAACAAATAATATAGATTAACCAGTGGAAATTTGGGGTTTGAAGATGCAGAGTTTTTTCAAAAGCCGATAGATGCTGATAACTTTTCTGCGTGAGCGAGAAATTACGAGATGAAATTTCGTTATTTTTGTCATTTATTGCTTTTTATTTATGCTTTTATTACTTTTTATTTATTTTCACATCTTTTTAATACACAATGTACTATTCAACCAACATATTAATGTTTATAAGGATAATTTTGTTAGGTATAAACTAGGAAACTAAGTAGGTACTGCTACATTCACAATAACAATGTATTTTGTTTTATTTATATAACAAACATATTGAATACACACAAAGAAATTTCAAACAATATGAATAAGTAAGCTTTCACCTTTATTAGTGCTTGTACAGTCTATACATGGTTCTTAGTTCGTTTCTCTTTTCCACATCTGCCTCTGCCTTAATCTTCATCAGTCCCATTTTGCAGGTTGAGCATGTGTCAGTGTGTGGTGTACGGAATGAAAGATTGAGGAACTTGTAAAATATGTTTTTATATTTTGACAATGAGCAGACTGGTAGATTTCTTAATCTTCTTTCGTTGCAAAAGTTGGTCCACATTTTTCTGATATTAAGTGCCGAAGGTAAATATCATCTAATTGATTTTGCTCTTTCATAGTGGCTTTCTCTACATCTATACTTCTTAATGTCTTACTTTATAGCAGCAGTAATGCTCTTCTGTAATATTCCTCTTCTGTCATCTCTTCTGGTTTCCTTTGGCGCATTCCCGGATAAGTGAAATTTTCTAGCCAGGAGAGATAATCTACCTTTTGACACCCCTGTGATTCCTTGGAAACTTTTGTTTTAGGATTTCGTGGAGTGTACTCGAGACCACGTGAACATTTAATTTCTGGAGTATGAGCTTTCCTTGACTTGCATTTTGATTTCCTTTCCTTGTTTTTGCAATTATTCCTACCTCCAGCGCATTCTACCACTGGTACAGTTTCGCAATCTGAGCTCCTGTCCATTGTGCATAGTACAGTGCAGTGTCTCAATTAAGAATAAAAAATGCCATGTAAGTATAACAAAGCTTGCAGAAGCACCTGCCTGCTGTGCAAGGGGTGCCAGGTTCGGTTCCCGGCAGGGGGGTAGGAATTTTTCTCCAGCCAAGATTATTCCCCATCCTTCCCTGAGTCTGGAAGTATGGATGAAAGTGTGAATTTGTGTGTGAATTCAACGTATAAAAAACCCTCAAAGACCGAAAAACCCACTGTTAAACGAGTAACACATTGCCAATAGGCAAGGTCGCCGATATGACCTCTGCAGTTAAAGGCGGGATATAAATGGAACAAAAAGCTTGCAGAAATAAATGTGAAATCCAAGCGCACAACCTGAGTTTGCAGTTATTTTCAACGAAGCAGCAGTGTACAAAGCTTGCAGAAATGATTGAGAATTCCAAGAATCGCAAGAGTCAGATGGCAGTCAATGCCAACATGCATTTCATAGAACTGAGGTTGCTACACTTTGGATTATGTTGTTTTCTAGTGCCTTGCATCTGGCAATGAAGCCATTAGCATTACACTTTGGATTATAAAATCATAAAATTGCATCTATCGACCTTAACTGAGCAAGTACATCTATGGAGCTTTGAAAAAACTGTTAATATTCCCTAGCTTCTACAGAGGACAAGAATCGAATTTTGCAAAATCTGACTTCACAGAACGATGCAGAAGGTGAAAATTATGCTGATACTATATATAACTCAATTTCGTAAAATTTTGCATCTATCGAGTTTTGAAATAACGCTCCTCATTTGGTTGTTTGCTTGAGAGGTAGGGGATGTCCGTCAATATGCATCGGTGTATGTCAAATTGATCTGCCGCGTTTAAAGAAAATGGATTGACTTTTAACGACATTGAGTTATAACCCTAGTCGCAGGAGGGTCTGCACTAATAACTTAATAAGTCTATGTCATGTTGTAGATTAGATGTAGAGAAATGAATTGCCTAAATCGTTGCCGGGGAATAGAGGAGAATATCATCAGCGAAAGGGAGAAGTTGGCTCTGTTTAAAAGGAAGAGCACTAAGTTCGTGGAGATAAATAATAAAGAGTAGCGGGCTTAGGGGAGTACCCTGGGGTAAATCCTGGGAGCTATAGCGAATTTGGTTATAGGACTAATGTGGAGTTAATTGCAATTGTTGGTCAGTTAACAGGTGGTAGGTAAGTCGGACTATAGGTGCAGGAATGGAACGTTTCCTTAACATAGGGATGAGGATGTCCAACTGTACGGAATCGTATGCGTGAGAAATGTCTAAGAAGTGAGCTAGAAGTCCTCATTTACGAGTCCAATTGACGGATACGTTATGCGTTAGTTGTAATAGGTTGTGATTAGAGGAAAAGGGTTTTCTTAATCCGTATTGTCCCTTGGGCCAAAAGCCGTACCTTCCATATAATAAGCGAGGCGGGTGTTTAAATTTGTTCAAATAATTTGCAAAGCGTGTTGGCTAGGACAATTGGTCTGTAGTGAGTTGCCGTGCTTCCCGTTTTATTTGGTTTCAAAACTGGTAGGATGTAAAGGTGGTGCCATGAATCTGGAATGTGACCTGTGTAAAGAATGTACGAATACCCTTGTGTAAGAAAAAGATTTATGGCAGGTGGAAAGTGTTTGATCATTTCGCATTATATTCTATCTGGTCCCGAAGAGGTGAATTTATGATGAGAGTTGAGTGTATTAGTCAGTTCGTGTGTTGTAATGGGTGCACCCTCAAATAAAGGCTCGCCCTGTGTCGCGGATACCGGGAAAGGAGGGTTGTTGGGTACCGAGTCTGGGGTGTGTTATTCAAAGAAATTGTTGAAGATGAATGTCCATGACTACGGGAGTGGTAGGGTGTCCGGTATGTCGTGTGAACCAACGTAGTTTACGTCACATTGTGGAGGTAGTAATTGAAGGCGACAACTCAGTACAGAATTTTCGCCAGCCTTTGCGTTTATGGTATCGAATGATGCGGCGAGTGGATGCGAATTGAGCTTTTAAAACTAGAAATTGGGTACCGGTTGGTGCCTGTCGGTATTGGTTTAATGGTAATCTGCGTTTAGCAAAGGCCTCCGAACATTCCGGAGACCACCAGATGGGTTTGTAAATAGGTGTGCCGGAAGACTATGTCCGGGTTGGGGATATACGGGATAGCACTGTCGCCACGAGGGAGACACGTGATCCATAGGATGTTCTGGTGTGTATGGTATGTTAGATGTTAACAATGTAGATGATAGACTGTGGGTAAAATCATTCCAATCCTGTATATGCTGATGAGGAATGGCACGTCGACGTGCATCCAAAATTTGGGATTTGTCTATATTGATAAATATGGAATGGTGATCACTTCCCATAGAATCAAGTCGTACTGTCCAATGAGTATTTTGCCAAAGCGATGAGGATATTAGTGATAGATCTGCAGAGGAGGGATATTGCTGAGCTGGACCAAAACGGGTCGGGGCGTCGTCATTAAGCAAAAGGAAATCTTGGTCTATTAGCTGATGAAGAAAGGACAAATGATGTAGGGAACAACGGATTTGATTTGGGGTAAGGCCGAGATTGAAGTGGCCACAGATAATGGTATCTTTGTCAAGTCGTACTGTCCAATGAGTATTTTGCCAAAGCGATGAGGATATTAGTGATAGATCTGGAGAGGAGGGATATTGCTGAGCTGGACCAAAACGGGTCGGGGCGTCGTCATTAAGCAAAAGGAAATCTTGGTCTATTAGCTGATGAAGAAAGGACAAACAAAGGGAACAACGGATTTGATTTGGGGTAAGGCCGAGATTGAAGTGGCCACAGATAATGGTATCTTTGTCAGGGAGTAATGGGATATGATTGATCCAAAAGTCCGAGAAATATAATGTTGCATTATAGAGCGCTAGTAGTTGTAAATTAGGAAGTCGGAGCAGTATGGCCTGAAATTACTCGTCGAAACTATCGATTGTTTGGAAAGAGGACACCAACAAAGAAGAGTGAAGAAGAACCATGGTTCCCCCCCCCCCTCCCCCATGCAAGCGATCCTGTCGGAGAACCTGGAATGGATGCCACCGAAAGGTTTGTTGAGGGGTCACCAAAGTTTCTGAAATCACTATAATATCTATTTGATATCGCTGCAAGAGATGTTGTAGATTGGGTAATTTAGGCTTTATGGAACGGGCTTTCCATGGAACTATCGTGAACGGAGCCATACTGTGAGTGTGAACAATTTAATTAGCTCTGATTGAGGAGATTAACTTGCATAAAAGTTGGCTCAAGCCTCGCTAGGAATATGCTCATGTTTTCTGGTGAATTTTCCCATTTCTTCGAGGTAATTAAAGAAAAGTTGACTGTCCACTTTTTGAGTGGACAAAGGAAGAAGTGAAGGTGTAAGAGGGAATGTCTCGGAGGAAGTCTCCTGGCGCTGCTGGTTTTGGAGATATATAGGAGTATGTGATTCACGGGTACTACTAGTATTTCTCCCCGTAAAGTAGAAGGGTTTATTGCTCGGGAATCTGGAATTTTATTGGGGTTTAGTGGTAGTCGATTTAACTCGTTTATGCTGTGAAGGTGTCTCGGGTACCTCGAGGGGTGAATGTTTGTAGGGTATGGGAGCCGTATTGCGATGTATGGTGGGTTTATCTGAAATGAATTGGTTCGTTTTGTGTGGAGCAGGGGTTCGTGGTGGATGTATCTATTTGGCTATGAAGTTTACTAGCGTATTATTGGTCCCCGCGAATTAGCTGGATATATTCATATTTGGAGATGCGTAAGGATGATATTTTGTCCGTGATAGCTTGTTCGCGCAGAAACACTGGACAATGTTTATCATTAGCACGATGTGGAAGTGTGCAATTATTAAATTTAAAGTTATAGCTTTCACATTCTGTGGTCGAATGGTTTTCCGCACAACGCATATATGTGGTATTACCACGACAGGTTTTGGTGGAGTGTCCCAATTTAGTACACCTGTAGCATTGTAGCACCTTTTCTTTGTAAGGAGAAATTGGAAGCTGACTATAATATAAGCGAAAATGTCGTGCTAGCAATTGAGATCTGAAGGTTAATAAACGTGTGAGCGGGTTTGTAGGTTATGGTGCCGGTATCTGAAAGCACGCGTCGTTTAAAACTATACACGTGTTGAATTGGAGAACCTTCTACCGTATGTTCATATTTTTTTATTTCATCTTCTGCGATGTCTGGATCAATGTTGTGTATAATTCCCTTAGTGTGTATGTAATGATGTAGAATGTATGCTTTGAGATGGTTTGCAGAAGCGAAGTCGGAGGAGAGAAACGCATTTGCGGCAGAGATGCTGAGGGGAGATGTACTTCTAATCTACTTTTTCCGGTTTTTATAATTTTCTCCACTGCTAAATCTTGGTGTTTTTTGAATATGAGTTTGCCCAATTTAAGGGGATGTAGATGGGTGAGTGTACCCATTGCACTAGTTAACAGTACTACAAATGGCGCTATATCTTTATTTTCACAATGTAATGTTAGTTTTACTATTTGTGTATTAGATTCACCTACTGGAGTAATTTCCATTGTCACTGGTATATTTTTCTCGTATTCGAGAACGCCCGTAAGTGGCGCCTCCCCCATAATGTAATATAAATTGCACAAACACTCGCGTAATGTCTTGGTATATGCACTCAATAAGGAGCACGAGGTCAATAGCCAAGTTGGCTATGACTCGACACTAAACGAATGTCACTGAACACTGAACACCTGGTGCTCTGCGACTACTACCGTACTCCAACGCTACTGGAGCCCGAATGGCTTCCAATGTTGACAACACAAACTATGACCACGAGCTGCTGGCAGGCTGAGATTCAGCCTGATGAATTTTTCTGCGTACCTACCCCCAATAGGGTTTAACCGCAAATAGGAAAATATTTGGAAGGGTATATAAGGGTGGTGTTTTAATAATTGGAGGTTATTTTGGTTTGGAAGGAAGCTGTTATGCCCCTTGACAGATTACTCACAGGATACAGTAAAGTCTGCATTCTGATGGAGGAAAAGGTTTTAAAATTGAGTTTTTAAAAGTTTTTAATTTAGAATTTTGATCGGGAGTAATTTGGAGAGCCGAACAACTCTTTGTTGGGACTATAAATGGAGCTCATCTTTAGCTGCTGATGGAGTTGCTCCTTGGTTATGGGGCATGCTCGCAAGCCATGCGGGGAACCCTGTGCGATCTAAAGCGCCGTATTCTGGGGTCATAGTCCCCAAGAGACCTAACCAGAGCGCTTTGGTGGGTAGAACTCGTAGAGTTTTGCTGCCCGGCGCCTAATTGTATCCTCCACGTATGGAAGAGATGAGGCTTCGTGAAGTAGTCTCACGGGGAAAGGTAGGGGAGCACAAAAGATGGACCGGAGTCTATTCTCCACCCTTTGGAGCCAATGGAGCCAACTGCCTGCTGCCATGCCCCACACTTCACAGGCGTAAAGCATGAGGGGGATTACAAGAGCCCGGAAGAGGCGTAACTTCAGGCAGACTGGCATCTCAGACCTCAGTATAGGATACAGTGAGGAAATAACCCCCTGTGTCCTCGCCGAGAGATCTTTGATGTGCTCGTGGAAAGTTAGACCCCTATCCAGTCTAACTTCCAAGTTCTCCGCTCGATCCTTTGTCCTCGAGATTGGAATGTGGGGCAGTCTGTGGGGGCGGCGTCAGGTTAAGAGGATGGCGTGGCTCTTGTCCACATTAATGGACATTCACCAACGCCTACACCACTCTTGGACGAGACGGATGTGTCGCTGTATGGGGTTGAAGGCTCTGAGAATGTGTTTGTTGGTACAGAACAGCAATACATCATCAGCATATTGGGCTATGGTGACCTGTGGCTGTGATGGAAAGTCTGTCATATAGACGCTGAATAGCGTGGGGGACAGCGCAGAGCTTTCGGGGACTACGCCTGTTATTAGCCTTAGTGTAGATATTCTCCCCATGACTGTGATTTTAAATGTACAGTGTCTGAGGAAGCGTGTATGGTGTTGATTATTTGTGTAGGTAGTCCCAGTTGGATGAGTTTGAATAGGAGCCCTGCGTGCCAGGTTGGTGAGAAGGCCTTTTCCACGTCCAGAGATATCGCAGCAGTGAAGGCGCGTTCCTGGAAACCCAGGGCAGCAGCCTCCACCACCCGCAGCAACTGCTGAGGCGTAGAATGCCCAGGACAAAACACGAACTGGTGTTGACGGATGGCTTAAATGTCTCCCATCAGTGGTGACAAGGGTTTAAGACCATTCTCTTGAGTACTTTCGAGAGGGTAGATAGGAGGCTTATGGATCGGTAGTTGTATGGATGTACCGGGTCTTTCCTGGACTTCAAGATGCAAATCACCCGAGCTTCTCTCCACTCTCGTGGAAAGTGACCCAGGGTGATACACATATTGAACACCCTAATCAGAAAGAGCACAGCGTTGAAGGGAGACATCACAGAACACATAACCATATATATAATGCCCACCAGGGTTGCTAGCCTTTAAAAGTAAAACTATCGTACCGGCCACTCAAAATTATAGATTTGGATCCAAAATTTTCGTATATCATAAACCAAATTCTACAACAATAAAATATCAGCATATGACTCATGAAAATGCAATGGTATTAATGTCTATGGTATCTACTTACAAGAATGATGACAACTTCAGCACTTATGTTTCTCACATTATTCCCCTGAAAGTTCATCTTCCTCAATTGTTGCAGCATTATGCAAATTTGTTCTTGACATAAATCGTATGTAACACCTTCTCAGTGACTTGCAGATTTTCGAGCACAACACATTCTTTCATAAGGTGAGACGACAGAATAAGTCAATTTACCGTATCTAGCGCCAATCTGTTTCTAATTTTGGCTTTTATTAAACCTTACTTTAGAAAAAACTTGAGACTGTTGGTCGGACGCCGATTTATGATGCTGCCCGTTGTTACTGAGTCACCCTCTCAGTACCTCACAATTTATGTAGAATTGAAGGGTGAAGCTTTGGGATGTCGAAGTTTTCCTTGGGCCGCTCTTGCATGTTGGCTCTTATGTATATCAGGGTGTGGGGCGTCCTGGATATGTTTATTTTAGGAAAACACACGACTAAGTAATTTAATAACTTTATTTTCCCAAAACTGTCTGAAGTTCACTCGCTCCCAGGTTTACGTATATGCGAGAAGGTGTTTGCAGTAGCACGCCGAAAAATGTTGTTTGTTCTGCCCCGTCTCCACACACACACACACACACACACACACACACACACACACACACACACACACACACACACACACACACACACACACACACACACACACACACACACCGTCTTCAGCGACGTCCAGGTGAGTTGTGTGTCCCTTTCTACTGTTTTATCCGTTTACCTGGAAATTTACCGGTTTGTTTAGAAGTCATTTACCTGACAGGTACAGTTGACTGAGACTGTGCTAGTGGCGTGGAGTGAAAAAATCCTACCCTCACTTTGTACGGACAGTTTTATATGCCCTCACGAGAATTTTGTCATGGAATTTTTGAAAGACGATGTGAAAATTCTCGTGATATCCCAACATGATATCAGTGGCATATATGTCTAATTAGTGCATTTTCCTTGCTCATCAGATTTTGTGTTTTTCTTTTTCTCCCAGTGCGACTATATGTGACTGTGGTGAGCGAGTGAAGCTTATTACTGAATCAGCCGTAATACATAACAATATTTCACAAACATATACCATAACGTATGTACACAGTTGATTACATTTGAATACACAGTCATTTTAAACACTAATGCAATACATAATTCTCATTATTGCCAACTATGTCATGTGGGCAAATTCTATTACACTTGAATACGACATAATTTGAGAAATTCAACTCATACACATATCTTCACTACTGCATACTTTGACAGGTGGACAAGTTCAGTTAGTATTAAATACACAATAATTTTATACAAGCGCATTCACTTCGGAATTTATCTCCTTTAATATTCCTTTCTGGATAGTTTTCTGTCTATTTTATCAATTGTATATCACTGAACTTAACCTGGGGATTCACATTTGTTTTGACCATGTTTATATCCAGGTTCACTTTTTGTGACTTACACATATTGACATAAATTTAGCTGTCATACTGCATACAAGAATTTCATATTGGAACATACATATATGGCTACAACCAAATTATTATCAAATATCCTTTTTTAGCGTCCACGTCTACATGCATGTACATAAAACAACTGCATTTTTTTTTAGAAATCCTATTCCATCAATCATACTCATCATATGTTAAGCTATTTTGCACATTTATTTTTCTACCAATCATACATAACACAACAGTTTTCATACATACTCTGACGCAGCTACTTTCTGCGTCGGTGCCCCTTGCGTCAATTTTCTCGATCGTAATAATTACATATTTTTAAGCTACTGTAATCTTCATATTATTCATCCATTCACTCTTTTACCGTCAGCATTGCGTTTTAATTATGTAATTAGAGTTTTTTTACGTCATTCGTGAATGACCGCGCAACACCTCCCGTCAAATTAGATCTCAAACAATTCTAGGTTTATTCCTAGTATTACTGCAATGTATAACCATTACAAACACTTAATTTAGTTTTCTGATGCTACTTTAAACGGGCGTATAGAACTTTTATTATATTTACCTAAACGTTTCCCAGTCTTAACGTCCTTCAGGGTACATGTCCTCTATTTATGTCTAAACTTCGACCTGTCAGCTATTAAAAACAAATCTTAGGTTGAGTTGCATAAGCCTGTTTTATCTACGAAAACGCCTCTATGCGTCATTATGTCGTACGCTCTTTCTCTCGTTTCTCGCTCAATCTGTCTACCTGAATGATACATTCCTTAACACGATGAGAGAAGGGTTTTTTCCGCATTCCTAAGTTCTTTGTATTTGTCGAATACTCTGTTTATTCCTTCTAAACCAGTTTCAAGGCTCGCGACCGTATTCACGCTAACGAAAATTCTGTTTCCCCCTTTGGTCGCTATACTTGCCTGTGCACAATACCTATTGCACCATTATTTTACTAACTCTCGCGCGAAATTTTCAGTATTTATTACTTTGACAAAGTTCTTCTCCGTTTACGTTTATATATCGTCAGTAGCGATGACTGAGGTAAAAATGTACGGATGTTTTTCAGATATCTGAAATGTTACACACTATTTTTTTACCATTGATTACTGGGCATTTAATAACTCGCTCC
Organism: Tenodera sinensis; assembly: GCA_030765045.1. Lineage (NCBI taxonomy): Eukaryota > Metazoa > Arthropoda > Insecta > Mantodea > Mantidae > Tenodera > Tenodera sinensis. The sequence goes on along the minus strand of CM060964.1, from coordinate 228,575,730 downwards.
CGACAATTAAGTGACAAGGCCTATTGTATCGGAACATTCAAATTCTAGGAAGTCCCCGGCGGGATGTAAGACCTTATGCCTTCATTTCGGATGACGTGTGGAGACGTCATGCATCTCAACTTTAGCTTTTCGCCATTTGTGGAGATTGAGCCCTCCGGTTTTCAATTGTCATCGGATGCTCGTTGCTCGGTGAAGGGGAGCGTGTCTGTTCCTGCGTACGTGGATTTGGGCTGTTATTAACATCGGGATAACCAATCACCGTAATATCTATTGTCTTGGTTTCTATTCCCGGCATCAGACCTGTCCCATTCGTTACGGTAGTTCCTCTGCTGGCTTCCTCTACCTGAATTTCTTCTAGAGAATGGCATGAAATGCACCGGATAATCCTGGTATGACCTCGGGATATATCGGTCATTCCTGTGACCGTCAGTTACTTCGGCATTTCTGTCATACGGCCTGTTATTTCTCACCCTACCTGACTGACCCGCGTTATTATGTCAGTTTGGAGGTCCCTGTGCCCTCATCCCATAATTTTGATGTGGCGGTTGGTTGTGACGGTTTGCCCTCTCCCAGGAGCTTTGTGTGGCAAACTGTGGTCCGTGACCCTGCAGAGATGCTAGCAATTCTATCGTTTCACTGAGAGTTCGTGGTCTCGCTACTACCAGGTGGTGACGGATTACGTCAGGGTAGTGCCTTACCATTAACGATATAAATTCCGAATCGGGCATTGGTGGCTCTAGCAATTCAATAACTGACCTAATCGCAGAAAGCAATCGGTCATTGATTGTCGGCTTCCTTGATGGTATTTTCCATTGTTTATTTGGCTTCTTACATTATACTGTGCGGCTACGCTCCAATATTTCTGTAAGAATGCGGTCCTAAAATGCTCATATTGGGCCAATTACCCGATTGTTAACCTGAACCAACTCAGAGCTGAACCTGTCAGGCTTCTCTGTGTAATAATCATCTGATAATAATCGGGAATTCCCCTCAAACCGAAATATGCCTCAATATCGTTTATGAACTGTTTTGCACTGTCAACTGTCAAATTTTGGCACTGGGAGTTCATTTAAAATGGCTTTGTCACTGTTATTCGTTGTCGTGGCTCGGGTACACTGGGCAGATTGTAGCTCGCATTTGGGGATGACGAGTGAGCACACAGCTGGTCACTCATCCTACCCTCAACACTTAATCTACTACCTGAGGCTACGGGAAGCGGAAAAGCGTGGTCCTGTACATTGCCTATATTGCAATTTTCCATTGCCTCCTTCACCTTTGGACTGTAATTTCCCTTATTCTAACGTGCAAAGTTTCATTCTGGACGGCAACTACTTGTGACATTTCGCCTCTCAATTGGTTAATTTCGCTCATTTGCGAATCTTGAGCGTCACTTACTATTTTCTAATGCTCTCCATTTGGGCATTTAAAGCGGTTTCGAATGACTTTTATTTGTCCTGTAATGCAACACAAGCAGTTCTCGTCTCAGTTTGTACTTTCTCTAAAACACTAATTACATTTTCATTTACAGTATTTCTGATGCTGCCAATCTCTTCGCCACACTCTGGTCTGATTTGAATTACCTCCCCCAGAGTGGATTATAATTCACTTCTTACAAGGCTGATTTCTCCCTGCAGAGAACCTTGCACTAATTTGACCCCATTCATTACATTAATAAGCTGTTTTTCCAACTTATTGCTTAGTTCTCCCTGTTTCTCTACAAGCTTACGCTCCTGATTCTCAAGCTGTTGACTTAATCTCTGTTCCTGCAAGGATAACCTACTATATAACTGTGTTGTATGTGATGTGATTTGCTGTTCTGTGTTACTTGGGAAGACATTTTGGTTTCTAGGTTTGTCATTTTCCCAAAAAGTTGCTTCATTAGATACTCTATAGTTCTCGATTCTAAATTTTGCGAAGGGGTAGACTGCTCTCCCTGTCTAACCTCAATTTCAGCTGATTCTTCGCTACTTTGCTTCTCCCTAGAGTTTCTAATACTTTCTGTGCTTTCGTTATCAGCCATATTGCTTTCTACACCTACTATTTTTCTATTTCTAAGCAACATTCACTCACTCTACATAACTATCTTAAGCCATTGGCAGCACCTGTGTACTCGTGCATCTACAGCCCTCTTAAAACTACAACAAAATAATATAAGCATTGACATATAAACAATGACATTCACACTTACTCCTTCTTGTAGTACATTTCCGCGTCGTTTTGTACTTGCATGATGAGCACTATTTTGGCACATTCACTGGAGGTCCTGTTGAGTTCCACTTGCTCCTCTCGACATTGACTTCCTGCTGCTGTTGGCCTTGCGATGGCCTATACGTAGTTTCGTCATCCTCCGTCGTCTATGCTCTGCATCCAGGACTTCCGCGAAGAAAAGCCGCACGTTGTTGCGCCAATTTATGAGGCTGTTGGTCGGGCGCCGATTTATGATGCCGCCCGTTGTTACTGAGTCACCCCCTCAGTACCTCACAATTTATGTGGAATTGAAGGGTGAAGCTTTGGGATGTCGAAGTTTTCCTTGGGCCGCTCTTGCATGTTGAATCTTATCTATATCAGGGTGTGGGGTGTACTGGACATGTTTCTTTTAGGAAAACACGACTACGTAATTTAATAACTTTATTTTCCCAAAACTGTCTTAAGTTCACTTGCTACCGGTTTTACGTGTATACGAGAAGGTGTTTGCAGTAGCACGCCGAAAAATGTTGTTTGTTCTGCCCCGTCTCCACACACACACACACACACACACACACACGCACACACACACACACACACACACACACACACACACACACACACACACCGTCTTTAGCGACGTCCAGGTGAGTTGTGTGTCCCTTTCTACTGTTATATCCGCTTACCCGGAAATTTACCGTTTTGTTTAGAAGTCATTTACCTGACAGGTACAGTTAACTGAGCCTGTGCTAATGGCGTGGGGCGAAAAAATCTCACCCTCACTTTGTATGGACAGTTTCAAATTCTTTAGCAAGAAGCGCTGCTGTGGGGCAATGAAACCACTAATAATGATAATGCAACCTCTGCCAGTTCCTTAAAATCATTATTTCCACCAAGGTCACACATGTGGTTAACAGCATTCCAGAAGCTGTCAGGTTGTGGCATGTTCTTTATTTCACACGAAGTATCATTTATACCGAGTTTTCTCCACTGATCATCAATTTTCTGAACAATGCCTTCTTCGTTGAGATCAGCAATTCTCGGCACACTGGTAATAAGAGGATAAAGGGTAGGAGGCTTAGCAGGGCATGCAATAGTTGCCTCAGAGGGATGGAGACAGGCCATTGGGGTAAAACTGGAGTTGTCACAAAAATCGTGCCTTTCGTTTGATTGGTAACATCCAGTAATAAGAAAATCACGATAGTGAGAGCTCACATCTCTAGTTAGAACCTTATTTTGAATATCTAATCTACTAAGCTTGCCCATCACTTTTACACCAAGGTATATTTGTTCCAGAGCTTTGAAGTGAATTTGATCTGTAGGGATTTTATCTTTGGAATTTGGTTGCATTCCGTACTGCTCATTCATGTACTCGTTCAAAATACGTGCGAAATACATTACAAATATATTACTTTGTCACATCGGCAAAAGCAACACATACATCAAAGACTCCGCCCACTTCATTCAAAAACTCAAAACCATCAGCCTACTACCAAACGACCCACTCATGAGTTTTGACATCACATCTATTTTCACCATGGTCCCAGTCAGTGAAGTCATAACACAAATCAAACAGATTTTTCCAGAGGACATTGCCGCACTCTTCCACCACGTTCTCACCACTACTTCTCTCGTACTTCCAGTGGAACCATGAATTCTATGAACAGATAGACGGTGTTGCAATGGGAAGTCCTATCAGCCCGGTTATTGCACATTTCTATATGGAATTCTTTGATGCTACTGCCTTGGATTCAGTACCTCTTAAACCTTCGTGCTGGTGGCATTATGTGGACGACACGTTCGTCATTTTGAGCATGGAGAATCAGCTCTTGCAGAATTCCTGAATCATGTTAACAGTATTAATCAACAAATTCAGTTTACAATGAAAAAGAACAGGATGAAAAATCTCCTTTTTTTTGGATGTCATGATGTCAGGAAAGACAATGACACATTAGGCCACACTCTAATCATCATCCGAAACAAAAGCGCGATATGATCAAAACTTTGGCAGACCAAGCTACACGTATTTGTGAACCACAATATCTAGACCAAGAATTTGAATACCTAGATAAAGCACTGCAATTAAATGGCTGTACTAAACGTGAAATCAACAGAGCCTTATACCCTAAGAGAGGTTCCACCATCACATGGATACCCAATAACAATAGTAGCTTTTCTACCATACATCAGATCAGTGACACACCGCATTGGGGAACTACTCAAACGCTATAATATTGGCACCATTTTCAAACCCACAAAACAGATCTGCAATATACTCCGATCAGCCAAAGACCCCAGGGATCCGCTGTCTACAGCGGGAGCGTATAGAAAACAATGTTCATGCGGCAAAGTGTACATTGGGACCACAAAGCGAAGCATAAACACTCGCATTGACGAACACAAAAGAAGTTGTCTGGGTCAGACTGAAAATTCAGCAATTGCAAAACATGTCATAGAAGAAGAAGGTGAACACCTCATCCAGTACAAAAACACAGATATTCTAGCCTCAACGTCCCACTACTATTCTCGTTTATTCCGTGAAGCCATCGAAATAGAAAGGCATAAAAACGACTTCAATCGCTAGGTGGAAGGCCTTAAACTTAACAGATTATGGCAAACAGCACTAACTAAAGCAAAAATCAAGAACTCGACACAAGCCAATCAGACGCCAGCAGATCACAAGCGCCACAAACACTGGTCCAGCCCGTTGCCCATCTGGACCAGTCACAACAGACCTCCCCTCCAGTCACTGATATAAATACCGCATCCCACGGAGAAAGCAGCCGAGAGACTTTTGCAGCTCAAGTGATTCAGGACGCAATCGCTGAGTGAAAGTACTGAATCTAACATTTCAGTATTGCGACCGTTACGTTATATACGACCGGTGTTCCTAAATACTATTGTAATCAAAGTGTAGTGCCGATGCAGTGGTGGTGCTAATAGTGTATACACATTTTCCCGTGTTGTAAACCCGGGAGGATAATCAGTGATATAGCTGTATATATAGTGCCCAGTGTCATGTAAATAACCTTACGTCAGCCAGTGTAAATATCATTTCCCCGTAGTGCTTTTGTTTAAATTTTTGTGACAGTGACACCTCACGCATCAGTTAGAAGAAATGACGTCCGCCGCGACGGCCAGTAGCGTACTTACAGACTCAGCCACCCCGGTCGCAGCGCCACTGGCCATCGGCCCAGAACAACATCCAATGGAGAAAGACCAGCGCATGGCGATAGAGGAGGAGCATAAGGCAAAATCCCTCGAGAAACTTCGTAAGGAGGTCGAAGACATTCAATCTGAGATCAACTATTACACGAACATCTTAACCAACATGGACGCAGACTCCGACAAATTTTATAAGGTCACACAGGACCTCGCGTTCTGTTATAAGGACTATGCAACTAAAAAGAGAGAGCTAGTGAGGATGAATGAGGGGCGGAAGACTGCCTCATCACGAAAGAAAAGAACCCGTGACAGTGACCGGGAGAGCGATTCGGATAGCGAACGTCCCGGCCAACAGTCCAACAACAAGAGGATGCCGAGGCAGTCCACACCGCCATATCCCCTCACTCTAAGAAACTCCTTCGCCCCGCTAGAGCCGACAGAACGCGAGGAGACGGAGGACCTGAGACCACCAACCCCTTCACCCAAAATTTCCTTCCCAAAGCTACAAAAGCCAAGGGCCACACAACAACAGCAGAAACCACCAGCAAAAACTCGCTCCACTCCCCTCCCACACACATCAAACCCAATCCCACCTACCTCAGCAGCAACGCCAAAACCTACAGCGCCGACGACAACTACAGAACAATACGACAACCAAAAGCCGCCACGGATCATCATCCCGGACGTCAGGAAAGCAGTCAAGGTCCTCCAGGCACTGCGCAACTCACTGAACGGTGGAACTTATAAAATACAGACCACAAGGGATTGCCTGAAGCTCTTCCTCCAAAGGAAACAGGACGCTATTCCAACAGTGCAGCTCCTGATGAACGCCGGTGTGGAGAACTACAGCTTCACGCCCAGAAGTGACCAGCCTCTTAGGTACGTAATCAAGCGCCTACCTGCAGACCTGCAGCTGGATTATATAAAGGAGGACCTGGAGCAGAAGGGCTACACCGGCGTTAAGGTGCGACAAATGGTGTCCCGCGGCAGGCCTCTTCCAAATTACCAGGTAAGCCTGAACACAACCACTGACAATCAAAAGTTTTTACAGGAAAGAGAGGTGTGCCACATGATGGTCACCGTGGAGGTTCTTAAAAGCAACCTAACTATTACTCAATGCTTTAATTGCCAACAATTAGGGCATACTTTTAAAATGTGCAATATGACCTCCCGGTGTGTCCTTTGCGGTGAACTCCACCGCCTAGCTGACTGCCCAAGGAAGGCCAAGCAGGACGTCATACCCCACTGTGCGAACTGTGGGGAAGCGCACCCTGCCAACTATAGGGGGTGTGAGACCTTCAAAATGGAACGTCACCGCCGTCAACTGGCAGCTGCAGCCAGGAACTCTCCTGGTGCTCAACCAGGGCCACGACCCATCCCCTACCCGGCCCTGGTCAAAAACGGCACCTCCTTTGCAGGAGCCGCCGGAGGGCAAAATGCACCCGTGCAACCACAAAATGGTCCCCCTCCACAACCCCAGCCCTCACAGGCGCCCACCAGCGAACTGGGAGGTTTAAGAGAAATTTTCAATTTGTTTAAGGACTTAAACCTCCCGGCGCTGCTAACAAAGTTGCGGCCCATAATCGCAAGATTAAAAAGCTGCAACAGTACCATGGAGAAGTTGGAAGCCATCATATGTTTGGTAACCACCCTCTTCGAGTAGATGGCAACTTCAAGGGGAGGCATAACTTTAACCCGCGCACTCCTGTGGAATGCAGATGGCATCCACAGGCAGCAGCACGAACTTGAAAATTACCTGCGGCGTAACAAACTTGATGTCGCATTCATTTGCGAAACAAAATTAAAGCACGAGTATACTTTTAAGCTCCAGGGGTATCAAATCTTTCGGAACGACAGAATTGGCAGACAGGGGGGAGGGACTGCTATTTTGCTCAGAAACTCAATTGCTCATGGCTCTGTTACGCTACCTCCAATGGCAGCGTTAGAGTGCACAGCACTTAAAACACATGTAAATAGTCAAACGGTGATGCTGGTAGCGCTTTATCGGCCCCCCAACTCCACAGGTTTCATACGTGACCTCGAACAGATCCTCGCTTTAGAGGAGCACGTTATAATTGTTCGAGATTTCAATGCCCGGCACCCCTGGTGGTTTTCTCGCCGAGCAAACGCGGCTGGAGATCTCCTGGTTGACCTTATAACGGATAATGACGACATTGAGGTTCACCTTCCCCCAGATCCCACAGTTTGGCACAGATCGGGGCACTTTGACCCCGAAATTTTGGACTTTGTACTAACAAAAAACGCGACGCCTTTAATTAACTTTACAGTGTATCACAGCCTGGACTCCGACCACCTTCCCGTGCATTTCGACATACAGGGTGGCATTTCAGCCGGTGCCTCTGGCCCTCGAAGGAGGGCTGAGACCGACTGGAGTAAGTTCACCATGGAAATGCACAGGATGGCGCAACCCAGGCTGTCATACTATAGCGAGGCAGACATAGATGTCGCCATTGAAAACTTGACTGCCTCGCTACACACGGCCAAGAGAAGCGCAACCACTTACACCACAAGACCACCCGGTTTTTGCACGTACCCCGAGGTAGACCAACTCATTGCGCGGAGACGACGCTTGACAAGACTGTGGCGGTACACCCGTCAGCCTGAATACAAAATGCTAGCTAAATGGCTACGCAACATTATTCGGCATCAAATTAAAATCAACAAAACTGAACAGTGGAAAACAAAATGCTGAGTACCACCCATTCGGACTCTTCCTTGTGGAAATTATTAAAGGCATTTAAGGTCTCCACGAGCGTCAACTCCGCAACTGAGGCGCTGCACACTCATGGCGGCCTGCACTTCTCCGAAGAGGAGAAAGCCGAGGTCTCCGCTGACTGTCTTGAAGATAGATTCAGCGAAAACCCAGTTACCAACCGCGATATAGAACGGGAGGTACAGACATGGGTACAAACCTGGGTGGTGCAGAAGCAAGAGCAACAGCTACCCCTAATAACACCGCAGGAAGTTTACAAGCTCATTAGGAAATTACCTAATGGGAAAGCTGCCGGCCCAGACAATGTAACTAATGAGGAACTTAAGCATCTCCCGAGAAAAGCCCTGGTGCAACTGACCAAAATATTTAACGCCTGTCTGCAGCAAGGCTATTTCCCCTCCACATGGAAACGAGCCAAGCTAATTATGCTCCCAAAGCAAGGGAAAAGCTCTAGACAACCGCAAAACTACCACCCCATTAGTCTCTTGTCTACTATTGGTAAATTGCTCGAAAAACTTATACTTTCTCGACTTCAAAAACAAGTTTCGGAATCCCATGAACTCTTAAATTCACAGTTTGGCTTTCGAAAAGGACATTCTACTGAGTTACAGCTTCTCAGGCTAACTGATGACGTAACAGAGCAATTTAACAATGGGGCTTCAACGTTGGCGCTATTTCTGGACGTAGAAGCCGCATTCGACCGGTGCTGGCACAATGGCCTTATTTACAAACTGCACCACAATTTCCCGGCTCTTCAAAATTATTTATACTTGCTGCACAATTTTTTAGAAAAAAGGAAGTTCTACGTCCAAGTGAGCCGCTCCTCCTCACGGGAGCTAGTGATGCGGGCTGGCGTCCCACAAGGGGCAATCATGTCACCCTTTTTGTATATACTATTCACCAACGATTTCCCAGTGGACGCCAGATGTAAGGTCGCCATTTATGCTGACGACACTGCAATATACAACCACCATAGAAATCCACGTTTTGGCCTTGCAGAAATGCAACGTTATGTTAACAACTTCCTCTCATGGCAACATGACTGGAAAATTAAAATTAATCCCGACAAATGCCAGCTGATACATTTCTCTAAGCGGCATCATACTTTGGCAATGGACCTAACGGTCGGTGGTCAGGTATTGCACTGTCGTCGGCAAGTTAAATACTCAGGGGTTACCTTGGACCGCACACAATGTGCTGGTCCACCCACATAAAAAATAGCGCCAACAAAGGCAGACAGCGGCTAAAGTTATGCGCCCCCATCTTCCGCAGCAAACAGTTGCAATTGAAGTCCAAACTCGTCCTGCATAAAGCTTTCATCCTGTCAGTGGTTCTTTACGCGTGTGTGGCCTGGGCAAACGCCTCAGAAACCGCCCTGAAGACTATCCAAACCCTCCAAAACCTCTCCCTCCGGAAAATCCTCTCTGCTCCCATCCTAACCACTAACCAAACCCTTCAACAGGAAACCCAGATCCCATCCATTCCCGAGGCAATAACAAACGGAGCCACTGTCGCGTGGGCGCGCATCAGGAATCACCAAAATGACGTGATTGCCAATATTGGCAAGGGCGAACCAAAGCATCGTAAACATGCTAGAATTAAAATGTTCTAGACATTGCATGGCTCGCCGACTTATGCGCACCCATGCAACCCAGGCCCTAGGCCACGCACTCCGGAAGAGGTCTGTGCCTCGGAAACGCCACAGGAGCTGCAATTTGGCCGCACAGGAAAACTGCGGAAAAACTGTAAATAGTGACGTGTATATAGTGCAGTGTAAATATGTATATACGAGCGTGTGTGTGCGTGTGATGGGACACATGTGTGGTATGCCCAGGACTGAGTGAGCGTATGGATCAGTGGACATTAAAAAAAAACTATCCCAAAAAAAAGAGGACAAACATAAATACTGAAAATACACCCTAAAACTGTTCTCGGTAAGCTAAGGCTGCTCACCGTATGGGTTTTTGTTGTGAAAAAAGAAAACCAGAGCGCCCATTCAAAATTGTTAACTGTATATAATGTAAATTTGAGCCTGCAAGCCGGGTCCCTCTGTACCGGCACCAGGCAAATATATTAGTCAATAAAATAAGTTGAAGTTGAAGAAGAAGCAGCCGAGCGGCCCCAACCACTACAGGAACACCACCAGTCACCACAGCCACTGTCACATCGCCACAGACCGCAGCAGTCCCAACACCCGTCGTCGCCGATAGCATCTTACGAGACGCGGTTCAAGGCCTCCACTCAGAGGTTCTGAACATTGGCTCTCGGCTGAAGGCTATCACAGAAAACAACACGCCGGCAAACAACATCAACGTTACTGAGCTCCTACAGCGCCATGACTACGCCACAACCAACGCCCTAGCAGCAATCCAGACACACCTCATGGAGCTCATACGGATTCTCACCAAAACCAGCGAAGAACTCGCCCGACTACGCCAACAAACTGAGACCATCTACCGCAACACACAGAAAATCCAGACACCACAGCAATAGAGAATAAAGTCAACCAGATATACGACTTCATCACACTCCCCAGATTTCCCATTGGTCCCCCAATGCCACACATAAATGCTCCAAGTCGTCGGTCAATGTCAGGGCATCCGCCATGATATTAGACCTGCCTCCATGCACCACCCATCACAATATGCACCCACAATTTTCCGGTTTGCTTCGGCGGTACCGGACCTCATGTCACCCCTGGTTAACAAATAAATTGTATCCCCACAGTATAACTTTAGTTTAGGTAATAAATATTAAAAAAAAGAAAGCAGCGTCGACTGCCAAAACTTCTGTCTCTCCTTCACAGACTAAAACAACGAAGAACAAAACCCTCCTCAAACGCAAGATACCTTCTCATTCACGCTCCAAGACTCCCCCGCCTTCTCAACCTGCACCCGAGGCTCCTTCAAGCCCTTTACCTTCGGCCACACCTGCGCAACCCTCTGCTTCCAGACCGATGTCACTAATACCCAGCACCTCGGGCAATACAACTGACACTAGACAAGACACACACTCCCCCCGTACAAGCCCAGGAAATAGTCAAGAAAACTGACATAGCGCCAATTTTTGTCAGCAAAAGCGAGGCCGCGAAGATCCGCCTAATAAACCAAGGCATTGACAAGACTTGCACCCTCCAATTCAACACTGCTCGCAACTCCGGAGACTTTGAGTTCAAGACGTTCTCCCTGAGTGATTACCAGATTCTGGTAAAATACCTTAAGGACAACGGTATACAGCATTACTTGCTCCCCCAACCCCAGGAAAGAGCTGCCCGTTATGTAGTCAAAGGACTGTATGCCGAATTCTCCGGGGACGAGATTAAAGAAGACCTGGCACGATGCGGGTTCCAGGCCATCAGAGTCGTTCAAATGAGAAGACGCACCCACGATAGGTCCCCCTGCCTATGTTCTTAATTGAACTGTAGGACACCCCTCATAATAGGAAGATCTTGGATCTTAAATTCCTGGCGCACTTTAGGATTCATGTAGAAGAATATAGGTTGGCCACAACACCTAAACAATGCTCACGTTGCCAACACTTCTGGCACGTGAAAAGAGACTATGTCCCCCACTCCAATCTGCGCGAAATGCACAGGACCCCACTACTCAGGCACGTGCTTCGTTCCACCTCTGGAACGACTATGCGTACTTTGCGGCGCCAAGGGCCGTGGTGCAACCTGGTGGGGTCGCACCGCTTGGTACGCAGCGTGGAACAAGATGGAAAAACCGTCTTTCCGCGCGCAGCCTCCAAGAACACAAAATAATAACAGTAGAACGCACCAAACTTCACAGACTGCTGCACCAACGAAGTGGTTCACCAGAAACAGTAAAGGCCGGTCGCGTCTAGCCCCAGAAGAGGAACCCTCCGTGGTTGGGCAACCTCGGGTCGCTCCCAACGAGAAGCGAGCGACACCCTCGACAGCAAGAAGCTCCCCCCCTCCCATGCAGGCCCCTTCCAGACAGCTAGGCTTCACCAAGCTGCTAAGTTGCTCCAGCCCCGCAAGCAGCGCGATCCCTCCAAGGCGTTGAACTCACTAGTACAAGTACTAGGTATGCCAGCACACAGAGTGCCTCTTCACCTTGTTGCGGATGATCTGCGATTCTTAAGTGGCATCATAGACATAATACAGACTGCACACCACATAGCCGAACTGATACACAGCATTCGCCAATACGGTCATGGGTAATTCCGACACCATCATAATTATCACATGGAACTGCAACGGCATACGAAAAAGAATTAAAGATCTTACAGATTTCCTCCAAACCTACTCGATAAATATTACGTTACTTAATGAAACACATCTCAAACAAAATCAACGCTTTTCCGTCCTCGGATACCAAGTTTATAGAAATGACAGAGACCGCAGAGGAGGCGGCACGGCCATATTCATTCAGACAAACGTTAACCACTATAGAATCAACTCCCCCTAACTTAAACCGCACCGAAACCACGGCTATAAAACTCAACATCCACAACACGGATATAGTCATAGCCGCCGTCTACAACCCCCGGGGGATATAGACACAGGCGATATAAACAAAATTATGAACCTAGGACCCAGAGTACTTGCTGCAGGAGACTATAACTGTAAGCACTAACTTTGAAACTGCTTAAACCCAAACCCACAAGGGACAAAATGACAACACCAATTTTCTCATCGCCGGCCCGGATGAACCAACGTTCACTCCGCACACGCCAAATCACGCACCTGACGTCCTAGACATCGCCCTACTAAATAACATACCGTACAACACCAACTTTGAAGTCCTACGTGTGCTCACATCGGATCACTTGCCAGTCTTGATATCAATCAATGCTCCTATCGCGTTCAAACCAGCTACTTTAACACGCAACTATAACCAAGTAGACTGGGAAACATTCAGAGATACGGTAGACTACTATCTGCCAGAGCTGCAAGTAATCTCCGCAGCAGAGCAGGACGTAGCTATAAACAAACTATAAATGGCAGTAAAGAGGCAATAATAAGGCCAGCGTACCCTTAAGGCAACAGCAGGTCAGAAATGCTAGATTTCCGCATGATGTAAAGGTACTGCAAAAAGTACGAAACAAAGCCAGATGTAAATGGCAGAAAACGAGGAACGTATTCCACCGAACCGAGTACTACAAAGCCAGGGATTTAGCCAATGAACGCTCTCGAACGTTCATCCAAAACAAATGGAACGACACATTGGGAAACCTAAATCCCCAACAAAACACAATATGGTGAATAGCCAAATGCCTAACGCAAACGCGCACGAGTATCCCCCCCTTCAACACAACAATATTACAGCCGAAACACCCCAGGCAAAGGCGGAAGCTTTTGCGGTCACACTAGAAAGTGTGTTCTCTCCCAACCTGGCAACCGGGCAAAACGGCTTCACACGAGAAGTAGAAGATGTAGGCTAAGCACGAACACATAGCAAACTGCGAAAAACTAACCCAGGCGAAATCGGATGGATTATTAGGCATCTGCCTACCAGAAAAGCGCTTGGGCCAGACAAAATACCAAATGCAGTACTAAAGAATCTCCCGCATAGATCTTTCAAGCTCTTAGCGTGCGTATTTAACTACACGCTACAAAATGGCAGATTTCCTCCAAGCTGGAAAGAAGTCAAAATACTTCTATTGCCTAAAGCGAACAAAGATCTGGCACTACCAATCAATTACAGGCCAATTAGCCTACTAGACACCATAAGTAAAGTGCTAGAGAAAGTAATACTCAAAAGAATCAACAAACACATACATAAATATAACATACTGATTCCCGAACAGTCCGGGTTGAGAGCTCAACACTCGACCACACTTCAACTTTTGCGAATGACTGAGCAGATAACTAATGGCTATCACACGTTGGACATTTGGACATTGAACGCGCTTTTGATAAAGTCTGGCACGCAGGACGTATTAACAAACTAAAAGACTACGCCTTCCCTGATATGGCAATAGCTCTAATTAGGGATTACCTCACCGATCGGCGTTTTGGCACCGCGGTAGAGGAAGCAGCATCGAGCGTGAAGGAAAATACGGGCCGGTGTTCCACAGGAAGTTTGTTGGGGCCGACACTATTTAATTTATACACTAATGACATACCCAACTTAATAAGAATGGAAAAATACATTTACGCAGATGATACTGACCTAATAACACAGTCCGCCCAACCCTGCAAGTAGTAAAACACGTCGTTCAGTCCGTTCGTTCACCTCCCAAAATTGGCCCACCCCCCAAAAAAATTTGGACCACCCCAAAAAGGTTTGGCCCACCTTAAATGTGTTTCTAGTATACCCAGTTCGCTTGTTTACCTGCTAAACGGGCGGTTTCTGCCAAAACTGTGGTTCACCCGAAATTGGCCCACCCGAAAAAAAAAAATTAAAAAAAATTTTTAAACAATTTGAAAACTAAGTACAAATCAAATAGTCTGTTCTTTAGTGGCCTGCCTGGTTTGTATGGCCCACCCGCAGGGTAAGGGTGGTGCCGTGCCCACGGCCTAAGGGGGAAGGCTTCTTGATATTTGCTTGATGTGGAGTAAGCTAACATTAAATGAACGCTAGCCAAGGCCGCCCGGTATGTAGTTCCGTCATCACAAGGGAAAAAAGGCTGGATATTTATGCGATAAGGAAAATGTTTGTTTGATGTGGATAAAACCAAGGTCGGCGGCTGCAGTTCCGTGAACACCAGGCTATGATGCAACTAAGGCCGCCGGCTGCAGTTCCGTCAACACCAGGCTAAAAAAACTGAGTTTTACGCGATAAGGAAAACCTTTGAAGGTTAGTCAGGAAATGTTAAATTAAATTAAATCATTTTGCTGTTTAACGACGCTGTCAATCACCAGGATCACATCAGCGTCACCAATGTGCCGGAATTTTGTCCCGCAGGAGTTCTTTTACATACCAGTAAATCTACTGACATGGAGCTGTCGTTTTTAAGCACACTTAAAAACCATCGGCCTAGGCCGGGTTTGAACCCGCGACCTTGGGAACAGTAGGCCAGCGTCTAACCAACTGAGCCACCCAGACCGACAGGAAATGTTAAGGTCAGCCACTTCTATACTAGGCGTATAGTGGGAACATTAAAAATAAATAAATCCACATACGGGTTTAATTTAAATAGTTTATAAGATGCAGATTTTTAAACATTTTAATACAAAATTGTACAATATCTTTGAGTTAACAAATTATACATGGAGCAAAAAAAAAAAAAAAAAAAAAAAAAAAAAAAAAAAAAAAAAAAAAAAAAAAAAAGCACACCAATGTTTATTGTTAGGATACATAAATCTTTCAATTTTTATGTAGAACTTTACACATTTATTAAAATGAATAATGGTTTTGAGCAGGCATCGGCAAATATGTGCTCAATGAGGCCTCGCAACTATGACGTGTCAGGGGCAGCGCTTATTCTGTCTCCCCCTCCCCCTCCCTCGCAGCCTTAACTGGCACTGCATACACACCGATCACGGGCGAACTATCCTCTTGTATTTACCTGCACTTCTAAACATGTCTGTAAAAGTGTAATTTAATACTAAGACTTAAAGATAAATTTCTGCGGTTTAGAGCACATGTAATTATTCCTGGTCTATTAAATTTGATATCTAGAATAGCACTTTGATTATTTCTTCTCTCATCATGTAAGGAACGTAAGGTGTTTGTTGTGCTCTAAAGTTCAAAAAGGGACTCATCAATGGAACATCAAGCGGCATTATGATACATGTCATAAGATCACCATACAATTATAGACAAGCATGTATTCATAAATTTATACCACGATTTAAAGTAGCATAACACTGACGTAATGTCGTTTATTCATTTTTTTTCAGATCTAAATCGGACGAACCAACTGCAACAGCTCAAAGAGCAATATTCAGATAATACACCTAATATTAATTCAAATAGTACAACTGATAAACAACTTCACGCCAGCTATGCTGTTGTTTTGGAGATTGGTCAGTCACTGAGGTGTTTTAGTGATGGAGAGTTCATAAAAAATGTCAGAGTAAAGTGGCCAACATAATTTTCCCTGAACAATATTATATTTTTAGTAATATTGCATTATTACCACGAACCATACTGAGAAGGATACATAAAATAGCAGAAATAACCGAAAAAGGACTACAAACCAAGGTCCATGAATTTATAGCCGTTTCTCTCGCGCTGGATGAAAGCATTGACAGCGTTGACACAGCCCAATTGGTAATTTTCACTCGTGGAGTCACTAACAACCTCTCGATACAAGAATATATGCTTGAAGTCATTCCACTTAGGGAACTATCAATAGGGACAGAATTATCTCAAGCATTTAAGAAATATGTAGAAGGAAAGAAACTGAATCCAAAAAAATCTTGCATCGCGATTAACAGATGTTAATTTGCGTGCTATCCTGAGAGTGGCTACTTGTGATATATCACTAGATTTTCATGGTACATTGCAAATAGAAGTGAATTGAAATATATTGCTCAAATATCTAGGCCTACCTGAAGTATCGTAGACCACTCGTAGCTGGATTCAAGTATGTGTACTATGTCTTATTGTACTCTGTAGCGAGCGAGTCCAGCACTGACACTGAACGAAGGTCAATGCCATCCCCTGTTCTACATTATGTCATGTGTATTGAGGGTTGCATGTTGAGACGCCATACTCACCCCTCATTGAGGACATGTTTGCCGATCCCTGGTTTTGAGCATATACAACACCACCAATTTTCTTTGAATAAAACATTCCATCAATAAATTCATCTTCGTCTTTAAGGACCTTTTTGTGTTTAAAAGGCATATAGTGTTCTTTTCTGTAACACAAAAGGTCACATCTTTTATTTCTTTCAATCAGATAATAACACGCTATAATCTGAGCTGAAAATTCTGAAGGAACGAGTTGTTCAGTTGATATATTGAATTTATGTGCGTTAGTAAGAACATACAGCTGGATTCAGCGTTCTTGGCCCCTGAACTTGAGAGGAAGTCCTGTAAGCGAATATATATCTTCTGTCTCTCTCGTCATCTCATATAATTCTGGGAATGAAACCATGCACAACAGGTGGGGTGGGGTGGGGATGGGAAGGTGGTGATGTCTGTATTTCAACAGTCCTTGCAAATTCATAGTTGCTTATCACTCAGATCTAGCACCATGTTGCATAGAAGCAATTCCACCTTCTTGCTTGTTTTATGTGTTAGCAAGGCACAAACTAGAAACCTCATAAGTTGCTTTTTTGTGTAGCGTACAGTAATTGAAGACACATTAAGATATATGCAATAAGAAGTGAATATAATGAATTTATGAGACATTGGTCATAGCACAAATCAATTATGCTACCACTGTTTCCACATTAGGATCCCAAACATTACACAATCAGAGCAGCGAAATTGTTTCAAATGTACGGACATACATGAAGAAAAAACTTAAAAGCAAAGAACTGCTTACATCAGAAGAGTTTTTCATAAAAATTTAAAAAGTTCAAAAACGCGTATCAGATGCCACAGGAGCGTCAGAAAGAACAGTGAAAAGAATTGTTCAAGAACGCGAACAACATGAAAATCAGAACATTTTGGAACTCCAGGCAAAAAAAAAAGTTCCGAAATGAGTAACCGATCTAGACGGCTTCGATAAATATGTCGTTAGAAGAACGATTCATAATTCTTGTGTTCAGGAAAAGCGTGCTTTTTTATTTTAATTATCGTCCTCCAACGTAATTTCGCATCGGACGATGACTGAAATGGGTGAAATGATGCTCAAATGCGCCCGAGGGCCACGGAGCTTTAAGTTACCTGACATTCGTCTTCTCAGATTAGGGAAAACCTCGGAAAAAATCTTACCCGGATAACTTACCCTAACCTAGATTTGAACTCGCAACCTCTTGGACGTGAAGCAGACACGCAAACCATCACGCCACCGAGGTGGACAAAAAAGTTATTCTACAATAGCTAAATTACTTAGAATTTTAGGAGAAGGCATTAACTTCCAGGGCAGCAAGTCACCCTTAAACAGAATAGTGAGAGAACTGGGTTTTAAATGAAGAAAGGCCAAATTTACAATATCTGCAGAGATGCATGTATTAATACGAACACATTTGAACAGCTAATTAAGCTAGGTACCTTGTATAGACATTTTTTCTGCATGGTCTGTACATACTACTTTACGAAGTAGAACGATATGTGAGTAGATATGATGCTGACGCACCAATTTCGCTTGCTGTCAGCTGTCACCTGGCTTGGTAAATAAACTTGCTTTCAGCCTTTACATTTACTTCCTTCAGGGGACAAGAACGGTGAATCCAGCTGTACATGAAATTGTTATAGTCTGTTTCAGTATTCAGGAAATTTGATGTGATTTCAAATAGAAGATTTGATGCCAATCCCTTTAAAAAGGAGGATTTTTAATACAAGTATCTGTGTTTTTATACTTTTGTAAACACAGACCATTTAATTTAACCTTGGAGTCACATAGATACTGCATAGAGAACAGACTTTTGTGAAATGATCCAATCATGACATGTTGTTGAAAGTCAAACTTAACACTTCTGAAAAGAAAATACATAAAATTGACCCAATTTTCTTTCAAGGTGACAGGTTTTTCTATATGATTGTAAGTCACCTTAATAAAAAATTCACGAGTTTTACATTTCACTTTACAAAATAGAGCTTTTGTTGCTAAATAAAATAACTTACAAGATTGTGAATGACTGTATATAAAATTAACACCATTACCTATAACGTAGTTAGCATATGGTTGAAACAACAACCTTAACGTTTTTTCTTCTTTTTGATATCTATATATAGCTACATAAAGAGATACATATTTTGGTTCGATATCAAGAATCCCACTTAAAAAGCATGCAAACGTGCCTCCTAGGGCACAACATATATTTTGTTCAGACAACCATTGTGTAATCCAGACAACAATGCACCAATATACTGGCAAACGTACATGACTAAAGTTCTCAAAAAATGTATTGAAACCAATTTCTTTTTGTAGTAAATTATACCTCTTGGTTAATTCCATTGTAGCTGCATTGATGAATTCATCCATCTAAGAAGAGTTAAAAACATGAAAAAAAAAAAAAACTTATTTTTTATAAATAGAACTTTCCCGTCCTACCAAAACCGTTATTAAACATACTTTATTTTTAGGTATGTATATTCTTTCACACAACAATTGAACTTTTTTTTTTTATTTTTTAAAAAAAATCTGAGCTGTTAAACATTATTACACATATATTTCTCCTGTGAAGTATTGATAAACCTAAAATATATGAACCATCAGATTCTTCCCTGCACCTGTTAATGTTATTATCTGTGGGGTCATCTGAAAAGACAGAGACCTTTCTTATAGTTACTCCTTTTGAAATGATATATCAAAACCGTTATTGGAATTAAATCCTAAAAATAAAAATGTTAAAGACAGTTTTTCATTGTTAATGTTATCAATGCCTGCCTCCTTAAAACAGTGGTATATGTTTTTTGGTACAAACACTTCCACGGGATCCTCATTCCCTTTTTGAAGTTTAATAGATGTTGAGGGCCCAAATTGAGTGGTCACTTTTGTAGCACCAAGGACCTTTTAAGGAACATTAATTGTTAGATCTCTAATCTGCAATACTTTGGTTTTCCTTATCTGATTAAATCTTGTAATGGAACCCATTCTGTAAAGAAGATAAATATATATGTAGTGTTTATTAATACCAGTAAATACTTACAATATTCCTAAAAGAATAATGAGATAAAAAAACTTGCCTGGTTGACTATCACTGCAGTCTAGAGATGATGTGACATTGAATTGCACTGTATATCCGTTTATATAACGAAGAATCGCGTGCACTTACATAACTTGTTTATTGACTGGTCTGTAATGACGTACTTTAAACCACACCTATTTGTGTGTATATATATATATATATATATATATATATATATATATATATATATCGTCATCAGTGAGCTGTTTGCAACGAAAACTATTACATCACAAACTGTATCTGAAGTTATCATATAATACGCTTTAAAAATGCAATTAATAAACTTTGCTTATACGCTTATATTTTGATCTGTTTAGCATGGAAAATATTAACGTTGTAAACGTAATACGTAGAGAATACAGAAGATTCAGAGCGCACGGTAAACATTATGTTATTCAAATAAAACATGCTCCCGAGAATGAAAATCCTATCCTTTACTTTAGAAATAGCATGCAAACTGTGTTAGATATTATTTTAAATTATGTAAATCCAAATGATATGGTAGGTTTAACAATAAGTAACTCTGTTAATTTACAAGATAAACCAATAGGACTAAGTTTTCGTAGAAGAGATCAAGTATCTTTGGATGTATTAATGGCTGTTATAGAAAAAGTATGCCAATCTAACGCCAATTTTTATGCCACAGATACTTTATCCTTAAAGGTAGATCACGTTGAAATGCCATTAGGACACGGTGGAATTAAAACGAAAGGTAAACGCTTATCCACATTGGCGTACATAAAAAAAATCTATCGTTGCAATTCTAAGTAAGACAAACTGTTTAGCCCATGCGCTTTTGGTAGCCATATCACATTTTGAAAGAGACCCAAATTATATTAGTTATCGGAAAGGTCGAACAATAATTATTTATTCCAAAGTTGACGAACTTTTAAGGCCACAAATGTTGATTTAAGTAACGGAGGTGGAATTGCAGAGCTGCAAAAACTTCAGGACTATTTTTCTGAATATAGAATTATAGTTTATGAAGGTTTGCATTGTGAAAACATAATATATGATGGCAAAACGAATTCCACAAAACGTTTGAATCTTCTGTACGATGCACAGCAAAGACACTATAATGTGATTGTAAATCTTACAGCTGCCATGTCTAAAGAATTTGTGTGTGAGGGATGTAACAAAGGAATGAGTTATGTTGGAGCAAAAACGCATACATGTTCTTACATTTGTTTGGTTGTAATTGAGTTCCACCTTGCATCTTTGAAGGAAGCTATATATATTGCTTCAAATGTAACAGGTATTTTAGAAGTCAAAGCTGCATGAATAATCATATGCGAAATAAAATTGGCACTCAAATAGTTTGCGAATGGAAGAGGCATTGTTTAATTTGTAGTCAGCAGCTAAAACCAAATCATCAGTGTTACATGTCATACTGTAAAAGCTGTAAAAGTCGCGAAATGCCTGGCCACTTTTGTTATATGCCAACTGTTAGTGTAAAAATACCATCATCAGACAAGGTTTTATTTGTGTTTTACGATATAGAATGTACTCAAAGCACTCGATTTGGTGTCCAAACATATCTTCATGTTCCTAATTTACTCTGCTTAGAACACTATTGTTTTCTTTGTGAAAAAAAAAAACAACACAGATATGAGTGAAAGTTGCAATCAGTGTAGAAACCGCGGGCATGTATTTTGGGGAGATGATTGCATTAAAGAATTTGTTGAATATCTGCGCCAAGACCGACCTTTTTGTGAAAAAATAATTACAATTGCACATAATGCCAGAGCCTACGATCTTATGTTTATCTTAGATTATGCAATAAAAGAAGGATGGGTACCAGACTTAATAATGAATGGTGTTACAATTTTATCCATGAAAATGGAACATATATCATTTCTGGATGCTTTAACCCATGAAATTGAGAAGTTTGCCGAAAGCGTTTGGAATAGATTGTGTGACAAAAGGTCACTTTCCGCATTATTTTAACACTCCCGAAAACATAAACTATATAGGTCGTTATCCCAATCTTGTCTATTACGGTGTCGATCAAATGGTGCAAGATGAACGCAAAGAGTTTTCTGAACGGTATGAAAAGGAAAAAAGATAAGGTTTTCGATTTTAGAAAAGAGCTTGAAGCCTACTGCATGGAAGATGTTGCAGTGTTGAGAGAAGCGTGTTCGGTATTTAGAAATACTTTTTAGACATTGGAAGTATCGATGTATTTCAAGAAGCTATTACGATAGCTTCAGCATGCAAAAAAGTATTTAGAAAAAAATATTTAAAAACCTAAGACTTTAGGTCTTATTCCTTGCGGTGGATATAGAAAAGCGGATAAACAATCCAAGAAAGCTCTCATGTGGCTTAGATATGAAGAAATTAAAAGAGGGGTTTACATTAAACACGCAGGTAATGGAAGAAAGGTTAGATTACCCGAATTACTAAACCTCAAATTGGATAGTTTTTGTGAGGAAACTAAAGAAGTGTTTGAATTCATGGAGTGTTACCACCACGGCCATATGTGTCTTACTAATAGAAATGTCCCCGTCGTAGACACACAAACAGAAACGCTTGCAGATAGATACGAGTTGACCATGTCTCGAATAGAGAAAATTGTGTCGGCAGGATACATTTGTCACGTTATGTGGGAGTGCGAATTTGATGACATTTTAAAACAACATCCGGCGCTACACAACGATCCTATTGTTAAAAGTGTTCCCCTTATTCTTAGAGATTCCCTTACGGAGGTAGAACGGAAGTAATGAAAACCTATTGCAAAACCAACAAAAACACTCGTATTAAGTAGTACTACGTGATGTCTTTGTATCCTTATATATGTAAATATTTTAAGTTTCCTGTAGGTCATCCAATAATTCACATTGGCAAAAATTGCATCAATATTACAGAAATGCTTAAAAAAGAGGGTGTAATAAAATGCAGAATAATGGCAAAAAATAGACGTCTTTATCATCCAGTCTTGCCTTTTAGGTGTCGCCAAAAGTTAATATTTGTTCTTTGTCGCACTTGTGCCGAACAGAAAAATGGTGGTGAATGTGAACATGACGAAGGTGAACGAGAACTAACCGGTACATGGGTAGTAGACGAGGTACGAAAAGCCGTTGAAATGGGTTACGAAGTGAGAGAAATTTTTGAATTTTATGAATACAAAGTGGAACAGTATAAAAAGATACAAACACTGGAGGAAGATTTGTATGTAAAGAATAGATACTTTAAGCGAACGCGCGGACTCTGGGAATTGCTCACTAGGAAAACGGTAGATCCTTCGAAAGTGAGGTTTTCGGAACCAGACTAAATACAGGCAAATTCTTCTTTAAACCAACGGACACTTGCAGAATAACGAACCATTTAATCAGATAAAATCTAACCGAGGTAGCAAATATAAAGGAATAATTGCCAAGTTGTTTCCATCCAAGGCGTGGACAGCTTATTAAAAATGAATGACAAGTATTTTTATGATCCCGAACAACTCTCTTCATTTTCCACCTTGCAGAAACTTGCATCTGTTACGGGAAATAAACGTAAAACTAAAGATTGGATTCTCGAACAAGATGCCTATACTTTGCACAAACCTGCGCGAAGAAAATTTCAGAGGAACCTTTACACGGTAAGTAACGTTAACGATGTGTGGGAAATCGACTTGGCCGATTTTAAAAGCCTTAAAAAGTATAACGACGGAGTTCATATTTGCTAACGTGCGTAGATTGTTTTTCCAGATTCGCTCGTGTAAAACCCATAAAATCGAAAACTGGTTCCGAAACTGCAAAGGCCTTTAAGGACATCTTAGATTCCGTTCTCCTTGCAGTTAGATCTGACAGGGGAAAGGAACTTAAGGGATCTGCATTTCAGAAGCTTTTAAAAGAGATGGGCATTGAGCATCAGGTTTGCAGAAACCCCGATGTAAAGGCTGGAGAGATTTAATCGTACCATCAAATCTAAAATCCATAAGTATTTTACTTACAAGAATTCGTACAGATATATAAACGATCTCGATAAATTTGTTAGTGCGTACAATCGAACTGTCCACTCCTCCATAGGAGTAGCTCCAATTAAAGTAAACGAAAAAAACGTGTTACAGATATGGAAAACCTTAGAGAAAAAACGAGCCAACATTAACCCTAGACCCATCAAGTTCAGCGAAGGTCAAACCGTGAGGATAAGCAAAGAAAAGATGAAATTTGCCAAAGGTTGCGAAAAAAATTTCTCAACTGAAATTTTTAAAATTGTAAAGGTTATAAAGCATTCGCCGCAACCCTTGTACGAACTAATAGATCTGAACGGAACTCCAATAGAAGGACAATTTTACAGTTACGAGCTCACTACGGTAATCATTAACAAATCCACCCTATACAAAATAGATAAAATACTAAAAACTAGGGTGAGGAAAGGCAGAACTCAACATCTAGTCCGTTGGAAAGGTTACGGTCGCAACTTCGATAGCTGGATCGATGCATCATGGATGAATTTTACGCGACCATGTTGAGCGATTCTAGTGTCGATTTGTATCCCGAGAATTCTCATGCTAGCTTTCGTAACGATTTAGCACAGCCGATCAATCTTCATAGAGATAAGTGGGTCGTGGGTCTGGCAGAGCTTTCATATTCGTACGGTTACGAATCCTTAGGTGAGGACATACTAAATGAAGCCGGAGAACTAACCAAAAATGTCGTTATAACAAGAGCTGGTAGAATAGTGTTCGACAAGACGGATTTTAAAAACATAAAGAACTTTTACACCGCCCTAAAGAATCAAGTAACAAGCGAAGAACATCAAGAATTGCTCCTGTCGGAACTGCAGGGTTACCTCCTTTCTCATCAGAGAGAGAGAGAGAGAGACAGAGAGAGAGAGAGAGAGATAAAAGAATTGGAAAACGCCAAAAAAGAATGGGTCCTAACAAAATCCGTCCCAGAAAAACTAAGGGGAAAAGCTAATATTATTCATTTGAAAGTTAACAAAAAAGTAGGAGGTAAGCCGGACTATATCTTTAACGGAAAAATCTTCTTTCCCACCAGAATATATTACGGTCTTGGTGATCTTATAGACAGCATAAAAAAATTCTCTGCCAAATCTTGATGTCTTCAAAATTGTTAATCAAGACATGCTTTTTGACGTAACAAACGACATGAAATCTCTTTTTCTTAGATCGCACAGGAAAAGTTCTTTTCAGTTTATTTACGGAACTGAATCTGTTTTTGTTTACTGCAATCTCATCGAACCGCAGCTGCTCGGTAGCTCTTACGTTAGGTGTATTAGAATAATTCAGTTTCCCTCGTACACTAGTCATCACAGGTTTAAAAACATATTTTACGTTCCGGTAGAACGTCATCATTTTTGAACCGTAGCAATTGAATTAGTTAACAAGTTTGGGGATTTGGCTCTCCTCAGCAGTAGCGTTACGCCTACCTTAGCCGTGCTGCATTTTAAAAAAGTAAAGTAATTTTGTTCTTTCTTTTCAGAAGACTGCCGTTGAGTATTCAGGAGGAGTTCAAGGCTTTTATAACCCTCAGGGAGAGGTTATGATGAAAGAGCTGGCCATAGTAGAAAACGAGGCGGAGTAGGTAGTGCTTCATTACCTATTCCGTCAACCAGATACTCCCCTCAACGATTGGCCGTTAAAGTACAGACGGACAAATGCTTGGTTAACAAGCAAGTTCCACGGTATTCCTTGGCTTTCGGGTCATATACAATTTGATCCGAATACTGTCAGAATTCCTGATGGGGCATTGTTCGTTAAGGGAAGCACATTTCAAAGAATTTTACCACCTGGGGTAAACGATAATTGTATCATGTATAATATTGAAGATCTATCTTGTGAGCACAAGATAGAGGATTTGATCACCCACCCTGCTTGCCAATGGCATTCATTTAATACCAAAAAATGTGCCAGATCTGAGGTGCTAGGCATAGCAAAATGGGTAAACGAAAACAGGTGGGAATTCAACATTTAGGTCATTGTGCGGGTCAAATTATAATTTAGACTTATAAATTTAAAATCCATGCATTTGGCAATGAACCCGCTTACAGCGTACTATGTAAACCAGAGTGGAGGGCGCCTCGGTCATTACATCGGACCGCTGTACGTAGGAAGCCTACATGTCCAGTCTGGAAACGGTATAGGAAATTTTTTGGGCAGTTTATTCAGAATTGTTAAACTGCTCTTCCTATGCGGTGCAAAATCTTTGGGTAGGGAAGCCCTCACCACAGGTGCAAACACCATGACCGATATAGCTACAAGACAGGAAGGTAGCAAGGTCAAAGATATCGTGGCCAAAAGAGTCACTGAAGGTAGAAGAAAACTAGTAGGTAGGTTTCAGCAAGGAAAGGGCAATAGAAAGAGATCCACTCTAAAAAGAACTTCGAAAACCAAAAAAAGCTAGAGACATTTTTTATTAAATAGGGAGTGCACCACGTTGCTACCAGCACACGCTCCTCGGATAGCAATATGATCGCCTGTACAAAATCCGAATTTGACATCTTTGCTAAAAAGCCGATTCAGTCGGCAGTTTTAGGAAATGTCACTACATTAATCGAACCAATCACCCCAGTAGATCAATCCGTGTTGGAATTTGTTATTCCGGGGGATAGGAAACACTACATCGATTTAAATGTTCATTTGATGGTAAAGGGAAAATTTGTAAAATTAGACGGTTCCAGCTTAGCACTAACAGATAAAACGACCAGCGTTAACAATTTGCTGCACTCCTTGCTCAGTCAATTGAGCATTTCTCTAAATGGAACATCCATCACTCCGTCCGAAGATCTTTATCATTATCGAAGCTATTTAGAAACCTTGTTAACGTACGGTCATGATGCATCTAAAAGCCATCTTACTAACGCATTTTGGTACATCGACACGGCTCTCCAAGGCCTCTCCGCAGAAGCTGCTTCAAAAACGCTAGAAGCCGGAGATTTTAACCATGGATGGAGGGAACGGTATCATAAGAGCAATTCGTCTAATGAATTAGTTATGTACGGTAGATTGCATGGGGATATTTTCAATGTACCCAATTTGTTACTACCGGGAGTTACTCTACAACTAAAATTAACTAAAGCGAAGGATTCGTTTTACATGATGAGTGAGAGCGCAGATCTGCAGGCTAGATTTCAATTCCTAGGTGCCACTCCATACGTAAGAAAGGTAAAACTAGCTCCTAGCATCTTGGGGGCCCATTTGAATGCTTTAGAGAAGGTAAATGCAAGACTCGACATAACGCGATGTGACGTCAGATCCTTCACTTTTGCAGCAGGTCAGAGTACCATCTCGATGGACAACGCCGTATTAGGTCCTTTACCAAAAAGAATACTCATAGGTATGACAGAAAATACAAAATTTTCGGGAACTCACACCATAAACCCTTTCGATTTTAAACATTTAATTTGGAATATTTTGCAATATATGTTAACGGCCAACAAACTCCAGTAGAGGGTCTCTATATTGATACTTCTCACGAAAAAGGCACAACGTTGGCCTACCAAACGTTCTTTTTCGGTTCTGGCATCCATCACACCAACAGTGGAATTCAAATCACACACGACATGTACATAACAGGTAATTTCCTAATACTTAACGATGTAACGCCAGACAGTGCCGCTTCGGAAGGTCACGTTTCTCTATTAAATAACGGAAATATTAGAATAGAGCTTAGATTTAAAAAGAAGTTAACACAAGCCATCGCGAGTATCATGTACTGCGAGTACGACAATTGTATTCAGATAGATAAAGATCTGAGGGTGCACACTGACTATTAAATATGAACACCCTACAGATAGAACAAACTTTGCGCGGCATTCCAAATTTTTCAGGTTTTTGTGCATGAGACATGCTGCTTACAAAATTTACTAAACCGTCTACATTCGTAATAAATTTAGATCCTCTCAACCTACCTGGTTCACACTGGATAGCTGTTACTCAAAATTTCAATTCTTTTGCATGCTATTTCGATTCATATGGCCTCCCATCCTTTATAAAATCCTTGAAAGACTTTGTTCCATTTCATTTCACCTTTAACAAACGCCAACTTCAAAGCCTCTACTCGGACATCTGCGGTCAGTACGTGTGCCTCTATACTCTCTACATTTGCACCAGAGGATACACCATGAACGAGTTCGTAGCACTGTTCAGCTCTGCCGACCCAGATCGTCGGGCCAGAGAAATGTTCCACAAAGAGTTTCCAGTTTGGCGGTGCAAGAAGGGACAGCGATGCCTACCTGGTATAAAAGTAAGTACCTTAGTTATTTTCTGCTCAGTCTTTGTGCAAGATGGAGGCAGCACTTGTCGTGGATTATACAGCGCGCAAGGGAAACGGCAAAGAATTAATCATAAAAGAACTAGCCATCGTTGGAAAGGGGATTGTTCAAACCTATCATTTTGCAAGCACATATATTTGGAATAGTAAACTTGATACATTTAACAGAGAGAGTAACAATGGAATACATTTTAACGATGGTTACATTCCTTACAGCATGCTAAAAACTGTACTGGAAGAAGCGGTGGCAGGGCACATCTCTCTCTTTGCTTATGACGAGGATAAATATAAAGTTCTTTCTGAACTCTGCAATAGAACTTTTATCAATTTAAAAAAGGAATTTATTTGCCCCAAGTCAGAAAACCTCTATCATCAGTTGCACTGCGGATTTCCTTGTCATAAGTTCTCACTCACTGTGCATGCAAACACGCCCACGCCATGTTCAGTTGGTTGAAACATCATAAACTTAAAACACTTAACACCAGATGTCCTGCAGAGAGCTCTAACAGACACGATGCTTACTTTGTTTCAGCTGTATAACAGTCGACGAGATGCGTTCAAGAGGTAAGCAGATCAAAACGATGCGCCGCCAATCTGAAGCGACTCCTCCGGAACCAGTGCTGCATCGCAGGACCTACTTCCTCAACAAACATCACTCCAGGTACATCAGCCTTGGATTTTACAAAAGAAGAAACTACGAGGCTCACGTCTAAATTGGTGGAGTAAAACAGGGAAGAGTGGTCCTCTCATCCTACTACTTCACAACTCTGCTGAATCACCTACCCAAACTCGCCGAGCATCTCTACAAAGGGCAGTCCTACAGATGCATCGAAGAGCAGTTTCACCTCAAATCCATAAATGGGCATCGTGCTAGGATACAAACGGAAAATTCGCTCGTCATTCTCTGTTTAGATGACGTAAATTTTCTATTGTGTAACGCAAATATATTACATCAACTTGCTAACACTCAACTTGCTTAGCCATAGCAGATGTGAAAGTATATGTTAGCAGTGCTTCAGGCAGTACCACTTTTGTACTTCCAAAAGAAAATACTTCATGTTTCGTACTTTACGATGTCATATGTGACAAAATAAACTCAACTTTTGTATCTTATAAGAATGAATAAAAAATTAACTTACATTCCGTGTTTTTGTTTACCTCCTTTACATCCAAAGTTAGGGAAAAAATCCCTCCCATCCTGAATTACACCTAGAAATCAATATATCGGTAAGATAAAAATAATTAAGTAACCTTGCGTCGGCCGGCCGGCCTTGGTTTACTTTTATTCTCCAGCATGTCAGCCAGTTCTCCAGTGCATGAAGTGCGTTCTGGAGCTTCCTGTGTATGAATTCGGTTTTGCCTGACTGTGCCATTATTGTGGTGTCCTTTTCTACTGTCCTCTAACGTAGTGTTATATCGAACAGTGAATGAATGAAATGGGTGAAATGATGCTCAAATGAGTCTGAGGTCCATAGAGCTTTAAGTTACCCGACATTCGTCTTCTCAGGATGAGGGAAAGCCTCGGTAAAACCTTATCCGGATAACTCACCATAAGCGAGATGCGAACTCGCAACCTCTTGGACGTGAGGCAGACACGCTACCACCAAGCTATAGAAGTGGGCATGGTTGGCATATATGTAACGAGTAGTATTTTCAGCGGTTGCCATGTTACTTATGTAAATGTTGAAGAGGGTCGGCCCCACTTCCTTGGGGACTCTTGCTTTGATTTGGCTACGGGTTGAGAGCTTTGAGCGATTGAAACTTTCCATCTGTCAAGTAATTTGCAATCAGTTTTATTAGAATGTCTGCTACATTGTATGTCTGCAGCTTCTTAAGTAGGCCCGCGTGCCATTCCCGTTCAAGAGCCCGTTCGATATCAAGTAGTAGACGTTCGGATGTTGAAGCCATATGTTATGCTTTCTGTTGCTCTAAGCAGATGGTGCTCAGAAGTGGGATTCGTCAGTCCTTGCTCTTAGGACTGACTCATTTGGTGAAAAGTTTGGGTATTGCTGTTAAGGAACATTTTGAATCAAAGATTTTAAAGGAACATCAAAAAATATCCAAGATAATCTACTAGATTGTATGTAAAGGGTATGTCGGGAGAAATAATAGAAGAAATGAAACACGTAGGATTGGTGGCAATTAATGGGACATGAAGCAACGGATATCTCCGA